>CM054059.1:510317110-510720656 GCA_028641055.1 Alopecurus myosuroides
TGTGGGCTGCTAGGGTTCGGTTTAGGTGGGGTGGCCGGCTGGGCCTTAGATGGCCCAGTTCGGTTGCCTCCCTCAACAAATGTTTTTTTTTTCAGGAATGAATAAGAGAGAATTTTGGGAGGGTTTTAAATAAGAAACATGAGTAAAAATAATTTGGATAAAACAGTGACTTATTGATAATTCCTTTGAACATTTTTTTTAATGCACCAAAAATATTTTCGAGTTGACAATTAAAATATGCTTGAGAGAAAGATATTTTGAGGTTCAACAAAACCGCAATGCATGCATGACGATGCCATGATGCGGAAAAGAATACCAAACAATCTAGTGGGGGAGAAAAATCCCCGGGCGTTACAGACGACACCACTAACAAGGGATTGCGCCCTCGCAATCCGCTCACAAACACGGGAGAGGGAAGAAGTCGGAACTATCGAGTCTTCGGTCATCTTGTTGATCTTCTCGACACCACTAACAAGAGATTCTTGCTCACGTTGATGACGATGTTCTTCCACCAGGAATCTTCCGATGATCGAACCTATTAGGTTAAAAGGCTAAGAGAACATCCACCCCACGTAGGATCCTAAAACTTTGAAAGATTGAGCGGGAGGGAGACTCCAAAACAAATAAGATGGGAGGGGAAATAGAATAGAGATAAGGAGAAAACAAGAATCCTATTGAGATGTTTCCAAAATAGTTTAGCAAAAATAGTTTTTGACACTCTAGAAACAACGACTGTTAGCGAGGTTAACCTACAGGCTTTGCGGACCCGTTGCTTCGATAACCATTCGTATCGAAACAATATCCGGAATCGGGAACCTGGCTCTGATACCATTTGTGACGCCCCGAGATCGGGCACTATGCAGATTTCAGCCTTCCCGCCAAAATCCACATAATAACCGATTCCAGGTTGCCACTTGTGATAACATTACAACAGTTCACGAATAATCCACAACAACAACAGAAGAGATATATACAAGAGGACTCAAACGAGTCAAGGATACAACTGATACAATACAAAGATCCAAATAACAGCGGAAGAAACAACATAGCGTCCGACTACGGACAAGATACAAGTTGGACTAAGAGTCCTGAAGATAACCGAGAGCGTCCAATCCCTGCCCAGGCCAAGCCGGATGGATTCCCAAGCTAACGTCGTCAGACTTCAAACCTGTTGACTGCAAGGTTGAATCTGCAGCCACGAAAAAGGATTCGTGGGTCAGTACGGTTAAGTACTGGCAAGTGGATAAACCATACTCACAAGATACCGACGTAGCTAGTCATCACAAGATACAAATACTTTGGGGTCAACAGAAAGGAAGGGATTATTGCAAATAAGCTGCAGCGGGCTGCACTAACCAACTACAGAGACCCACTACAACATCCGGCTAAAAGAGGGGGATAAGATAGCGTATCGTAACCAACTAGTACTAACCACCCAAACAAACCCATCCAATGTTAACCCCTACTAAGGAAGAAACCCAAGGATAACTCACACTGTTGGATTAATGATGGTTCAAGTTATTGTGTCAATAAGACTATTACTAGTCAAATTATCATTAGTTAGGTGTAATTTATTCTGAGTACTTGTTAGCCAGTACTTTCACCAAGTCATCCATAACCGCGGAAAACACGGCTTCTCGAGAAGATTTACCCTGCAGGGGTGCACCAATTTGGCCGTACACGTAAAAATAACCCGCCAGACGGGGGATCAACCCACCAAGCGAGGTACTCAACACAACCCAACTCTTCTTCGCATCAAGCCCAAAGAACCCCGTGCAGTTGAGCGCACGGCTAATCAAGCCCCACGAAGAAAAGGGGACCCTCATAGCACTCTAAGAACGTGTCTCCCTAAATGCCGACTACAAAAGTTCCACCCTGGCCTGGGTTCGCAAGATCATGCATGCGGCAAATGGAAAACCCGAACGAAATGAGGCGATTTGGACGAGATGCGAATCGAATCAAATTGAGGGGGGCGCCCATACTCGCTTCCCACATGCGGTTAGTGCGCTCATCATGGATCAGTAGACAAGACCCTTTTCCTAATTAGGATCGACACTAGCAGGCTTCAAAACCACGCCGGGCCTCCTGCCGGTGCCTTATCATCAAATTATTATTACCCAAAACATTAACATGTTGTTGATTCAATTGAAACCCAACTATCAAACTAAACAGGTGATAAGACGGACAACAAGACGTGAGCGCAAACAATACTAAGCATGCAACTACGACACGAGGGCCAACAAGGTAAACAAACAACAGCTAGTAGGAAGTGGAAGGAAGGCTATATCATGGCTGCAAGGTAAACATATAATAGGATCGAGACACAAGCATCGAATCAACAGGCTAGAATAAGAACAACGGAAAGAATCGGTAACACGTGATGAAAGGCAGCCATTTGGCAGCAAGTGGGTATACTTGCCTGGAATCCAGCAAGTAGAGGTACATCCGAAGAACTTGTCGTTGCTCACATCATCTCAACGTCCTATCCGCGAAGAAGCAACGAACCTCGAACAAACACGGGATGCAACAATTATTTCTACGGCAAAAGATCCAGCATGATCCTATTTTATATGATGGCATGGCAAGATGCAACAGGGGAAACAATTTAAGCAATTTAATCGGAACCGGAGTCCGAAGAAATAGGAATTGGTTCAAGTTGTTTAGCTAACCATCAAGTTAAATGTTGTTTAGCATGGAAAACAGTAAATAGGTGAGTTAGCAATATTAAATGGAATAGGGCAACAATTGAATTAAATACCCCAACACATTCCATATTTATTTATTAGGTGAACATACATAACACTACTACAAATGCAACATGCAAGGTGCAAACATGAACATGGATGGCATGAACAGATTAAGTGCACTTTTCTGGTATGAAAACATATTTTATTTGTTGGATTTGGAATTAAAATGAGCAAGTTATTAATTGACAATTTTAAATGCATTAATTAAGAAACAGTTGTTTTCAGCAATTTAATTTATTCAAAATAGAAAACAAAGTTTATATTTGCAAAGTTTAGAGAATTTTGATTGGAAAACATATTTTACTTTTCAAATTTGGAGTTAAAATGAATTAATTATGATTTATACAATTAAATCAATTTAAATTGAGCCGGAAGCCCAACATTTAATTTAGGAGGTTCGAGTTATTTATCTAACCACAAAAATGCAATGCAACACATGAATGAGATGCCATTTTAATTATAGTTGATATGTTATAGAAAATAGGGCATAGGTATAGGGGTTTGGGTTTGGGGTGCACACGTGTGGAGAGGATCTTTGTGTTCGACGCCGGAAAGAGGAGATCTTCGGGGCAACGCCGGCGCCTTCAGGACGTGGAGGAAGTAGACGAAGAATGGGAAGTAGACAAAGTCGTCGATGTCGTGGAAGTAGGCGACGTAGTCGTTCAACGTCCGGAGTCGATGTAGACGTAGTAGTCGTGGGCGAATGCAACATAACCTTCAATGTCGGGTAGTGGAAGTAGACGTTCTCGTGTCGTCGAGGAAGTAGTCGTTCGGCCATGGTCGTTGACATTCTTGTCATCGACGTTTGAAGAGGAAGTAGACGTAGTCGTGGTC
Organism: Alopecurus myosuroides; assembly: GCA_028641055.1. Taxonomy (NCBI): domain Eukaryota; kingdom Viridiplantae; phylum Streptophyta; class Magnoliopsida; order Poales; family Poaceae; genus Alopecurus; species Alopecurus myosuroides. Next base: position 510,320,692 of record CM054059.1, read on the forward strand.
GAGGTACTCGCCGCGTCCGTATAGAAGATCTTGGTGGTTCCGATCTTTGGGGTCGATGGCGAACTGGGCGATTCTCCGGTCTTCGGGGTTCACGACATCATCTCCCGGACACGCACGAAGGCGGCCAACGCAAAACGGACACGGTGGAGATAGTGGTCGTTCACGGTTCGATGTAGCTCGATGTAGCGGTACTTGTCGGAGAAGATCTTGTCGATGAGGTACGGGTCGGGGTCGACTTTTGCACTGTCGTCGTATTTTTCCACGGAAAGGAGATCTCGTCGGTGGTCGAGGTGGTAACGTCACGGACGAGAAAGCAAGCAGGAGCAATTTCCCATCACGACACCACACCGCCCCAAAACTACGGTCACGGTCGGAGGGCATCGTGATTCTTGCGGGGATTTCAACAAACACATGGCGGGCGTCGGTTGGAGGAGAAACACCGAGCCGAAACGAGGCGCTGCAGGGCAGCTCTTGGTCGACGAGGAAGGAGGCGAGAGGGCTCGCTGGCCGAACTGCAGTAGGAGGGCGCCGAGGTCCGCGCGAGGTGCTGCCGGCAACGACGGCTGCCGGAGAGCAGCAGCAGCTCGACCACCATGGCCATGGGCGACGGCAGAACGGGAGGACGACGAGGATGGTGGCGGGCAGGGGTTGCTGGCCGGGCGGGGAGGTTCCCGGGGCGTCGACGGCGCGCCGCTCGCCGGCGGAAGGCGGGTGACGAGGGGAAGAGGAGGGCGACCGGGGAAGGGGCAGCAGTGGCGCCGGCTGCCGTCGGCGAGGTGAGAGGGAGGCGTGGCGCAGGAGGTGGGGAAGGAGGGCGCCGGTGGTGAGCTCGAGGGGGAGAGGTCGGGGCAGACGGGAGGTTGGGGACGATGGGGTTGGGGCCGACGGGATCGAGCTGGGCTCTCCTGGCGGCGCAGAGAGGGGCAGGGTCGAGCGAGGGTTGGGGATCGATCGCTGGGGGGTCTCGATCTCGTTCGCTGGCGTCGCGTGCGTGGCGTGTGCTGGGTGTGCGATGTGTGCGTTGTGTGTCTGGGTCGTGTGCGTGCGTTGAGTGTGTGGGCTGCTAGGGTTCGGTTTAGGTGGGGTGGCCGGCTGGGCCTTAGATGGCCCAGTTCGGTTGCCTCCCTCAACAAATGTTTATTTTTTTTTATTTTTTTTCAGGAATGAATAAGAGAGAATTTTGGGAGGGTTTTAAATAAGAAACATGAGTAAAAATAATTTGGATAAAACAGTGCCTTATTGATAATTCCTTTGAACATTTTTTTTAATGCACCAAAAATATTTTCGAGTTGACAATTAAAATATGCTTGAGAGAAAGATATTTTGAGGTTCAACAAAACCGCAATGCATGAATGACGATGCCATGATGCGGAAAAGAAAACCAAACAATCTAGTGGGGGAGAAAAATCCCCGGGCGTTACACCTGTGGCGCAACCACCAATGCTAAGACTCCCGGGTGTTCTATTCTTTCCGGGTGGTCCCTTCTGCTCCATGTTACCTCTTGATCCGACCACCTCGGGTATCTCGGGACAGCCGAGGAAACCGAGTTTACTGCCTTTTTCAGTATCTTTCTATCCTTGTTAGAAGTTCCCGTGGTGTGAACGTGGTACTGGCCCAATTGCTTGGGGTTGGCCTGGAAACCTCCAGCTCCTCCCTGATTGTTACCCAGATTACCACCTCCTGGGTTGCCTGCCGGGGGTGAGCCATTGCCCGGGTTACCACCCGGACCCGGTCCTGCTCCCCGGCCTGCACCTCGCATCGCTTTCTGTATTTCCTCGTTCTTCCATCTTTGTAAATCTACGCACTGTTCCAGCGAGTGGTTTGCCGGCCTGCCGTTCCTGCTGTGGCGCGGACAGGGCATCCTAAAGGCCTCTATATGATTAGCCGGCCTTGGCGGCCCTTGGTAATTTCCTCCATTAAAGTTTCCTCCGTTGAAATTTCCTTCTGCTCTGGGTCTTGCAAACCCGGCTTCTGTGTTGGCGACAAACTCGGAACTTCCCTCGTATGGACGCTTATTTTGGTTGTTTCCATTGTTTCCCCCATTGTTACCCGGCGCAGATCCATTGCCGGGTCTTCCACTGTTGTTTGCGTTAGCTTTGGTTTTCTTGTCATCAACATCCTCCTCCGTTATATCCGTAGCAGCGTGCTTGTTGCACGCGTCCATCAACTCTCCCATAGTAACCTCCGAAGCATTCCGACTAGATTTCATGCGAGTTAGCTTTTGCACTAGGGGTATGTACTTGCATGTTTTAGCCATAGCCTGTAGCGCATCTTTTGGCTGAATATCCGTAGACGAGTGAAGTATCTCCATAACCCGGCGCACCCAGCTGCGCGCCGACTCACCCTTCTTCTGGACACATCGTTCTAGATCATCGATTGTGAACAACTTCCTGCACGTCCCATAGAAGTGCTTGACAAACGCAATTTTCAGCTCACTCCACGAATTGATAGATTTTTCCGGTAAATTATTGAACCATAACTTTGCTGCTCCTTCTGACATCATTAAGTACATGAACTTGGCTTGAAGATTTTCAGATGCGTTGCGAATCGACATGGCCATCTCATAACTGCTCAACCAGGTTTCTGGATCCATAGTCGGCTCATAGTTCACCACTTTACCCGGTTCCTTGAACTTATCCGGGTAGGGCTCGGCTCTGATAACGTCTGACAAACACTTGGGCCCGGCTAAGATTGTCGGTACTGGCCTTACCCGGGAAACATGCGACCCGGCGACGGGTGCGGCGGGGGGTGCAACCGCTACCGGCCCTCGTACCGCAGACCCGGCTGCTGCGCGCCTGGCTCGAGAACTGTCCACGATAGCTTGCGCGGCTGATACTGCAGGTGTTGCTGGTCTACGGGGAGGAGGCGGCATTTGCTGCTGTTCTGCCCTCCTCCGTGCTGAGCTTGTCTGAATATTACCGGTGTTTCCGTTATGCCGGCTTACATACGGCGTGCCATGCATTCCGCTCCTGTTATCCGGGTAATTGGCTTGCTGAGCCACTGCCGTGCGCAGTAGATCTATCGCCCGCCGGGTCTCCTCCGCATGGGGTGACTCTCTTACGGGGATGCGATCTAGTGTCAATGTTGCTGCATACACGTTGTCCATGGGATTATTGAAGTGACCTGGCGGAGTGTGAAACCGTGGTGGTGGTGGTGACGGCGCTGTATTGCCAACAGCAACCCCTGTCTGCAACGTGGGTAACCCGGCTTGTACATTTGCCGGCTGTCCTCCACCGGTCGCGGGCTGGTGTATAGTTTCCTGGTTCACAGCCGGAATTGGTTGGTCTTGGGGTGTGACGAATAGCGTGGCCGGGTTTAGAACTCCACCCGTTGCCGGTAATCTCGTTTGGTATCTCTGATGCATCCTAGTCGTCTCAACCCGGAGCCGGTTCTCCAATGCTTCCATCTCACGTTGGCGCGCGGCTACCCCTTGCTTCTCTGCTTCCACATCTCTCCTTTGCTGCTCCAATGCACGGCGTGCTACATCCAGATCCCTGGCGCGTGCCGCGGCTTTTTACGGGGTTATCACAGTAGCTAGCACCGTGGGATCCAAGATTAGATTGTTACTGAACAGAGCCGGGTGTTGTGGGTTTTAAGGACCCGCCCCTGGCGTCCTATTCGCCATGAACCCAAACATATTCGCCTGCAACTCGCTATCCTCCGCCCGGCTAGTGACCGAAGCCGATTCTCCGTCGACCCGGGTCAGAACCGGATTTCCGTCAACCGGATTTTGCTGCTGGACCAGCGCTCGCGCCACTCCAACCGTGGCCGTAGTCACGTCCCCCTGATTGAGATTGGTTGCAGGGGCCGTGTAGACCGCGACTTTGCGCGCGATGCCTGGTGAAGACTCGTATTCCTCCTCATCACAGTTATCCTCCTCGTACCGGTCCTCCAGCAAGTGCAGGATAGACTCGGTATCATCTTCTCTCATGACCCGGCCACGCGGGGTCCACGCCGGCTCCTCCGGCTGTTCCCTCTTCGTGGTGGGCTCTTCTATCGGATCCACCGTTCCGACCGATTCTTCTCCATCCGACTGAACACAGGTTGCTTCTCCTGACACAGAATCACATCCAAAATCATCAGGGATTGAACCGGACGTACGTACCATGCCGATGAAGACGTTGACCCGGCCGATTGTGACGACAGATCCGGATTCGAGCAGATCCGACTCTGGCCCCCAGCCAAAATCGTCCACCATCTTCTCTCCTTCGGGGTTGGTGTAGATCTCGCCGACGACGAGGTTCTTCATGTTCTCCCGAGCTTCTCCCGTGATGTAAACACCCTTGGACGTAGGCCCAACGGTGGGCGCCAACTGTTGTGGGATAATCACGGCAGACGTTACCGGGGGTAACTTATCTTGGGACAATTCGACTCTGGTGTTTGGGAGAGGGTTTTTCTCAGGGGAAATCATGGTGATAAACGATCTGGTAGCCGGCAATCAAGTCGCCGAGTTTCCGATCTAGATTTATTATCTCAACTCTGGTATTACAGGGGATACTCGAATAGCTAGTCAAACTCGTGTCTAATCTAACCCTAGGAGCCGGCTTATATAATATCCGGCCCCCCTGGCCTCCTATCCAAGGCATACTCGGAATCCTACCTGGGCACCGCTTACAAACCCTAAGTTTTCTTATCGAAACCCACAATCCGGGTTACGAGGCCTACACTCTTGGGCCTTCTAGAAACTCCTTAAGCCGGGTCTTGCGCAGCTCCCTTTGGGCCGAGTTACACCTTGACGTGAGCCTACCGGGTTATCATCCCTCCATCACAATGGTTGCGGATCACCGTAGCTTAGTCGATCCGATTATGTCTCCATTTTTTTCTTATTTTCTTTTCTTTGGGTGTTTGTGTTGTTGCCATAGCATGTGTGGCGTTGCGTCTGTATTGTTGGTTGTATGGTACGTGGTCGCTGCTTTATTTATAAAGCGGGACGAAAGCTTATTTCAAAAGGGTTAGGTGTATGTTAGTAGGTTATGTGCTTTGCTTGAGAACTTTGGCCAGGTTACGGGGCTCGTCACAAACATCGGCAAGGGCTCCGTGGCCCCTATTCGCTACGATGACATCAACACTGGCGTCATTCTGGTGAATTTCCCCGTGTCCACTACACACTTCCCCATCAAGTACTTGGGCCTCCTGCTCTCGCTGGGTAGGCTGAGGCGCGTCGATTTTCAACCCTACATCGACAAGGCAGCTTCGCGGCTTAATCCTTGGAAGGCTAAATTACTTAACAGGGCTGGAAGTGATGCGCTGGTCAAATCAGTTCTCACAGCCTTGCTTCTTTTCTACCTGACGGCTCTCAAAGCAGATAAGGGTTCTATCAAGGCGTTTGACAAGATCAGGAGAAGTATGCTTTGGGCTGCTAGCAACAAAGTGAGCGGCGGAAAATGCAAGGTTGCCTGGTCTTAGGTTTGTCGACCGAAGCATTTAGGGGGCCTCGGCATCCTCGATCTGGAAAAGTTTACCCGCGCTTTGCGTCTACAATGGCTGTGGCATGAGTGGAAGTCTCCGGAAAAACCTTGGGTTGGCCTCGAAACCCCAAATGACCATGCTGACAGGGAGCTGTTCAACGCCGCGACTACTGTGACCATCGGCGATGGTTTAACAACGAAATTCTGGACTTCATCCGGGCTCAATGGCTACTCGCCTAAGGCCGCCGCCCCAAAAATCTTTGAATCCTCCAAGAAAAAGAATAGAACAGTACACAACGCCCTTCACAACCAAGCGTGGATCGCCGACATCTCCATGCTGGACTTCTCGGCCCAACACTTCTCACAGTTTGCCAGCCTTTGGGCCGCACTTAACATCATTGCGCTCTACCCTGGCACTGCTGACACCATGTCTTGGACTCTCAACTCCAATGGGTGTTACACGGCAGGGTCCGCCTACCGCGCGCAATTCCTGCAGCTTCGGGAACTTTGTCTGGAAAGCCTGGGCACCGCCAAAATGCAGGTTCTTTGCTTGGCTTGTCGTTCAGAACAGGCTGTGGACCTCCGACTGTCTTGCCATAAGGGGGTGGCCACAGCCTCTTTGCCAGCTTTGCAAATGCCAGGGGGAGACAGCTAGGCACATCCTCTTCGAATGTCGCTTCTCCAAGAGAATTTGGCGCGCCGCGGCGTCGTGGCTTTCTTGCCCCTCCTTGCTTCAGGATTTGGGCTCGGACCGCAGCACTGTCTTGGACTACTGGCAGGCCATCGCCAAAACTCCAACGGCGCACCCCAAGGGTTTGCGATCGGCTATCACCCTGGTCACCTGGGAGATCTGGAAAGAAAGAAATGCAAGGGTTTTCAACAACTTGTCTTGCATGCCTTCCACCCTTATGCAAAAGATCAAAGACGAAGGTAGATGCTGGATCCAGGCGGGAGCCAAGCGTCTGGCGGAGATTGTTGCTTAGTTTTCCTTAGCTTGTGTGTTTTTATTTTGGCTTAGGCCTACCCTGTTTTTTCTCCTCCTATATCAATAAAAAGGCAAAGCTTTTGCCTAGTTAAAAAAATATATATGTTACTCTCCGCTATAGGCAGCCTAAAGTCCATTAATTTTGCGAGAGTAAAGGCCGGAAAGTTTCAACCCAGCCACGGTAAGAAAACCGTGTCTTGTGTATTAATAAGATGGAAAGAGTAGAAAGCTTGGCTTGCTGTTCAATTTTGAGGTTGTAAATGACGTGGGCATGTTTGAAGAAGAAAGCTCGTGCGAGGGAGGAAATAATCAGGTGTGGAAGCGGACACGGGATGACCGAGTACTAGCAAGGTTCAAGACTTGGAATGGCCGATCAAACTGAATAGCGTTCCAATTGGCCTGTCTCGAAGGTGAATGAAATGGAAAGCCGCCAGTACGTATCACCAAACTCCAACTTTTTTAGTCCCAAACGTCTCTATCTTACACGGCGTGGACCATATATACATGCCGCGGAATCCAACCCCGTCGCAGGTTTGAACCGATCCAGCCTCACGCGATCACATGCACCTGCTCATTCTCCCCCTTCTATTAATACCGCGCCAGCAATTCAAGGTTCAATACCCAATAAACTCATCAGCTAGCTCGACTTACTCCGGCGACGACCAGCACCAAAAACAACATGCGTCAAGCCGGTCTCGCCGTCTCGGCGGCGCTCCTCCTCCTCTTCTCTGCCGCCGTCCTTCTCCCGGCAGCCAGAGGCCAAGAGGAGACCGAGCACGAGGAGGAGTTCAGCTACTTGCCGGACGCCAAGAACGGGCCGGCACACTGGGGCGAGATCAAGGAAGAGTGGTCGGCGTGCGGCAAGGGCAACATGCAGTCGCCCATCGACCTCTCCAGCCCCCGCGTCTCCCTCGTGCGCCACCTCGGCTACCTCAACCACTCCTACCGCCCCGCCCACGCCTCCATCATCAACCGCGGCCACGACATCATGGTAAGTAGGATCTGATCCATCCTTTAGATAACTACTGCTGCTGCTGCTGCTCCTGCCTGTGTTTGATGGCGATCGCATGCAGATGAAGTTCGACGGCGACGCCGGGAGCGTGACCATCAACGGCACCGTCTACTTCCTCCATCAGCTGCACTGGCACTCCCCCACCGAGCACAGCGTCAACGGCCGCAGGTACGACTTGGAGCTGCACCTCGTGCACCAGAGCGCCCAGATGAAGGCTGCCGTCATCGCCATCTTCTATGAGATCGGCGCCCATGACGCCTTCCTGCACGAGGTATATACACCTTTCGCTTCTTTCTTTTTTCAAGTAATAATGAAGGGCACCATGCTTAAGCTTAACTCAAGCCAGCATGGAGATCCTGTATACGCATCGTCGACTCACCACGCCATGGATGTTTGCAGCTCGAGCCTTACCTGCACAAGATAGCGGACCAGAAGGACAGGGAGGAGAAAGTGGGCATGGTAGACCCGAGGGGCGCCAGGGGCAGGGCCAGCGTGTACTACCGATACATGGGCTCCCTCACCGCGCCGCCATGCACCGAAGGGGTCATCTGGACCATCCTCAAGAGGGTAAGTAGCTTCCACTCACCTTCATGCCAAGCAAATATCATGACCAACTAGCTAGAAAGAGACAAAAAAAAAATCATTGCTTGAAGATTCTTATCGATTTTTTTTTTAGAAGGAACCATCACGGTTTGTCTCTTGTAGAAGTACTGTTATATTTCAATGGTTGGTGAAGTTTCTAAAAAGAATACTATAACTCTGTAGGTTCGCACCGTGTCCAGGCACCAGCTGGAGCTTCTTCGGGAGGCCGTCCACGACGTACGTATGTTTTTCTCCCAGTAGTTTCCTACCCTTTTCTCGACTCATTTTCATTAAACAAAGTATTATGTGAACTCGACGAACCGAGCATCCGGGTGCATTCGGTAGTTTGTTCAGCTAGAAAAACTTTGTCTCATCTGCTTCCACCGTGTGCAGGACATGGAAAAGAACGCCAGGCCCAGCCAAGAGGTGAACAATAGAGATATCAGCATGTTCTGGCCTTCTAAACAGTACAAACATTGATTACTAGGGTCGAGCCTCTGAATGGTTTGGTACTTCAGTAGCCTAAGAAATGAGATTGCATATTGTATTTGTACATATATGGTTATACCATTTTTTGTACTTCTTTCTATCCATTTGGATGCATTGTATACTGTTACTGAATAACAAAGGAACACAACTAGTTCGTATCCATAATTGATGTTGGAAAAAGGATAAAAGAGTGTTTGATGCTGAGATCTATATATGTATCGCCGGTTTAATTATTGGTGGGTAACCAGTGCAAATCTCATCCCCGCCAGTACATGTATTAGTTTTTTTTTAAAACTAGCAAGGCTTTAACTATGGTCGAGTACCGCGAGGACTGAACACTGGTAGAAAAAAGGCCTTCCATACGCCCCCATCAGTCCCCAAACGTTGCGCACCGTGACTAATGAGTCTTTAGTCCCGGGTCGGGAGGAGACCCGCGACAGAAGGTCATGCGTCGCGGGTTGGGAAGCGCGTTGAGGCGCGTGGAGGGCATTAATTCCGGTTGGCGTGGCCGCCCGGGACTAATGGTCCTTTAGTCCCGGTTGGCGTGGTTACCCGGGACTAAAGATCAAACTGCTCGCCTACCCGCGGCGGTTTTTATTTCGCGAGCGAGGCAGAAGGGCGCCATTGCTACAGTGCGCGTCCGAGTCTCTGTTTCTTCCTCTCTTCTCTTCTCTCTCTTCGATCTTCCTCCACCAAGCACACCATGGCTAAAGTTTGGGAGAGATACACGGGTCCCACACCATGCGGCAAGCGTCTCGACGTGTGCTACACCAACATTTGCGAGAGTATCCCCGGTGCTCTTGAGCATTTGACCAATCTCTATTTCTCCTCTCCCGATGAACACCGGTTCTTCGGGCTTGATCTAGAGTATACAGCGGATCAACTGGATGTTGCCGTCATCCAGATTGCGTTCAAGGAGGACGTTTTGGTCTTCCAATGGTCAAGGTAACGCACATCTTCGATTTGTTTGTTGCATTTGAAGAATACATGTGTTGCAACATTTCTAACACGTATCAAATTTTTGTTGTTGCAGTAGTTCAAAGAATTCTCCGGCACTTGTTGATTTTCTTGTCAACAAGGGGTATGACTTTTGCAGCGTCGACATCACGCAAGACCGTCCGAAGTTGATGCGCTTGGATATTGTGATACCTGAAGATCACTACATTGATCTTTAGGATCTTATCCAGTTGAACGGGCCAAAGACCGGGATGGATCGCATGGCAACTGCCTTAATCCACGAGGGCTACGAAACCATGAAGTCTGGTTTCCCCTCGAGGAATCACTTGTATTGGGAGAAGACCCCACTGGACTTGACGAACGTCAAGTATGCAGCCATAGATGCGTACGTCTCCTACGAGTTGTTCCGCATCTACTCGACGGAGTCATAGATGTATGCGTTCGATATATATGCATGTAATGGGTATCTTAGTATGTAATGGATATCTTAGTATTGTGAGACTTATGTTTGTGTTATGTGTGATCGTAAGACTCTATGTTATGAATGTGATATGATTGTGTTCTATTCATGATTGTGATGTCTCTACTCGTATTTTACTTGTGATTTAATTATCACTTGTCTTTTGTTGTTCATAAAACTATTTTTATTTCCTAGTTTTAAATGACTTGGAAAAATTTGCAAAGTGTTGCAAAGTGTAATGGATATTATTTCTATATTAATTGCTAGCTATACTATTTCTATATTATGTCAAACACACGTTTCAAAACAAGCAAAAACAAAAACACATCAAGAAAAACAAACAAAAACACATCAAGAAAACAAAACAGACAAACTAGAGTTTCTATATATCTGTTCACCAAAAATTAATCTATGCCCGGAAAACATATATCTAGTCAAATACCAAACTCATCCAGTATTAAAATGAATTAGTATTATTGTTCTTAATTTTTTGATATATTATTTGTATTTTTAAGATTTTAAAATGAATTAGTATTATTTTTCTTAATTTTTTGATATGTTATTTGTATTTTTAAGATTTTAAAATGAATTAGTATTATTTTTCTTAATTTTTTGATATATTATTTGTATTTTTAAGATTTTAAAATGAATTAGTATTATTGTTCTTAATTTTTTGATATATTATTTGTATTTTTTAAGATTTAAAAATGAATTAGTTTTATTTTCTGGATATTTTGATATATTATTTGTATTTTTAAGATTTTAAAATGAATTAGTATTATTGTTCTTAATTTTTTGATATATTATTTGTATTTTTTAATATTTAAAAATGAATTAGTTTTATTTTCTGAATATTTTGATATATTAATAGTATTTTTAGATATAATACAAATTAAAAAGTTAATGTTTATTTATTTATTCAAAATTATTAATTACATCATTACTTTTGTTTACTAAAAGATTTATTTGAAATTCAAACAATAAAGAAATGTGGCATCGACCAACATGTTAATAAGATTGATATGATACTACTATCACATACATGCGTGCAAAACACTTGGATGCGGGACGGTATGGAACTCGGAAGTTAAGCGTTCTAGTGCTAGAGTAGTGGGAGGATGGGTGACCGAGCGGGAAGTTTGACCATGAGTAAATAATTTGACTAGAGATAATTGTAGTTAGACGCTAAGCAAATAATACAAATTCTAAAAAAAAGGGAGTGCAAAAAGGGAGTGAAAAAAAGGGAGAGAAAAATTGGCGTGAAAAATAATTAGAAACCCAAATAAATTAAGGAAATAACGAAATAAAGTCTAGTCCCGGTTCAGGTGGCCAACCGGGACTAAAGGTCCTCCGCCCCCCGGCTCCGCCACCCGCCCACGTGGCCGGGCCTTTAGTCCCGGTTCATAATCGGCGCGACTATAGGGGGGGGTCTTTAGTCGCGCATAGGTAGTCCCGGTTGCTCGGTCGGGACTACTGGCCCTTACCAACCGGGACTATAGGCCTATTTTCTACCAGTGGAAATAAGATCAGCCACTTCATGGTATACTGGTGGTGCCTCCTTAACAATCATGGAACGAATGGTTCTCGCCATGATAAAATAATTTGCTTATAGCAGCCCTTTTGTGAGTTAAATAATGCCTAGGTTTGGATATAACTGAATCCTATCCTTTATATCCTTAAACATTTTTGCGCTGTTTTTTTTTGTAAGGATCTGGTCAAGTTCATGGTTGCTCTTAAAATAAAGAAGAGGTTGCAACAAATTTGAAGAAAAGTGTTCCAAGTTGGCAAATTGGCCTCTTTACAAATGAGAAGGAAATGCCATGCATACCGCCAGTAGCACCAATTTTTTTTTGGAACTGTAACATCTCTATCAAACACGGTGTGTGGACCATATATACATTCTTGGTTTCCCTTCTGCAGAAAGAGATTCAGCCAACGTTTACTTTTTCCCCCTTAACAATCATGTAAGAAATCGTTATCGCGCTATGATACTATAATCTCTCTGTTAAAGCCGTTTTAAAAGCTCAAGAAAGTCTAGGTTTAAATATTCCTGAATCCTATCCCTCATATATCCTCAATCTGATTTGCTATTTTTGTAAAGGGTCTGGTCAAGTTCGCGGTTGATCTTAAAATAAATATAAGAGGCATAGGTACGATAGCTTGTCAAGATCACCAGGATCTTATCCTGCCATGGTAGGCCGGTATGATAAGATGCGAGGCCAGAGCTAGGCACTAGGTGTCGTGGATGCCGGCATGAATTATTGTTTCTCAACAATCCAACCTATTGAAAACCTAGAAGATTTGAGCATCTAAAATGATCGTATGGAACACCTAAAGGGGGGTGGGTTAATAAGTACAACTTCAACTGCTAATATTTCTTTGATTTAGACTTGACACAAAGAGAAATTCTCTAGATGTGCAACTAAGCTAAATTTAGCTAAATGATAAGGATAACACTAATTAAGAAACAAGCAAAGTAAAGATAAAAGATAGAAGGAACCGATGGAGTTCCTCCTTTTTAGGGGAGTATGTCCCGTTGGAGGAATGTGAGCTTCGCCACAAAGGTCTACTTAACGCCACAATGGACTTACCCTATTCTCCGATGAACTTTGACACAAAGGCCCAGTTCAGCTTCCACTATTCGAATCCTTCAAGGAGGAATCCGGTGCCTTTACAATGAGCTTGGGGCACACACCCACAACTGTATTGGCGCTTCCAAAATCACCATGAATCTGTTACAAGAAACACAAGTGAGTAACCAGATGCCTAGTTAAACCCTAAGGTCAAATCACTCAGGTAAATGACGGAAAAATGTAGAAATCTTTTCCTTTAATTCATTATGTATCGATGCAGCTAAGATAAAACATTGTTAAACATGCAATACTTAGCATCTATTAAGATCTAATCTAGTGTTGTTGCCTAACACTCAAACCTAGAGCAAGACAAGAAATATTATTTCAATCTCCCCCTTTTTGGTGTTAGATGAAAACACTAGGATTTGCAAAATATAATTCTAGATGCTTCAAGAAAATATCACCAGAAAAAAGAAGGGGACTCCCCCTACATATTTGCACGGTCCCCATAAAGGTGTGCATGCAAATAATAATTTCAATAGTCTAGAGAGCTCCCTAAAATATTTGATCACATATGCATAAGGAAGACAAGAATAAATTGGGTGTTGCTTTGAGATAGAGATAATACCTTATACAAAATAATGAATAATTTAACCAATGCATAAGGATCTCACCATAGATAATTCCAAATATCCATATTTCACACGTAACAAAGTCTCACACATAAAACGAATAGTCTCAAACATAATAGGAAAATGGAGATAGAAATTGAGATAAATGACTACACGCTCTAGAGAAATGATAAACGAACATGCTTGTGTCCGACCCTTGGAAATCCCTCCAATGATCCTAATAGAACTACTCCCCCCTTCCTTGGCATCGAGACACCAAAAAGGAAAAAAAGCGAGACTACGTCCCAAAGAATCACTCGGAGTAATCATCCTCCTCATCTTCCTCTTCCCAGAAGAAACTATCACCTCAACATCGTCCCCTTCATCATCATCATCAACATCTTCTTCCTCAACATGGCGAGAAGTGGTATGTGAGGAGGAAGCGGGCTGAGAAGGGTTGTAGGGTTCCTTCTCCACTTCAACCCATGAAAATTTAGAGGTGCTCCACTTGTTGTAAGGAGTGAGAGTAGGAGCAGCAGGAGGGAGCCCTAAATAACCACTAATGCAGTGAAGGATGGGCTACAGAGTGTGTGTGATCTCATGATCTCGGAGATATGCATTGTATTGCTCACGATGAATGTCCACCTTCATGCACAGAATGTTGCATTGAAACTAGCTGAGCTTCTTGATCTCAGGGCCAATAGAAGTTGAAGGAGTAGGAACCTTATGGAGACCATGAGCACTAGCACCACTAGAACGAGCATCAGACATGAAAGAGCTAGTAGTGGAGGGAGAAACAACTGGAGCAACCACGGTCTTCTTGACACAGGGATTCTTGAACTTGTGATCCTCACGGTCATCATGAGATAAATCCTTATCTTTCTTAGTCTTCTTAATAAGAAGCATGCTGTAGGGAGCATAGGGAATAGTGGCTCTCGTAGTCATAGCATCATAGATCTCATTGAAGATGAAATCCATGGCATCAACATCAAAATCCATGTCAGTTTCTTCGCTAGAAACAACCTGCTGAGCAAGAATTAATAGATTGACGGCAGAGGAGCGGATGGCGTCATTATTACTACCATGAGAAATATTCTCCCTGAATATGCGCAGGAGCTGGTCATATAGAGGTAGCAAACCGGTGATAATACCAATAATGCGTCTAGCTCAATACATATTTGTGAGCATGTTCTTGACTGGCTTGCTAGGAGAGTGAAGCTGACGACCCATAGGATTCCAACCATTAAAGGTGTATCCAAGGACCTCAGAAAAGTCATAGAAAATGGCCTCACATTTTATTAACCTTGTCATCCACTTCATGGTCTAGGCATCATCACCCTTCATCACAAGAGTAGCAAAGAACTGCCGAATGAGAGAGACATTGTAGTTGCACAAACACTCCATGAGGGTTTGCAACCCCATCTGTTCAATCACGTCTACAGCCCGAGCAAAGTAATCCTTGCTCTTGAGAAAATTCATCCTAATTGTATTCATATGATAGAGAGGATGAGCCATTGATAAATAAATGTCCTTGTGAATGAACAACTGCTCCATACATCAGAAGCTAGAATCCTCCAACTCTGTATCACGAGCAGCAATATACGAGTCACCTTGCCTTATGCCAGTGTACTCAATGTTGTCCAAGGTCTTGTAGTTGTTCCTTGGCCGCTTTCCTTGTTTCTTCTTGGGAGCTGGTTGTTTCTTCTTTCTCGCAGCCTCTTGCTGTTCTTGATGAAGCACAGTCTCGTGAACCTATGAACCATGTTCCCTGGTACGGAGGTAGTGCTTGCGGATGTGTTTTTCTCCGCCATGACTAGAGCCACCTATGAATTTTAGAGCAAAATAGAAGGATAATATAGGTATGTGCGCACAACTCAAGGAAGAGAATGGTGCTAAAATCATTAGAAAAGAAACCAGGTGACAATTTTAATCTAGACACAAAGAAATCTGAGCTATGGGATAAAATTCTAGGGCCGGATAATCCGGTATGTCTGACGAAACTGCAGATCCAGATTTGATAAAAAATGTCTATGATCAAATCATCGCTAGGTGGCTATCCTACTTGTTTCAACATGGAGAAATGATCTGCAACCACCATCTACTCCAAGGTTACAAGATAAATAACTCTACATTCAGGATCTAGATGTGTATCACTTACGGTTTCAAAATGCAAGAATTACCCTCATCCATTGGAGGTTCTTCTTGGAGGAGAAGGTGCTTAGAGAAGAGGGGAACAAGATCCGGAGGTCCCCGGGAGATTCCAGCGGAGGGAGAGGCTCCAGTGAGGCTAGGAGCAGCAGGGCGGCGGTTTTGGACAAATGGGATCGGGGGTGTAAGGAGGGAACTGATTTGACCCCTCCACCCCGACCTCCCTGTAAAAAAGTCTAACTTCATGGGCGGATAATACGACTCTCACTTAGGGAGGATAATCCGGCCTCCCGGGTATTCCAGTTTTAGCCTGAATAATCCGGCCTGCTGAACATGAAACCTCAGATTAAGATATTTGACTTATGTGCTAGGTGAAATGTATCAGGGTATGATAGGCTTGGGTTTAGAAGATTTGTCACTGAGATGGTATTCACGTGAGAATTGCAAGATGCAACTAAAAAGCCAATTATCAAGTGTTTCCTATAAAAGAGAACCAAAGTCACAAAAATCAAATGAAGAACCAAACAAAACCGACTCTTCAAGACGAAGATGTTCGTGGCCTAGGACCATATAAGAGAATATGATATCACACCGCGAAGAATTATCTTGGGTGCATGACCAATTCTCAACATTTAGCAACAACATACACTTGTGTCGGTTCAGTATTATTGTTATCCTAACAATAAATTCATATGTTTTGCTAGATTTTCTTTCAAGTCCAAGATCAGAAAAATATGATCATCTCACAAACCATAAGCTCATCTAAGAGACAAGATTCTGAACTCTTGTTTGTTTATGTCTTCACACCCGCACAAAGATTTTCCTTTGAAAACTCACTTTTCAAGTGTTATAGCGGTTATAGAATAATGTCATAAACTTAATTATGAACTTGGAGATAAATTAAGAACTAAATATTATTGTTTCTAGGGCATACCTCGAAAAATAAGCTGCCCCGAGGGGACCCTGCAGACGCATTTTAACGGATTCAACTTTATTTTGTACTCCCACAGACTAGCAAATCTTTTGCGCAAGTCATCCAAGGGCGTATATTGTTTCTTGTGACGGCAATGTCGTCTACATAAGCGTGGATGATTCGTCCTATTTGCTTGTTTCGAAATTCCTGCATACAACACTAGTACGTGGAACCACCGTTTTTCAAGTGAAATGACATTCTTATGTAATAGTATGTACCATACGACATTACAAAATATGTTTTAATCTTATCCGATTCAAGCATCCGGATTTGGTGATAACCAGAGTAAGTGTCCAAAAAGCATGAAAGCTCGAACCTAACTGTAGCATCTATTATTTGATCGATTCGCGGCAAGGCAAAAGGATCTTTGAGACATAGTATGTTTAGCCCTGTATAATCTATATACATTCGTAACTCTATTGTGTTTTTCTTTGAGACTAACACCGGGTTGGTGGACAAATCAATGTGAATAACTTCCCGAATGAAGTTTGTTGCTAACAGCCGGATGACTTCCTTGCCTATTGCTCTACATCTTGGTGGATCGAAATGGCGGAGGCCTTCCTTCACACGCTATGAGCCCAAGAATGGCGGCGCAAGGTTTACCCAGGTGTAGGCGCCTAACAAAGGCGTTGCACTACGTCATGCAATCTCAATACATGGGTAAAAGAGATACACATATTATAATGAGTTGTATGTTGCTTGGAAGCGCACTCCTAGGGTTTGTCCCGCCCAACTTTATATAGAGAGCCGGGTTATGACTTACAAGATGGATCATATTTGATTATAGGTAAGAAGCTTAAGATGGACGACTATAAAATCAGCCTTCTGCTCCAACCAGGACTATGTTCTGAACCGGCGTCAAGACCATCGACGAATCCGCCATCCTATGTGTCAGCCTGTTGGGCCGCCCTAGGAGGCCTCCTGCCTAACAACACTTGGACCATCATGGCAGGCCGACATTACTAAAATGCCGGAAGATATCCCATTTGGCCATCCGGATAGGCATGCTGAATAGATTTTCCGATACTATATTGGATCTTTCCTTAGGATTCGTTTAAAAAATGGATGGAGGAGTACTAAGGGCATGTACAATGGGGTGATGTCAGCCTTCTCTTAGCGTTGCCATGTCAGATTTTTGCTTAGTTGGAGGAGACACTAGTGGAAAACGGGGCATTAACCCTGGTTGGTAAGGGGCCAATGCCCCGGCTGCCCAACCGGGATCCCCCAACCCAGGCTAAAGGCCCCCCTTATGGCCCGATTGGGTTACCAACCGGGGTAAAAGGCGCGCCCCACGTGGCCTCTGCAGCGCGAGCAGACTGGCACCCTTTTACCCCGGTTGGTAACACCGACCGGGGCAAAAGGTTTTTTTTAATAGCTGTTTTTGTGTCCTCTCAGCTAGACTAGAAATTCCATATATTCTTATATGTTTTGCTGTTCTCTCCACTAAACGTTTATATTAAGAAAGATGAAAAATTATCCACAAAAGTATAGATGAAAACAAATACGAATAACATAAATATATAGTCTGCCACGAATACAAATATTGTTCGACACAATGACATAATTAAACATAGTTTGACCGAAAACATAGTTCTTCATATCTAGACATAGTACGGAAATATAGAGCTACATAAGCACGTAAGCATAGATCGACATAAACATATATACTACACATCGGCGTCGGAGGAAGCCTTGCCCTTGCCCTCGGCGTCGGAGCCAGCCTTGCTCGAGCTAGACTAGCCGGAGTCAGACTCGTTGTCGGAGCTGCTCTCAAACGAGCTATCCTGGCAGCAAAGGGGGCGGACTAAGGTGCCGTCGAAGATCATCACCTCCAGCACGTGGGCCTCCTCGTCCTGGTAGTACCTGAATGTGAGCATGTAGCCCACATTTAGCTGGTGCATGCGCGCGAACTGCCCCCACCCATAGCGCAGGTAGACGTCATCGCCACGACGCTGCCGGACAACGCACATGGGCCCGTTGTCACAACCCTCCAACCAGAGGGTGAAACTATAGGGCCCGCCCCTGCGCCCGAGGAGGATCGCCGATATCTTCTCCGGAAGACGGAGCCTGTTCTCCACTGGCTGGAGCACGTTGACGTAGAACTCCGGTAGCCGGAGACCGTCCTCCTCCTCCTCCTCCTCCGCCGCCGCAGTCTCCTCCGGCTCCTCCTCCTCTGCAGCAACAGCGCCGCGACGTTTACGGCGTGTTGACCCCTTGGCACCGCGCTTTGCCCCCCTTGCTGCGCTTGATGCCCCCGTGCTTCGTGTCCGCGTCCACATCCGCGAGTAGGAGGCGTCGCTTCCTCCTCCTTAATGACAATGGCGCCACCACCACGTGCATTCGATGCACGCGATCCACGTGGAAGTCCAGGTCGACGTCCACCACGTACAGGCCGGGTTTCTTCGACCGTGACGACGCCGCGCCCACCGCCGGTTACACGCGAACCACGGGGACGTCTCGCCATGGCTAAAAAATAGCAAATAGCATCAATTTCATCAGTTCGCAACAATTGCATATAATCTAATAAAATATAGCTAATAGCATGCATTTCATCAAAATTGCTTATAAATAACAGCTAATAGTACTAATATCTAAACAAGTCCGAAAAAGAGTAACTGTATGTTCCAGATCCTCATTTCAATTATAAATGCAACATTGATGAAATATTTAAACATATGATAATACACACCAAGAGTTACATAGCTCGGGTTCATTTTATTTAACCCTAATACATCACGATGTAATAATATCATCACTTATACATATTCATTAAAACATATCTGAAACTAATTAACTCCGACCGGGTCCTAAGCCGCGGGGTGCTGAGTCGCGGGTGCTACGCATCCATAGATAAGAAACCCTCACAGGGGAATAGCTCACGTGGTAAGGAACCCTCAGAATAATCGACAAACTGCTGCTATACTGCCTATCGAGCAAGTACATGTAGCGACGGACGTGCTCGTCCTTCTCCCTGATACGCTGTTGTACCACCTCTTCAGGGGCCGGCTCTCTCCGCACCGAGTGTGGCCCACGCGATGGCCACCAAAGAATATCCGGGTCGACCACGTCACTCGGATTTCTCACCAAGCCGCGTGCCCCGGTACTAAGGAGCTCCCAGTGCCAGCCCGGTGGGGCCCAGTCCCGGACATTGCCTGGCGGGTCCAACAGAAACATGAACTAAAAATAGGCCCGAACTAAGTAAATATTCCGTAATTAAGTAAAATACCTTAGTGTTTCTAACTTAGTAAAAAATAGTAAATGGAGAAATATGACATAAATAAGATGAAAGTTAAACACAAAGCATGAAGATAAGGGTTTCTGAGAAACTAAACAAAATCAAAGACGTAAGTGTTTGTGATATCCGAACAAACTTAGACTAGAAGATCAGATCGAGTCTTGCCGAATAAAGTTGCGACTCGAACGGGACATAACAGATGTAGCATCCCAGATTATCCATGTGATGGTTTTCACACACGACAGGATAATCTGGAATGATGTTATGCCCCGTTTGAGTCGCAAATTTATTAGGAAAGACTGGATTTGTTCTGCTAGTCATACTCCTGCCTAGACCTTCACATTTTGTGCTTGTTACGAGGTAAGTACACGTGATGGCGATCCGAAAAAGGATGAAGACAAGGATTTTTGGAAATCTTTGAAACTAAACAAAATCATATTGTAATATCGTCAGATCCGAACAAGGTTAGACCCTTTTGTGCACGTACATAATGGGGACATTCTTCATACGCCCGGAAGGGATTTCTGAGGAATGTCACCATTACGTATGTCGACAAAAGGGTTTAACTTCGTTCGGATCTCACGATATTACATATGTGACGTTATTTGGTTCCAAAGAAATCCAGAAACCCCCATCTTCCTCCTTTCCCCGGATCACCATCGCCTGTAGTACCTCTTAACAGGAACAAGATGGTCATCGGGCCTTAATGTGCAGTTGGATCTTCACATTTTGTCCTTGTTACGAGGTAAGTACACGTGAAGGCGATGCGGGGGAAGTAAGGGTTTCTGGAAATCTTTGAAACTAAACAAAATCATATATGTAATAGTGAGACTCGGACAAGGTTGGACCCTTTTGTGCACATACATAACGGCGACATTCTTCATAACCCCGGAAGAGATTTCTGAGGAATGTCACCATTACGCATGTGCACTAAAGGGTTCAGCTTCATCCGGATCTCACGAACCATATTACATATGTTACATTATTTAGTTCGAAAGAAATCCAGAAACCCTCGCATTCGTTCAGTTCCCCGGATCACCACCACATGTAGTACCTCTTAACAGGAACAAGGGCCCTTCACATATTGTGCTTGTTACGAGGTAAATACACGTGATGGCGATCCGGAAAAGAATGAAGACAGGGGTTTTTGGAAATCTTTGAAAGTGAACAAACTCATATATGTAATATCGTGAGATCCGAACAAGGTTAGACCCTTTTGTGCACGTACACAATGGGAACATTCTTCATAACCCCGGAAGGGATTTCTGAGGAATGTAACCATTACGTATGTGCACAAAAGGGTTCAACTTCGTTCGGATCTCACGATAATACATATCTGACATTATTTAGTTCTGAAGAAATACAGAAACCCTCATCTTCCTCTTTTCCCCGGATCACCACCACCTGTAGTATGTCTTAACAGGAACAAGATGGTCATCGGGCCTTGATGTGAAGTTGGACCTTCACATTTTGTGCTTGTTACGAGGTAAGTCCACGTGATGGCGATGCGAGGGAATGAATGATTTCTGGACATCTTTAAAACTGAACAAAATCATATATGTAATAGTGAAATCCGGAAAAAACTCGACCCTTTTGTACACATACATAACGGGGACATTCTTCATAACCCCGGAAGGGATTTCTGAGAAATGTCACCATTACGAATGTGCACTAAAGGGTTCAGCTTCATCCGGATCTCACGAACCATATTACATATGTGACATTATTTAGTTCGAAAGAAATCCAGAAACCCCCGCATTCGTTCCTTCCCCGGATCGCCACCGCATGTAGTACCTCTTAACAGGAACAAGATGGTCATCGGTCTGTGTACCTCATATTTAGGGTGGACACATACAAGAAGCCTTGGTGGATTCGGCGCACCGAACCACCAAGGCCATCTGAGTGTGAACCAACTCTTTCAATCATCGGCATTTATTCAAAAGACCGAACGGACATCACAAGTAAAACTGCAATAACACTTCAAAATTTATAACACAAAGTATAAAAATTCTAACTTAATTCACTTCTAAACTAAACATTCACTAAGAAAAAAATAGCTAAGTCCAAAACCTAAATTTTTCTAAGTCTCCAATACCTAAATTTTTTCTAACTCTCCAAAACCTAAATTTTTTCTAAGTGTCCAATACCTAAATTTTTTCTAAGTGTTCAAGACCTAAATTTTTTCTAAGTCTCCAATACCTATATTTTTTCTAAGTTTCCAATACCTAAATTTTTTCTAAGTCTCCGATACCTAATACCTAATATTAATCTAACACTAAATACTAAATCTAACACTAATGTAACACTAATAATAAATCTAATACTAAATATAACACTAATCTAATACTAAATCTACCACACTAAATCTAACACTAATCTAATACTAAATCTAACACTTACCTAATACTAAATCTAACACTAATCTAACACACTAATACTAATTAATCTAACACTAACAGTGAGGAGGATGAGGGTGCGGCGAGGAGGCCATCGATCTCTCCTGAGGAGGAGGGAACGACGGCGAGGAAGAAGGATAAGGCGCGGCGGCGATCTTGGGCGGCGCGAGAGGACGGGCGGCGCGGCCGGGAGGCGAGGAGAAGAGAGGACGGGCGGCGCGGGAGGAGGCGGCGTAGAGGAGCGGCGGCGACGACGATCACCGGCGTCGAAATTGGGCAGCCTCACGGCGTCGCTCTGGATTTTGGCGCCGGGGACTTAGCGTAATCTGCGAAGAAACTGCTTGTGTTGCCCCGGGCGGTTGCGCGGCCCGGCGTTATATAGGCGGGAGCCCCGGTTTGTGTTACCAACCGGGGCACAATGGGGGGGAGGTGGGCCTTCGCTTGCCCGCCCACCTCCCCCCTCTTTTGCCCCGGTTGGTAACACGAACCGGGGCAAAAGACCCAAAATTTCCGTTTTTTTTCTGCCGTCAATTTTTTCGTTTCGAACATTTTAAATACTATTTAAAATACGTTTTCAAATACATTTGAAATCGTTTAGAATTTGGAGAAACTTTCAATATGAAAAGTGTTTAAAATTGCATAAACATTTCAAATACATTTTCTGTTTTATAAAATAATTATTCCAACTATTTAAACTAGTAACAATTTTTTAATTTTACTCATTTTAAAAAACCTATTCTATGAATGGTTTACAATTTGGAAAAACTTTGTATATGAAAAGTGTTTAAAATTGCGTAAACATTTCGATTACATTTTCTGTTTTATAAAATAATTATTCTAACTATTTAAACTAGTAACAATGTTTGAAAATTCAAACATTACAAAAAAAACTAGTTTATGACTGGTTTAATCTGCAATGTTTGATACATATTTACAAAATAGTCTAGCAATATTACATGAACCATGAAGGTTTAATACGTTATCACCAACTATTGCCGCCATTGTTTACTTCTCTGTCGTAGCCATGGAGCATCTTCCTTATTTAACGCGATGCTTGGACCAGTTTTCACTCTAAAGGACGGAATTTCTTCAAATTTATCATAATCTTCTGACATGTCTGTCCTGTCCTCCACTCCCACACTGCTACAAAAAAGATTATAGGAGGCGTATTTCTTTTTTATGCGAGGCGCAAATAGAATGCGCCTCCAGCGCCAAGCTCGCGTATTTGGAATGCGCCTCCGATACTTGCATACAGGAGGCGCATTTCAAAATGCGCCTCCTATATGCATGTATAGGAGGCGCATTTCAAAATGCGCCGCCTATATGTTATAGGAGGCGCATTTAATGCGCCTCGCATATGCATAAATGCGCCTCCTATATATCCTCATATGCGCCTCCTATAGTTCCCAATATGCGCCTCCTATAACATTTTCGATTTTTAAAATTTGCAAAAAAAAATCATGATTTTATTTCCTATATATCCTCATATGCGCCTCCTATAGTTCCCAATATGCGCCTCCTATAACATTTTCGATTTTTAAAATTTGCAAAAAAAAAAATCATGATTTTGTTTCTTGCACTAGCAAAATGCCCGTGCGTTGCAACGGGGGTGTAAATATTTAAACAATCGAACTTCTTCATCACGGTAATATATACATCTCCAAGAAACTTGTCTGATATGTCTCGGAGGAGAAATTCTTGTTAATATCAGTCAATAGTACGACATGCAACCCGGAAATTTTGACAAATCTTAACCTCAGTACAAACTATAAAACAATCGATGAAAGCATCCCAATGTGGAGTAAACTATTATCAAATACATCATTCTCGTACTAATTCTACCGCGGAGTTCAAATCATTTCTTCGGTAGTTTTCCCAACACCTCTTCAGCATGATGTTCCATTTGTGGTAGATGCCAGTCATGCTGCCAGGATATATCAAGGATGTCTTCCTCTACTCCCAAACTTTGCAAATGGCCAATGGTGAGGCCTTTCTGTCTAATCAAGTCTGCAAATATGAATCACCGAAACACATAGACATATAATAACTCGTTGTAACTAAGAATAAGAGACCCAAATATTGTCAAACATCAAGATTGTGATACTTCAGGATCCAGAACAACAGAAGGGGACAATTGGTCAGGAAGATAGACAAACTGCAAGAAAAACTGGCTAGCTTAATCATACAAGCCCTGCAGCTGCATCTATGAATGCTTAAAAACACGACCTGCAACCCTCATCGAATCACAAGTTCACAACCACATGGAGCTTGCAATCTGAAGGTTAAAAACCCTCCTGCACCGACAGACAGAAGCAAAGCAGCAAGTTACTCTACTTCTAGATAAGATTAGACACACAATCATCGATCTAGTTTCTCGCAGAAATCATACACACGCACATATTTGTAATTAATTTACTCGGTTGATTTTTGGTTACATGAAGTTGTTATTAACCTCTATGCAGGACTGGATGCATCCCTAAATAATACAAAGGCTGTAGAAGGCCTGTACTTGTACACAGGGAAACAAGAACTATTTCAGTTGAAATTATCCTAATTTTTCTAGTGAAAGAATATGGATATTTTGTATTTACATTTCTGTCAATGAAGACTTGGTGCTCGTGTTCTCAGCTGCTGCAACATATTACTGCATGGTCAGATTGTTGTTTTGTAAGTGTTCCTGAACTGACCCTAGCTTGCAAATACTAGGACACTCTGGTTTCAATGTGGACTATATATGGACTGAAATGAATGAACAGACACACTGAAACACATCCAGATACATGTGATTTAGAAAAAGGCTAGAACATGTTGTAATTAGGAACATAGGGGGTACTTGTATTCTGGAGTATATGGGAAGTACTTGTTTTTGTTGAATTTATATATCCATAACGGCTACACAGGAACTATCATATCTTGTTCTGCAGTTTCATTCGGCGATTTTTGCACTGCCAATTTGCAGAAGCTATCAGGTAAGCAATCGCCCTGTTTCTAATTGCTGCCACTGAACCACCTGATGCTTATTTTCCCTGTTTTTCTTGTACTGTTATATTATAGAAGTACTTCATCACAGAGAATATTTGTCCTTGTGATTGCTTATGGTTGCAGCCTAATCTCTCTTTTCTGACAACCGACCCCCATTACAATGGGACTCTCATTTACGAAATAGGAAAGCTTAAGCTGCATCATTAGGATAAGGCAAGCACCAACTAACTTTGGAAACAAACTAGTTTATTTGATATGGAAATCAGGGGCCTGGCTTGAGGATCAAGCCATGGGTTCCTTTTCCTTATCCTTGCTGAAAGTGTGAAATTCTAAGTTCATGAGAAGGGAATGAGGGATTTATTTTTATAAACAAATTGCACATATCTATTTGGATTCATGGAAGAAATAACATTGTCTGTTATATTATATTTTCCTTTTCTAGGTGGTTTAGGTTTGTAAAGTACTAGAGCTATTTAATATTATCATCTGGAAAAGATAAATATCGACAGGAAAAGTGGCAGCAGAGGAAGCCATAGGAAATTGTTGACAGGAAAGTTTTATCAGGTAGTCATATACTAGACTCTTGCAGCCATACGCGCGTTCTATTCTTTTTTCTGAAGCAAGAAACAATAATGACAATTCAATAAGAGAATTCTTTGCCTTATTTCAGTTTTATCAGGTACCATAGTAAAGTATATGCATATTTCATTTTTTCAGACAACTGGAGTGTGAAGGCCATCAGGCGCAAGACCACGGGAACTGGAAGGATGAGGTACATGCGCCATGTGCCTCACAGGTTCAAGATCAACGGGATTTTCCAAGTAAAATCACGGTATGTTCCCTTGGAGAGTACATACTGAACCAGCAGCTAGTATTAGCAGCTAGCAGGGGTTAGAGGGATTACCTCGACGTTGGAGTCGTACTTGATTTGTGCTGCCTTGATTTCTTCTTTTTGTAGTTTTCGTGTCGCTAGTGCATTAGCTCGTCTGTCTTTTCTCGCTAGATCTGAATGGATTATTCGACTTGGAAGGTACTGGTCAGCCTCCATAGGGCAACATAACTTGGGCATGGCATGACATATTTCAGAAAAAATATGACATTGGGCATGGCATGTAAGCTTGGCAACTAACTCATAGAGTACGAAGCACATGATAATGACGTGCTGGAGGTAATCAGCCAAGTGTGGATGGCGTTGCTGTGCTACGCGGCCTTTCGGTGTAGACCGGATTCTCATGCCAGACAGCTGATCAAAGGCGGCGAGTTCACCACCATCGTTACACTTATGTTGAACTACGCAAAAAATGGTATTTTGCTATTTAATCAGTTGCCAGATGTATAGTGTAATAATTGAGGGGAAGCAAACAAGCATGCATTTTGTCCACATGTTTTCTAAAGGCATGAACACTTATGAGTTTGTCAGCGTTAGTGGTTGTCCAGATGACCTACAGAAGGCTTATATGGCCTTCTTTGCCGCGGGTTTTTCATTGGGAAGACTCGGGAGGATGATATGGCTTTCACCCGTGAACGTGGGATTGTTCGAATGTGTTTTCTGTAATTGATCCTAATATTCTCTCTAGGACTGACCACTCATATGAAGGGGTTGGTTTTTCACAGATGTTAAGGTGGAAGGACAGCCGGATGTAGATATGGAGGGTGCTGATATTTCATATATTAAAAATGATGGTGATAAGAAAGATGACGTTGATCCAAAACCACAGAACAAGAGCTCCATAGATGATAACCCATCTAAGGCATTCTCGACTCCTAGCAAACATTTTAATTCAGAGAAGAACCAAACACGCGTATCAAAACCCATCATTCAATACTAGCTAAAGAAGCAATTAATGAATTAAGAAAGTTAGTTAGGTATGTACCTTGGCATCCACCAGGGATGTAGGGATTGCGCGTAACCAGAATCACAGATGCAACTGCGGGCAACTTCCACGGCGGCCCCTCCGAGAATTGCTGCCGCTGTCTAACGCTGGTGCAAGGAGGGCTCTCCTCCGCGGCTAGCTCGCTCCCTGCACAACAACTGGCTGCTCGTGCATCTGGGGGCCGAGAACCAGAATGATGTTTACCTCCCAGAATGGATCTACGAGAAAGAAATCAATGATCACAAGTTGACACTTATTATAGAAACGACTCAAGAAGAGAAAGAAAAGGTTAGGCAGCTGGCTATTGTGGCACTATGGTGTATCCAGTGGAACCCGAGAAACAGGCGGTCGATGACAAAGGTCATTAACATGCTAACAGGTAGGTTTCAGAATCTGCACATGCCACCGAAGCATTTTCATCACATCAGAAGATCAGCCAATGTCCTAAACAAAAAGATTGAGCACGCAGCCAGCAATTGGGGTCAGAGTTGTGCATCTTTCCCTGGTGGATCATCTCCAACTGTGATGCATTCCAGAGCTGATAAAGGTTCCAAAGAGAAACATGTAATTCGACTAGGAAGTGAGGTCAGAGTGATGTTAGTATCTGCAGAGTACAAGGTGTTTTTGCAAACATACAGGGTCAGGTGTTTTTGCATTTTAAGCTGCTCCCTTCTGAAAGACAGAATAATTTCTAGTTAACAAGTATGAACAGAAGAAGCCTTCTGCCGGCAAGCTGATAAATATACATGTAAGGTGCAAATACAAAATTTGAAGTATCTCACGTGTAAATGCGTTCTCTTTTGTCAGAAGCATGATCCATCAGTGTCTTCCTAGCCCACTCCAAAGCATCAGCTAGCGTATCATAGTGAGGTTGGTAATAGCAGAAGTTGTCAGCGAGCTCTCTCCTTATTATCAGCTCCTCCAAGAAAGCATCAACTGACTGTTTCCAAACAGTTGGTAAGCTATCAGTCATTAGCCTTTCACTTTTAGATAACAAGAACCAACTTAAGTACTGACATTCAGATGCGTTCAGTAGCTACAAAGAAGAAATACATTCTACCATCTAATAACATCTCATAAGATCTCAAATCACAAAGAAAACAGTGGCACCTTAGGACCGAGATGGCGGTGCTTCTTTGCCTCCAAAGCACATCGCTGTGCTGAAATATGTCCAAAATGGAGATAAGGCGAGAGACCGGACAATGCCCTTGGCTTTGTGGGAAAATTACGGTCTGTATCATAGCTCTTCATCCTATTCACTAGGAACCCATCCTTGCTACCGAGAAGTGCCTCCATTGCCGCTGCCTCACCCGGCTCACACCAGTCAATCTCCGGCACGTCCTCTGCCTCCCTGGTACAGCAGCGAAGAATCAATTCACCACTACAACAAATTATTCATTCCACATCATACATGATACATCAAGTAAATTCACTGCAAGACTCTTCAGACCTGCAAACCGTGTGGATGCGTACATCCCAATCAATCTGCTCCGGCTGTTCCCTGTCCCATGGCACCACCTCTTTCAATTCGGGGAACTCCACCAGGTACTGATCTAGCACCTTGTTCATCTTGCCTCTGAATGTCCTGGCAGAGTTCTCCAGCTTCCCGGATGCCGCCCACACCGGCACCACATTGTGCGCATCCACCTGCGTGCCAATCCCACAAATCCCTCCATGTTATTTCCATCGAATGCCCGTGAAGAAAACGACGGCAAGTTTCCTATGATTCTCGTGTGCAATGCACTG
Source organism: Alopecurus myosuroides (assembly GCA_028641055.1). Classification (NCBI taxonomy): domain Eukaryota; kingdom Viridiplantae; phylum Streptophyta; class Magnoliopsida; order Poales; family Poaceae; genus Alopecurus; species Alopecurus myosuroides. Next base: position 510,349,123 of record CM054059.1, read on the forward strand.
TAGTACTGAAGTTACCTGGTGAACGGCCACACCATCAACATCGTGTCGTAGCTCGCTGACCACCGCGCCCAGCGCCTCGCGAAAAGTCAGCGACCAGCGCCGACGCCCCGAGCCGCCGCACCAGCGCCGGTATCTCTGCGGGCCCAGCAGGAAAGCAGCGCGGCGGAATCGAGCAGGTGCCGCTGCAGGGGACGGGTTACCGGAATCCGGAGAGAGGGAGGGAGAGAGGGGCTTCCTCCGCCGAGCCGAGCTTCTACCGCCGCGTCGTCTGTGTGGTGCGCGTGGGAGAGACTGGGGAATGGGGAATTGGGGAAGAGGACCCACGTGTGTGTAATTTGGTAAACAATACACGAGGCGCATTCGGCAAACTGCGCCTCCTATAAGTTAGGCGAGACGCATATTGTAGTGCGCCTCGTATAAAGCTCTTGCCTTCGCTGCCACACATGCCACCCGGGCCCACACAAAATATAGGAGACACATATCTTCTATACTTGTAGAGAGAATTCCTTATTTGACACTCTATTAAAATTGTGTTCCTTATTTGACACTCTAGAAATTTTTCTTCCCTAAATGACTTCTTGTCTAAATTTGTTTCCCTATATGACACTGCCGTCGATTCTGTTAAATGGTTCTGTTAACTTCTTCCATTGTGGACCAAAACACCCTCCCGTAATTTGCTAAGCTGCAAACAATTGAACCAGTCTCTATGATTTGCTTCTTCCCATTAAGAAGAGAAGGTGCACACGTGATCTGAGCATAATATATTACTAGATGGACCTAGCGCGCCTTGCCGCGCCGTTCTTTTCTAATGTCGGTTAAATACTGCGAAATTTTAAAGATTTTCTATGAATCTGGCTGATACACCTTTCAACAACAACCATTGTTATTTATTGTTCATGTTTGGGCTCCACACTTGTACCACCTTGGATTCTACATGTTGTCGACGGCACTGTCGTACACATCATCGCTGGGGTAGAACTACCCCGCTAGGATGATTTCTGGCCAACCCATCAGCATAGAGCATAGCATGATATGTGCCACGCCGTTCTCATCTCCCTTTGCTAGCATCACACTGAAGAAAAAAGATTGCATAGCCGTTAGTTTTCTGATGAACCGCTTAATTGGACATTCAGAACATGCTTTAGTTATGCTCATTGTCCAGTCAAATCAATGCACTAATTAATAGTTACAAATGCTACATCTGATGACATCTTGTTTTCACCCTTTCTAAAACATTCTATCGACTGTCTCAAGATTTACAAATCAAAAGGCTAAATGAACATGAATTAAATTGACTCTATGGATATAAACAAACAGTTTATAGGACAGCAGATAGAACCGACAACGTTTTCCTATGTGTTAACTTCTTATTGCCGCGGAGGGTGGAGCAGCGATAGGCCTCGTAGAGCGATGCCCTTAGATCAAATCTTTTAGGATATTCATATGGGACTTGCACTTATGATTTAGATATTTTTATACATGTAACTGGGAATTGAAAGTAAAAAATGAAAAAAAAAACAGTTCGATCTGCAAAGCATAATCAAAAAAGAAGAAAGACTATTAATGAATTCTAACATATATCCTCCTCTGTTTTTTACTCACTGTGGCAACCGGAAAAGTATGTGTGAATCTTGGTTATATAAAAGACCATGACAATCGTACAACTATAGCCTATAGGCTCTATTTTCCTGAGTGGATTCTAAGATAGTGCCCATTTTTAACTCAAAAATGAATCAATCCATCTTTAAACTGAATTTACGTGCTATAATTGATGTGAAAGAAGAATGGCTGAGCACCGTGACGGTCAGTAGATAGTACAATACCTTACTTCCATTTAGTGACCAGAGTCGACTTTGAGAATCCTGAACTTCTCGAGCATCAGACTGAGCATGCCCTTCAAAGGAATTTTAATCATATTCAGGGTGCTTTGTGGCTTCATGGCCGTGTTTTACAATCAATATATGAATTTAGAATTTTGCATATATGAACCTCCAATTATCAATAATTCAACTACTCACTTTGGGACTGGAACTGAGCTTCAGCAAGGGGGTTGAAACAAAGATGGTATCAATCAAAAGCATCGAAGCAGCACTCTACTATTGACTACATGCTGGATACCACCCACTGCACAAAAATAATTATTACCAAAATCTGAAAAGAGCTTGAGTTCTCTAACTGAACTACTCTACAGTGTGACACCCCATATAACAGATTCAGTTAAATGACATCTTACCAAAGATAGAAATTCCGCATGAAAATATATGCTTGAGTTTTAGGACCAGATAGGATCCATCCTCCAATTTTGATCAAGGTGTATCGTTCTGGAACAAAAATCAAGACTAAACATTTAATCATCTGCGGTACCACATAAGAACATCTGAGCATGAAAACCTGAGAAAAAGATGCAACTTGCCATGGAAAATTTCAGAAATAAGATTAGCCTGTGCACCTGGTGGTCCATGGATTTTAGAGTCGTCTTCTTCGGTGGTAATCTGGAGTAGAGGTTTCAGCCGCCTCTAGGCCACTCTTGATGAACACATGCGACCGTAGCTTGGCGGCAGAGCATTTCGCGCAGCAGTTGACATCACATGCCATCTTGCGGGCGAAATCGCGCCGGGGGAAGGCGATGGCGGGACTCATCACAGAGAGCATTCCAGCCGAGGGCTCCCCTGTCCATCCGAACACAAGCAACATATACTCAGCTAGGCAAAAACAAGCAAGAAAAGGGAAGAGAAAGAAAACGAAACCGTTCAAGCAAGGAATACCAGTACGACCCCTCTTCCGACCACGCGCACGAGAAGAAGAAGCCATGGCCTCCATCGCAAACACGAGGAAAAAAAAACCCTTTACAGAGACAAAGCGAAGAACAATTTACAAACTAAAATCAGACCACCGGAAACCAAGCGAACTCAGGCAAACCGAAGCGACGAAAAAATCTGTACCTAAAAACAGAGCAACCGAAACCAAGCAAACTGAAGCAAACCAGCTCGAATGGGAAGCAGAACAGAAGAGATCACCGCGCCCGACTCCTGCTGCTCGAATGGCAAGCAGAACAGAGGAAATCACCACGCCCGACTCCTGCTCGAAACGCAAGCTGAAACACAAACGACTGCTCCAAAACCACCTGCACCCAAAACAAAACCCAGAAAAGAAACCGCATAGACCCAATCACATACTGCAACCACCAATCAATCCTAGCACATCAATCAGCCCACAGCATTACTCACAGCACAGAAAAACCGGATCCACCCAAAATTGCAGAAAGGGGAAAAACAAAACAGAAAATCCGCGATTCCCCGCAGCAATCGAACCACAGAACGCATGCATGTTAGAGATCTACACCCATACACAACACGCAATGCATCCGACAATCCACAACGCGACCTAGAATCGAGAAAGACAGGGATGAGGCCGGCAAGACGACACCAGCTGCAGCGCCGAAAGCGGCAGCTCGCCCACCGCCAGAAGACAAAGCCGCCACCAGCAATCGAAGGAGCAGCGGAGGCCCAAGCCGGAGCGCGGAATCTTCTAGAAGGCGGCAGCCACCACTAGAGAAAAAGGGGAGGAAGGAAGAGGAAAGGAGCGACAGGCTAAAAGAAAGCAGAGAGCCAAAAAGGAGAAGCACCGCATCGCTAGAAACCGACATACCCCGATCCCGCACCGGCCACGCAGGAAACACGCGCCCCGCCAGCGCACAAAGCGGGCCCATGCAGCGACACGACCCAGCAAGCCACCGCCAACGACCAGTAACACACGCTGACAGTTCGGGCCCACAACGGGAGTGATTCTCAGGGCTTCAATAGCCCTACGCTTAGTTCTCTAAGAAGATCCCGATTCCCTACATGACGTCTTCACTAGCGCTGACACCAGAGCAACGCCTCGCTTTCCATCCTTGGTCAGCTGCACCTCATTCCCGGCTGCGACGAGCCAACTGAATGAGACAAAGCATCTGCGTGAAGCTCTAGACCGGGATGCTGTGGCATAGACGCAGCGGAGCCGAATTGTTGGCCGACGGCAATATCTGTTTCTGGCTATGCGACGACGATGAGATTTCTGGTCTCATTATGTACCGGGGGTAAAATAGACTTCTTATACCTCTGTTTAACACCGTTAGTGAATAAAATGCACTAGAGTGTCATATAGGGAAACAAATTTAGACAAGAAGTCATGTAGGGAAGAAAAATTTCTAGAGTGTCAAATAAGGAACGCAATTTTTAGAGAGTGTCAAATAAGGAATTCTCTCATACTTATACTTATAAAAGAGCAAACTTCGTAGATACAATCGATCTCATCCGTTAGATAACATGGATCGGACGGACAAAATCGGTTCAATGTTGAGCTAATCAAGAGAGATTAAATTTACAAAATATGCCACCGCCAAGTTCCTTCACCGAACCGGTACGGGTCTCTATTTATCCATCTCATGTGGCCAACAGTCTGAGAACGAACAAGGCCACGCTGAACCCAACGACTGCTCCTTCCCGACAAATCCCCTCTCCTCCATCGGTAAGGCCTAGGTCTCGACGGCGATGGTTGTGCTCAGCCCACGAGATGCGCTCAGTAACAGGGTCCTCCTCGACGCATTAGTCGCGTCCCCCGTCATTCCCCGCCGTCGGCGCCACCCCAAGTCAGTCTCGCTGCCGCCCAGGGTGGATGCCAATCCGATAGTTAGTTCTTTGGCGCCCAAGATAGTTTCTATAGCCTTGCCGACGCCTAAGCAGGCAGTTGTAGCGTCGTCGCCTCCCAACTCCGGTCGCCGGTCCATGCTGGCGAAGACGGCGCGCGCAAGCAGGCTTCCCCAAACAAGGAGACTCCCACGACACAGATGGTGGCCCAGACAATGAAGCTCGGCCAGGAGCCGGCTGCTCCTGCTGCGGCCAGTTTACCTGCTATAGCCCCTGTTTAGTCCCCGTCGGCGGTTAGGCGCGGGTGCGGTCTGCTTCCCCGGCTACTTCAGCACCTGTCGCAATCCAGGCGCAAACCCCGTCTGCCAACCGTGTGTGCGGTCTCTTCTCCCGCTACTCCAGCACCAGTCGTTCACAGGGAAAAAGCCCCGGCGGTGGACAAGCGTGCACTCGGCACTACCGCTCATATTGGTCCCAAGGAGCCCCGTCATACAGACCAAGATGATGGTGCACGTCGCGTGGACATATGCAATTAAATTTTCTTCAGTTGGTAGCCGCACACGGCTTTTTCTTGGAACTGCAAGGCTTTGTTCTGTCAACGCAAGCTAGGATGGTCTTCTTAACCGCCACCTTAATTGAGAAATCTTCTTAGAGATCTAAGCGTAGGGCTATCTAAGCCCTGAGAATCGCTCCTGGCTTGGGCCTACTTGTCAGCGGGTGTACCTGGTGCGTGTGTTTGCTTCTCTGCGTGTCGGATGTGTGGGCCTGTCCTGTGCGCTGGCGTACGCGCATGTGTCGTACGTGGTGGGCTCGGGAGCACGTCGGTTCCGTCGCCGCGTTCCTCCTTCCCTTTTTGTGCCATATCTCCATATCTTTCCCCAACACAATCTCCCAGTCGCTCGTTTGATCGGCGCCGGAGATACGGCCACCGGGAGATTGCCCGCTACTAGGAACCGCCCCGCAGCCTGACGCCCCCTCCTCTCTCTCCTGCTCCTGCATCCTCGCCAGCTCTCGCTGCCGCCAGGCATCCCCACGCCGCCCCTCCTCGCGCTGCTCCCACCTAGCTCTTCGCCCTCATCGGCCGTGGCGTTGCGCTCGGCGGATCCGAGCAACGGGAGGAGTGTAGGTGGCATTCGGCCGTGTGCGGCCTTGCACGACTGGTGGAAGATGGTGGACGGCCACGTGCACGGCGGGTGGATGATGGTGCCATGGTGGCCTCAGCGCCGCCCGTGAGATCCTTCTCATGGAGGACCCCATCCCCGTGTGGGCCTCACCTTCTGGCCCCACTACGCGGCCTCCAGCGCCGTCACCTATGGTAGGCGGCGGGATCTCGGGCGGCGCACCGCGGCGGCGCCGGAGCCAGAGCCGCGTGTCTATGTTTAGTGGCCCTGCGACCTAGGAAGGCATCCCGACCTTGGGTGTTTCGAGAACGGAGAAGATGCACACGTGGCTGGTCGCTTAGTGGCCGGACGAAATGCCGACGGCCGGCGACGAACGAAACAGGCAAGTCCATCCCCTCCCTTATCTTCTTCTTTCTTGATGTTCCCTTCCCGCGCGGCAGTGTAGACTCGATGGCGTGCGGCGGCTTCATCTTGGCGTGTGGCGGCGACGTGGAGGTGCCGACATCTGGGTTTGGGGCGCTGGTGGCGTGCGTGTCGGAATCTGACCCGCGATGGCATCGACCTCGCTTGATTACCACAGCATCCACAGTGTTTATTTTTCACTATCTGCTTTGAAATGGAAACTCATTTTGTTTTATGTGGTTGTAGAACAAGAAGTTGCAATCGGTTACTAGGTACATCGCATCTGACCTGAAGGACTGCATTATATACACGACTTGCAGCTCTGCATGAAAGGAAAATCTTGGAATGCAATCCGGGACAAATACAAGAAATACAAAGTAAGAACGAACCTTAGCAGGACAATTTACATAACGATCGTTACATAATTCTTTTGTTAGTCTAAGTGTTGTTCTAACAGAATTATGTAATCATCTCTGAAACAGATCAAGGGTGTATTGGCATTGCTACCTCCTGTTGTGTTCCCTGCATCATACTTCTAACAGAATTATGTAATCATCTCTGAAACAGATCAAGGGTGTATTGGCATTGCTGCCTCCTGTTGTGTTCCCTGCATCATGCTTCGGACACCTCAAATAGTATGTGTTCCTCGATAATGTTGTACTAAGATCCAACAACACTCTGAGCTTTCCTCGATGGTGATACATGATGACTCAGGATCAAAAGTGGCTTCTGTGTGTCCAGTTAGGGTAGCCATATGTCCTTAGATGCTGGTAATGTCAATCCTTAGCTAAGCACATTTATAGTTGATTTAATATAAATCAATAGCTCAGTAGGAGGCGACGGTTGAGAAGACCTGTATCTATGTATCATACTCATACATTACAATCTAAATCTTTTATTTATTGGCCCACAATGGCGGTACTAGATTCCCTGTTCCCTGGTTCTTCTACATGCTTTCCTTTATGCTATTGTTATTTAGACCAGAGGTAAAATTAGGTGTATAGAAACAACCTGACTAACTGTTGTGCTATGTCATTTTTAACTGTTGTGCTCTGTCATTTTTCTTGGGTCAAATCAGAAAGTCTTGTGACTCCTATTGATGAGATCTCTTATTGTAGAATTGGAAATTTTATTTATTTATCGAGAGATCAACTAGAACCATCAACTGGAGATCATCTCGAATCATCAATATATTTCCTGAAATTATTTTACCGACGGATCAATGCCAACCGTTAATACCCCTTGTTCTTTTAGCATTTTTTATTTTTCAATTCATACCATTTGTGTAAAATTTAGACCAGAGGTAAAATTAGGATTGTGTATAAACAACCTAGCTAGTGAGCAGTATGCATCGGCTAATTCCTACTAATGTGCTCTCCACATCATTTTTCTTGGATCAAATCAGGCAATCATGTGATTGTTATTTATGGGATCTCTTATTTAGAATTGAGAATCTTATTTATTTCATCACATATCAATGCCATCCATTAATATATTTCTCGATAATTGTTTGAGTGGAATACTGCAATGCACCGGAGTCGGTCACGAATAGAGTAATATGCTCTGGGGCTTGATAAAAGATAACTGGACACCGGAATAATAATTGTTTGCCTGAATGTTCTATCCTGAATATGAACATTGGGGATTGGAGTGATAAAAACATTGGAAGATGCAAATAATATCTGTTGTCAAACAACTGTTTACATTTTTATTCCATAATTTACTTATGTTCCTTGGTGAACTTGTTTTCTTTTCTATTCTATAAATAAAAGACAGGCTGATTTTACTACTATTGAGCCTATCTTTTATTAAAATTATAGCTATAGGTTCTTATTTGTTTTCCTGGATAGGAAGAATTCTCCTAGAGCACCATAAGCCATCAGCTACTGAAACACCTTGCCCATACTACTGGCTGTACCACGTGAGTAACATGTGTGGCCAATGCCTTCAGAATACACAGTGATTGGCCCACCCACGTTGTGTCCCATGCAAACGCAAGCCACTGCTGCGTAGATCGCATCCGCTACATTCTTGTGCATCGCGAACGATATACACGAGTTATACTCCACCGCTGCCCAATGCATTGACTACGCCTTGTGACAACGCTGGGCAGACGACCCAGGGAAGCGGGCTTCCCCGTCTAGTGAAATACTCATGTTTCCTCTTTTGAAAGTCACGGTGGCCACACCTATCAGTGATATGCGACAATGCCAGAAATTCAAATTCAACATAATTTCAGCGAAAAATCATTCTTTTGTTTCCATGTTGAATCCTGTCGGAACTTGTTGAGTGTTTGTTCATATCCCTGTTATCAATTTTGTGTTGGTTCTGTTAAGACATGGTCTGCCGATGTTTGTAGAAATTCATCACCGCACATATATAATTGGTCCCTTATGGAAACAATTCCACTATGGGTGGCGGAGGAGAAAAATCCCGTTCAAAATGGAAGCGGCGCGGCGAAGCGCGCTAGGTCCTTCTAGTTATTGACTATATGGTCATGGCATTGGAAGTGTGCAGTGTTCTCACTGCAGAGTCTGAAATCATGAAACCTTTTGTTACCAATGAAGAAAACGGCGTACCATTGCAGCATTGCTGATGATGTCCAGACTTTTTTTTTCCGGTAATTACCGTCCTCGGATGCAATTATGAGACTGTAAGTTTTGTTTTTCACTTCCTGTACTTCTTTTTAAATTGCACACCATGATAACGACCTTTAACTTTCTAGATTTCTTTAGGAATCTTAAAATGTTCAATAAATCACACCAAAAAATCATGGAGCCGTCTAATATTATATAAAAGCGTCACCTTTTTTATTTTTATTTTTGAATTTAAGTTTTAATTTAGACATATATAGTGAGGGCTGAGAAGCATGCTATACTATATATTTTTAACCGATGAAACTTGTCAAAGGAAAAGAAAGAATAAAAATAATAAAAATGGACACGTGCACGATTCTCTTTGGATTAAATTTGATTTAACTGAGAAAAAATGTGCATTTTAGAAAACCTTTGCATCTTAGAAAACCAAAATTTACTATTTTCATTTTAGATGGAGACAAAAAAAAGATACCACGTTTCTACATGTAAATTGTCCCCTCCCCCTAATTGTGGAGACGTGCGTTGCACGTACATGGCAACTAGTTATAGAAGTGCGCCTACTATATTTACATTACAAGAAGAATACCCCGCGCGTTGCGGCGGGATCCGTTTATGAACTATAATAAACTTTATATGCATCATTTCGATGCAGAGGCTGGGATTCCAACATCCTTTTCTAAAAACACATATATGATAAATTATGTTGTCTCAAGAAATATGTAAAACTCGGTTGATCTCGACATATTAAAGTTAATATACATGTGATGGGTATGTATTATAAATTGTTAATTTGAACAATTAGATGGTTTAATAAATGGATGATGGGTAGTTTGCATGTAATTATTAATAAATATTAGTGTAGATGACATGGACTACTGATTGGCTAATAGGATGGATGACGTGGATACCTTGCATGTTGAGATAGAAAAATAATTAATACATGTTAGTGGGGTTTTGATTTATAAGAAGTATAGATAGGAGGCGCATATGACCACATGCGACTCGCATAACCTGGGGCCAGGCGGCTGTGGTCCCCACATGAAGTATGTGAGGTGCATATTTTGGAAATGCGCCTCCTATATTTGCATTATACGAGGCCCATCTCGGAAATACGCCTCGCATAATATATACGAGGCGCATTTTGCCAATATGAGCCTCGAGCCCTCATTTCCTTCTATAGGCTTTTCTCTAGTAGTGCCACAATGTTTATTTTCCCTGGAAGAACTATGTGCCGCTTCAGCTCACCGCATGATGTACTAGAATTCTTATTTTTTTTTATTTTCCTCGGTTGGGTAGACATGTCTTTCACATAGAAAACTTGAGCCACATTTTTGGCTAGGACGAATGGTTCCCTTCTGTACCCAAGATTGTTGAGATCCACTGTTGTCATTTCGTACTGTTGCTCTACCTTTACTCCTGTCATCTTGACCCATTGGCACCGAAATAGAGCGACCTTAAAATTAGGTCCATAGTCAAGTTCCCATATATCCTCTATGTAACCATAATATGTGTCCTTTGTCCCATTGTATCCGGTTGCATCGAAACGGATGCCACTATTCTGGTTGGTGCTCTTTTTTTCTTGTGCGGTCGTGTAAAATGTATTCCCATTTATCTCGTACCCTTGGAAAGTCAGTACAGTCGAAGATGGTGACCTGGCCAACAAGTAGAGCTCATCTCCAACAGTGTTGTTATTCATGAGTTCTGCCTGCAACCAGGCGCCGAAACTATCGATGTGCTCATCATTAATCGAGGATTCAGACAGCCCCGGGTTTTTGGACCGTATAATATTCTTGTGTTTTAGGATATAAGGAGCCACCAAGGTGGACATTTGTAGAACTGTGTAGTGTGCTTTAGTGAAAGAATGTTCGTCCATAAATATCTTTGATTTCCTTCCTAGCGTGCCTTTTCCACTCATTCTTCCCTCATGCCGCGATTCGGGAACACCAATCGACTTAAGGTCTGGAAGAAAGTCAACACAAAACTCAATTACCTCCTCTGTTCCATAACCCTTGTAGATGCTTCCTTCTGGCCTAGCACGGTTGTGACATATTTCTTTAAAACTCCCATGAACCTCTGAAAGGGGAACATATTGTGTAGAAACACAGGATCAAGAATGGTAATCTCTTGGACTAGGTGGACTAGGAGGTGTGTCATAATATTGAAGAGGGATGGTGGGTACACCAACTCGAAGCTGACAAGACATTGGATCACATCTGTCTGTAACGGTGATAGACTTTCTGGATTGATTACCTTCTGAGAAATTGCATTGAGGAATGCGCATAACTTCACAATGGGTAGTCGAACATTTTCTGGTAGAATCCCCCTCAACGCAATCGGAAGCAATTGTGTCATCAACACGTGGCAGTCATGAGACTCCATGTTTTGGAATTTTTTCTCCGCTACATTTATTATTCACTTTATATTCGACGAGAAGCCAGACGGGACCTTGATACTATTTAGTGCTTCAAAAAAGATTTCCTTCTCTTCCTTGGTAAGAGCGTAGCTGGCAGGACCACCTTAAAACCGCTCAGGATTCTTGTCGTCTCGTCCTTTCGTGTGTTGATGGTCCTGCCGTGCTTCAGATGTATCTTTTGACTTCCCATACAAGCCAAAGAAGCTTAGCAGATTCACACAGAGATTCTTCGTCAGGTGCATCACGTCGATCGCAGAGCAGACATCTAGGATTTTCCAATAGGCTAGTTCCCAAAATATAGATTTCTTCTTCCACATGGGTGCGGGTCCGTCAGTGTCATTTGGAACAATTTGTCTGCCCAGACCCTTTTCAAATCCTTCACCATATCAAATACATCATCACCAGATCGAAGGATTGGCGTCTCCCGGGTATCTGCCTCACCATTGAAATGTTTGACATATTTTCTTAAGGGGTGCTTGCGCGGAAGAAAACGACGATACCCGAGGTACAGAACCTTCTTACTTTTATCCAAATATACACTTTCATTGTCATCTAAACAGTGTGTGCATGCATTGTATCCCTTGTTTGTATGTCCAGAAATGTTACTAAGAGCAGCCCAATCGTTGATGGTTACGAACAACAACGCTCGTAGGTTAAATTCTTTTTGTACGTGCTCGTCCCACACAGGTACATCTTCTTCATGCCACAACTGTAAAAGTTCATCGACTAATGGCCTTAGGTACACATCAATGTCGTTGCACGGTTGTCTCGGGCCTTGGATCAGCATTGGCATCATAATGAACTTCCTCTTCATGCACAACCAAGGAGGAAGGTTATAGATACATAGAGTTACAGGCCAGGTGCTATGGTTGTTGCTCTGCTCACTAAATGGATTAAATCCATCTGTACTTAGACCAAACCATAAGTTTCTTGCCTCATCTGCAAAGCGCGGGAACTTTCTCTCGATTTTCTTCCACTGCGATCCATCAGCGGGGTGTCTCAACATCTCATCTTTCTTACGATCTTCCATGTGCCATCGTAAAAGTTTGGCATACTCTTTGATTCTGAACAAACGTTTCAACCGTGGTATTATAGGAGCATACCACATCACCTTTGCAGGAACCCTCTTCCTGGGTCGCACACCCTCAACATCGCCAGGGTCGTCCGGTCTGATCTTATACCGCAATGCAGTGCATACCGGGCATTGTTCCAAATTCTTGTACTTCTCACCGCGGTAGAGGATGCAGTCATTAATGCAGGCATGTATCTTCTCCACGTCTAATCCTAGGGGGCATACAAGCTTCTTTGCTTGGTATGTATTGTCGGGCAATTTATTGTTTTTAGGAAGCTTCTTTTTCACTATTTGCAACAACTTTGTAAATCCGCTATCAGTCACACCGTTCTCGGCCTTCCATTGGAGCAATTTCAGTGTGCTGCCCAGTTTTTTCTGCCCGTCTTCGCAAGTTGGATACAACTTTGTTTTGTGATCCTTTAACATCTGGTCGAACTTCACCCTCACCTTTTCAATTTCGCTTTCTGTCTTTGCATCCGTAATAGCCTGGTCAAGATCATCGATGGGCTCATATGGTGCCTGCAACTCTGATTCCACTTTATTGTTATCTTCCATTCCAGTACCGACACCGTATTCAGGGAACATGTCATGATAGTTGTCATCATTCTCTTCTTCTTCGTTGTCTTCCATCATAACCCCTGTTTCTCCGTGTTTGGTCCAACAATTATAGCCGGGCATGAAACCGGATTGAAACAAGTGGAAGTGGATGACTCTGTGAGAAGAGTGTTCCTTCTGATTCCGACATACATCACATGGACAACAGATAAAATTATTCCACTTGTTTGCCTGGGCCACCTCGAGAAAATAACCCACACCTTTCATGAACGCGGCAGAGCGTAGGTCAACGTACATCCATTGCCGGTTCATCTGCATTATATGATTATTAATTAAGAACTGTTACATAACACCATGAATAGAGAAATGACCAATGTTACATCGACAGATGAAAGGTTAAAGTCGGTACCTCGACCGAGGAGGAAAGAAGGACGAGAAAGCTTATTTAATTAAGTGTGGCTCGGACAAATTAAATCGTGCTTGTTTTCTGCGAGCTGAGATGGTGTTCTTCTCCCGGGCATTTCATCAAACACCTCTTGTGCATAGGAGTGAAAAAAAGTGAGCACACACCACACAACTAGAAATATGTCCTCCAAAGTGAGTGGCATGAGGAGAAGAGAGGGCTGACAGGGTTTATATATAGTGGGAGTGTCATTTGCCCCAGTTGGTGGCTCCAACCGGGGCAAAAAGCCCCCCACACCACGCGCCTGCCATCACCCTGCATGCCGAGGGCCTTTAGCCCCGGTTGGAGCCACCAACCGGGGCAAATAACCCCAACACCACGCGCCCTGCTCGCCCCGGCCCCACCTCTACAGTCTTTTGCACCGGGTGGTGGTTGATCCGGGGCGAAAGGGGTGGTCGCGGGTGGGTAAAAGCCTCGTTTTCCACTAGTGAGAGATAATTAAGGGAAAGAAGATTGCCTTCTCTTAGTTAAGGGATGATCTCTTAGAAAATAAGAGAAGACTATTCTCTCCATTGTACAATATGTCTTCTCTTAGACACACAATTTCGTACCAAAAATAATTAATTCTCATTAATTGCTAGGGAGCGAGCTTCATTTGCTGGTAGTGGTAGATGGGCTGAGTGCCGGATGACAGAGTAAAGGACGGTCTGTAGGTGGCTACGGAGCGAGCTTCAACCAGTATGAGGGCGTACCGGAAATATGATTCCACTTGTAAGTTGGCCCCCCGGTACTATCTCTACCCTTCATTTGCTATGTTTGTTGAAGATTCGTGCAGAATTTTTTTACAAGAAGACCCCCCCCCCCCACCTTGTACCAGTCTTGATTCTTGAGTCCATTACATTTTCAGAACGGACCTTACCAATTCATATATTTTCAGTTGTCCGTTTTCTTTGTGAAACACATATTATTTTGTTCCGATTCCAAATCTGAGAAATGCGACAATACCTTTTTGGAACTTTAATAATAAGAAGAATATATTTATAAAAGCTACATCACAAGTTTTACCTTTGACTTTCCTGTTATAAAAGCTACAACAGAAGCAATTTTTATACACCTCAAGATTAACATTTTTTTTCACAAATTGCATACATTCGATAGCACAGGATTCACAAGAAATATTGCAATCTTCATAGCAGTCCAAACAAGATTCGTGGAAGTTTCATACACATTCCACAAATTCAAAAAGATTCATGGCAGTTCCATTCACATTCCTCAGATCCAAATCGCTGCAACTTTTCTTTTTACAATACTCATTTTCCATATGAAACATAGAAGATACATTCATCATTCACACAAAGAATCAAACAAAAACTGAAGGAAGACGATTCCATGAAAAAGTTAAATACATATTCGAAGATCTGGCTGTGTGCAACCCAGAACCGAACTGCACCGTCGACCTGGGACGAGATGCGGTCAACTGGTCCGCGTCGTGTGCCCGGCCGCCGTGGAGGGAGAGGCATCGCGCCATGCGCCTGGCCGCCGCGCTCTCGGCCGCGTCGCGCGCGCCAAGCCGCCTGTCTGTGCGCCTGGCCGCCGATCCGCGCCGTGAGCCTGGCCGCCGCGCGCCTGGTCGCCGATCCGCGTCGCGCGCGCCTGGCCGCCGCGCGCCCGGCCGCGTCACGTTCTCCCGCGCGTGGAAGGAGAGGCTCCGGCCCCTTCCACCGAGCTCGCGCCCGCGCGTTGACCAGGCCGAGGGAGAGGGGCGCACGGGTCACGCCAGTCGGCCGGAGGTGGATCCTCCTGCAGCGATCGCCGGAGATGAGAGAGGAAGGCGAGAGGGCTGTGTGTGTGGGGGGGGTGGGGTGGCGGCAGCGGCTGCGGAATGGGATGGGGTGGGGGCGGAATGAGGGGGCGGGGCCGGTTAGGGTTTAGGGCCCTGTTTTTATACGGGGGTGGTGTACAGCGGGGTGTTTTCTTACTTTTAGGAGGGGGGAAATGCAAAAAAGGTGGTCCGGTTGACCGGGAGACTTTTGCACGAATCTCAGAACTTTGGATGGCTATGATAGTGCCGGGGGGCCAATTGGCAAGTGGAAAATCCACTTTGGAGGGCGTACGTTCGACGTTCAGGCTCAACGTGGTCAGGCGGGGGCGCAGCGGGCCCCAAGGCGGCGACACGGTTGACCTGGTCGAGAGGCAGCGCAACAGGAGCTCGATGGGCCATGGGTGCGGCAGCAAGAGGAGGGGCACGGCGTACGGGGCGGGGCGCTAATTTTTTAACTGGGCCGGGCTTTGGTTTAGCGATAGATCGAGGCAGTCCGCGAGCAATGGTCTCGCGAATGATCGAGGCAATCGGCGAGCCATTTTATGTCTCAGCCCATATTTACGTGGCAGACCAATAACCCTCCGGATATTTTTTTTGTGGTTTATTTGTTTGTTAATAAAGGCTTCTTATAAGTAGAAAAAATGGCATGTCGTGTGGCAGTCTGCCGAGCCATGCAGTGGCCCGAGTTTGCTCCTTAAATAAACTAGTATAAGTGCACGTGCAATGCAAGTATATTAAAAATATAGAACTTATATTTATTTCATTGAACATATATTTGTTACCAGAATAATACATATTCCATCTCTAAAATATAGAAGTGTAAGAATGTGTGAACAACATAAAATCCACACACACACACGTTGGCATCACTTAAAATACACGAAGCACAAAAATAATAGCTATTATTTGAATAAATATTACAATTCAACACCAGTTTCAAGCGATAATTGAAGAACAAGTTTTATTATTTCATATGGTCGATCTCTTTATGCGATCAATAATTTCTTGTTCCAAGATTCAAATATTTTCATCACTTTATTGTCTTGATACTCCATAATATGTATCAAAAATCGCTTATCAACTCCAAACCATCATACATATGTATTATACAACATTGGCATATAAATTTCAACTTCAAAGTGTGGAAAATGAGCATGGTTGAAAATATTTACCCTGGGTATCGGAACAAATGACGCTTCATCATGCTATGAGTGCATTAAATTAAAAACCAAATACCAGACATATCACATTTCAAATTGAAATGTAACAGTGGGTTTGAACAAATGAAGTAAGGTTATATTAAGTGAAAAGCCTCATGCCCATGCGGGTTTGTCGGAACAACAGTGACTTTGTGTCCCCATTTAGAGTTGTCCTCCTTCCATTAGGGGTTTGCCAGTTGAAGTGAGAGCTTATCTTATTGCCAATTTTCACATTTTTAAATACATATGCACCCCTAAGTCGATCTCGTAAGCGGGTCCAAAATATAGATAAGTTTCCTTTTTCGATCCAATACGAACAATATGAATATGCCAAGAATATCAAGGTAAAAGAGATATAATGATAGGTTTAAAAATAAATCAATCACATTGACACAAAATAAACCAAGATCATAACTGAAGGAATATACTCTCACCTTGTCACATTCTGATATATGATACTCCCTGTTATTAGTCCAGCTATGAAATAACTGTGCTAACTGGTCAAAATCAATCCTTCCATGACCGTTCGGGTCTCGTACAAAGTGATACATTGTCTATAATAATAAAAAAATATTAGTAATATGAGAAAAATGCGATAGATAATTATAGTAACTTACGCAAAAGTTTAGATCATACAATAAATTGGAATGTCAAAGAAAATGTGGATACGTGGCACGCTAGTATGCGCACAACCATGTTGAAGCAATATTTGTCCATGTATTGATCCATCTTCAATATGTTCTTTATATATCTTATATCCGCCCGTGCTCCGGCAGCAAGGAGCGCTGCCACGTATGTTCGCGCTCCACCAACACGGACCGCCGACGCGTCTGCCCAAGGGTACCCCTGCATGCTCGGCATGCTTCGTTGACGGTGAGGAATCCTCATTAGGATAGGTTCAGCCATAGGATGTGTCCAACAGTCCAAATATCACTGAACTGCTACTATGCCAAAATGCTGCGTGAGCCTTTACATCTTCATATGCTTCTCCTGTATTTTTTATGTTCTTAAGTGGGGTGCTAGCATGATCAAACATATGAGTGCTGTAATTGATTATCTTGTTAATCCTTCATCATGGACTCTATATTCTGCATATATGTAGCCTTGGATGCTATTAAAAATATAAACATTGTTGTATGCCTAGCATACATAATTTTTTGGACCATATCCTTTTGCCAGCAAATAGAACATATGCTACAGTGGTGCATATGCTTCTCTGGAAATAAATTCAAGTGCAAAGTAATTTTTGGTCATCAAGTGTAGTCACTTATTCAGGAAAAAGTCTCAAGTACAGCTCTAATCACTGGTCTAACAACAACATGAGTACAATTAGCCCCTTATTTAGACAAGCCTGTAGCAAGGAATTTAATTATAAAGCAAAGACCAACCAGTTTTAAGTTCAGGATACGTGTGTATTGCCTTTTCAGATAGGCTTGCATGTGGAGCTCCTGCACTTGCGAAAACTACTGCTCTGCTACCACCTAACAGCTATATTTAGCTTTCCTAAAGAGCAAAACTGAACAAGGATTGATTTTTAATTTCCTTTTAGAATCTTACTTAAAACTTCAGAAAGCTGAACTTATTCTTAGGAAAACCATTTTCTAACTTCTCTCCCAAAACTCTCAGTTGTTCTACTAATAACGGCAGATTCTTTGCTTTCTAGCTAGGCCAAAAATACCTAAATCTAAATATAAGGTGCGATGGATCAGTTCAGATCTTTCTTTGTTATTTAGGATGCAACAGGGACAGAGGATACAATTTCACATCCTGCTGCTAACCGAACCGCTGTTCCATGATGGTACTGATGTTGCTCAGGCCTTCTCTGTTCTTTTCAGTTACCAGAATTTGATTAATCAGTGGTTTATCAACTTTTGGTCACTATTTTGCATGAGGCAAGGTGAGCATTTTGCATGAGTACATGCTAGCTAGGAGTAAGAGTATGATCGTTGATCAGTTGCTTTCTTCATTTGCATGAAAATTAATCGTGTAAATATTTGAAGAAATGCTGAGCATTTAATAGTATCACATTGTTCATGTTCACAAGTTGGCAACTGAGACTGCACCTGCGTTGCCGAGGAGTTCGTCGGCGCAGACATCGTCAGCCGCGATGAAGCAGCCGCGCTGGGTGTTGGAGCCTCACGGCAGGGTGCACTCGTCGGCGCGGGCGTCGTCAGCCGCGATGGCACGGCCGCGCTTGGCGTCGGAGTCTCACGGTAGGGTGCGCTCGTCGGCGCGGGCGTCGTCAGCTGCGGCCGCGCTTGGCGTCGGAGTCTCACGGCAGGGTGCGCTCGTCGGCGCGGACGTCGTCAGGCCGCGATGGCCATCCGCGTCACACCTTGAGTGCCTGAGGGCAACGTTGAACGGCGCTGGGTAGATGGAGCCGATTCTCGCAAAGTTTGCTTATTTTAGGGATGATTTAAGAGATCTTGAGGCAGACTTGTTTCCTACAATTGTGCTTTAATTATTTCCTTATGTTTCCTGAACGAACGCGTACGACAGGGGCGGATAATGTGGTGCTCGGAAGAGTTTCGTCCGCCCTCTAAAATTGCTAAACCTACATGTGGTGTTTTTTTTCCTGGGTTTGATGGTTAGATCTAATCCGGTGGGTTTAATCCTGAGGTGTAAATTTGTCTTGATGGTCCTGTGTAAATGTGTTGGGTACATTTAGCAAAGAATATGTTTGCTCTTTTAATAGTAGTAGAGAAGTAGAGACTAGAAACCGACAGTAGTACTGTTGGTTGGTTGTTATACGCTGTTTTCATTAAGTTCAATGCAGCAATTTGGTTCGTTATCAGTTCCCACTGATCCACCTTAGATCTCACACGTTGCAACCCAGGGTACGTTTCTATCTCTGCATGTACCTATCTATGTTTATATTGCCTGAGGAGCCAGCATATATACATGCATCATATGCGCCACGGCACTTGTCTGCAGCTGGCCAGCCATTTCTAGCATAATGCTGTGGTCCATATATAGGCCAACTTGGCCGACATATTGTCTTAAGTGAGTTGTAATCAACTCGGGATAGCTACTCAGCCGGCAATTAGTATAGAAAATGTTGGTTGATGTGGTTATTTCCATCTTTACACAAACACTTGGTCAAAACAGTGTACAGATAAGCTAACTCATAGTTCAAACAGTTTCTCGTGGCTGATTTTTTGTACTTCACCGAATTACGCAATTTTATATGCCTTCTTAATTAATACTAAAATGGGGCAAAACTTTCGCCTCAGTTTCAAGAAAACTTTATACATCTTCAGTCTTAGAGTGGCCTTCATCCTCCTAATCATCAGTATTGGAATCCACTCGTATAACCGGAAACGTATTTTAGTATGTGCTTTAAAAAAAAGGACAGTGAAAATCGACATAATTTGATAAATTTGACGTGTGTAAACAGTCGGCAAAGTTGAGGCCACGTGGTTTATGAGTTGTAATCAACTAGGTGGTACCTCCTCACTAGGCAATTTAATAGCCCAAATGGCAATTACTATAAAAAATGTTGGTCGATGTGAAGCTACCTTCATCCTTACACAACTTGAACAGTTGGCGGATAAGCTAACTCATAGTTCGATTGTTTTTCATGGCTGGTTTTATTTTTATTCTACGAAAATAGTAACTTTATACTTCCTCAAATCGTCTGCCTTCTTTTGAGGGTTCCGACACCTATTGGTCCATGGGTCAGGAGGTTTGGGTGGAGGGACCGAGGCGAAGAGCGAGGAGTCAGAAGTTCAATCGGATCGATGTTGGGCTACTTTTTTTGTGTATGGAGTTACTGTCTTCCTCCTGCTCCTCCTCCTCCAACACTGCCACCCTCGGGTCCTCATAATTCGAAATGCACTCCATGTGCAACTCCTTGTATCTCAAAAAAAAAAACTCCTTGTCAAGGGCATTCACTTTAGTGCATGACTTCACAATACATATTCTTCAAAATAATTTGTCCAACGTACTGATTTTAGTGGCTTCACTCGAAATTAAGCACCTGTCTTGTTGTGTCAGCTCCTGATTCCTTGATGGTTATTCCGGGATGGAATTGTGTGAAAAATAACCCTGAAAGACAGAGAGGGCACGCAGGGACATGATACATACTTTATTATTATTATATACAACAAAGATGAAGGGTCAAAGACAGTAGAAGTCTCACTGGCTAGTGAGGTCTTCTTCTTGAACTGTTATCTTCTTTCCTCTCCCTTCAATTCCCACAGATTCTGAGAATGATGATGAACCCTGGTCGGATAAGATATATTGGTTGACATTATTCTACAAGGATAAACACCAAAGTTGATTCTATAGCTGCAACTCGAAACAATATCCAAAGGTTATTGTACATTAAATGTGGTGACTATCAAAAGATATGGATGCCCCAACTGGTCACCTTGCGCGCCAGCCAAGATCAACGTTTCTCAGGGAACAGGTATACAGTTTTTGTAGTCAAGCGTGTATATATATAAAATGATACACTAGACTGTTTCACCCAGAATTAATTTCTGAACTATCTAGAAAAAAAACTGGAATTAATTCTGGAATAGGTTAGACCACGTAGTGGCATATATAAGTGTTTTTGGCTCCTGTGCACGGGTGCTCCTGCCTATTAAAATAATTCAAAATAAATACTTAAAAGTTTAAAACAAATCTGAAAAAAATCCGGATGTAGCTATCGGTGTATCCTAAAAACGTGCAAAGTTTCGTATTCAAATACAAAATAGTATGGGCTACACAAAAATGATAAAGTGCTAAAATCTAGAGGTATGCAAATAGGCATAACCAGATTCACATATTTGTCTTTTTTGTGTAGCCCATAATACTTTGTATGTGAATTTGAAATTTTGCACGGTTGTGTAGGGATACACTGATAGCTACATTATGATTTTTTTTCAGATTTTTTTGAAACTATTATTTTTTTTTTTCAAATTCTTTAATTAGGCAGGAGCACTGGTGCCAAGGTGGTTCTGCATATGTGTATATATATATAGTGAACAGTTGTGCAAATTTACTCCGGAGCTAGCTGCGACATGGCGGCGGTAGTGCCTGTCTGGTTTGTCTCTCTGGCAATCCTTGGCGCTATGTATCTGTCGGCGGCCTGCCTCCCCGTCCTCGCCCACCTCGCCCTCTTCCTGCGCCTTCCCATCGACCTCCGCCGCCACTACGGCACGTGGGCGGTGATCACTGGCCCGACCGCCGGGCTTGGGAAAGCCACGGCCATGGAGCTCGCGCGCCGAGGCATCAGCCTCGTCCTCCTCGACATCGATGCTGCCAACCTCCGATCCGTCTCCGATTCCATTCGTGAGGCCCATCCCGATATCCAGACCAAGACCGTGGTGTTCGACCTGTCCCTAGCCGGCACGGCCGCCGGCGACGAGGCGACCCAGGAGCTCAAGGAGGCCGTGGAGGGCCTGGACGTGGGCGTGCTGGTGAACAACGCGGCGGTGAACAGGCCGGGGGCGCTGTACGTGCACGAGGCGGACATGGAGCGGCTGGCGAGGATGATCCGGGTGAACGTGACGGGGCTCTCGGATGTGACGGCCGCCGTGCTGCCGGGAATGCTGGAGCGGGGGCGCGGCGCCATCGTGAACGTGGGGTCCGGGTCTACGGTCGCCGTCCCGTCCTTCCCGCTCTACACCGTCTACAGCGCCACGAAACGGTACGTGTGCATGCATGCATAAGCTTGGAGGCCATCTGATACCCATACGTAGAAAAACTAATGCTTTGGATACTTGACCCGGAGGATGGTGATCTTGATAAATCGTCATTACAGAAAAAATTACTACCAGGCAATATGGAACCAGGGATTTTGATTTTGTCCAAATTTTCGGTCGAATATCGTACTTTTTATTCGTTCCTTGGTAGAAAATTTTCGTATTTTTGGTCGAATTTTGGGCATTGTTAAATTTTTGGTGAACAAAAATAAAATGATTTTTTTTTTCAAAATAGTAGTTTTCCAGCCAATTTCATTCTAAAGTTCGAATTTATGTTCGAATTCCTTCCTACATTGACCAAAATTTTCCGAAATTGGAAAATTCCTGGCAAGCCTGGAAAAAAGACCGAGTCCATGTCAATCCATGTGAATGGAACACGCCCAAAACATAGTTCAAAATTAGTTGCGGCTAATAACAATGCGCAATAATAAAAGCAAACCATGTGTTTTCTCTTTGTTTCCCTTTTTGTGAGATTTATAAGTATCCTGGCAATTTTTCTTGATTCAAGAGATTTCCTTAAGGCTTAATAATACAATTTTACTCTATCTAAAATGTTTTATCTACATAAAAGAAACATATATTTTGACATATACTTATTGTCCTAAAATTTAAAGTATGCATCTGCAGTACTGTTTGATTTTAGTATCTGTTTTTTGGAGCTTATTTGAATGTTATTCCCAACAAAAATAAAAAACATATTGAGTATCAATTTTTTGGTTGATAACCACGTATGCCATGTGGTATCAAAATCAAAAATATTTATTCCTCCACATTACATATGGCAATAGTAGTCAAGGAGGAGTTATGACGATGAAAACGGTTGTCAACCAACAAAATTGATTGCTCACGACGTTACCGGAAACAGCCTCGTTGCCGTGTGCCGGCAGGGCACACGCCTTGTAACCGTGTGCCATATCATGCACATACTCCCTCCGTCCACGAACAAGTTTACATCTACTTTTACACATAGTCAAACTTTTTAAACTTTGACCAAATTTATAGAAAATTGTAGCAATATATATGACATCAAAATGATATATTTTAAAACTTCATGTCAAGACAAATCTATTGATACTAATTTGGTGTCATAAATACTAGTACTTTTCCCAATAAAGTTAGTCAAAATTTAATAAGTTTGACCGCCAAAAAAGGAAAACGTACACTTTATCGTGAACGGAGGGAGTATATAGTCCACTCATTTTCTACTCACACAAATCTACTAGCACAAATTTTTTATTTTACCATAAACCGAGCATGGCATGCGCATGCAGGTACGTGGCTCAACTCTCCCGGTGCCTCGACGTGGAGTACAAGACCAAAGGCATTGACGTGCAGTGTCAGATCCCGTTCTACGTGCACACCGGCATGCTCTCGCCGGCGGTGAAGGCGACCATGACCTTTACGGCATTCGTGGCCACCGCCGAAGCATATGCCCGTGACGCGGTGCGGTGGATTGGACACGGTGGCGCGATCTGCGTGCCGGACGCGTCGCAGCAGTTGCAATGGTTCCTGGCAGGGCTCGTGCCTGACGCTGTGCATGACTGGTACAGGCTCCGTTTGCATCTCAAGCACAGGGCTATCCTACGGAAGCTGGCGTGATGAACATGTGTGAGGATTATATCATAAATACTAGCTCAGTGACAGAGTTGGGAATACAAAAGTTGTGACGTTAACTGAAAGTTGTGATATCAATTACATGTAATTTATGAATTGTTTATTTTTCACAGATATATAAAGTTTCTTTTTTGTCCAAATATTGTATATAGTCGATTGATTGCACAGTTTAGGCGCCATCGTACTAGTCTAGTCAGGGGCGGAGACAAGGGGGCTAGCATGGGCTAGACCCCCCCTAATGATCGCCCCCCCTTAACCTTATGTGACGCATACTACTAGTAGTTTACATAGCCTATACGCTGATATGAGCTTACATAACTAGTGTTTAAGTTCTCTAAAAAACTAGTGTTTAAGCTCAAAACACGTACTAATTTATATCGTTTATGCATCAAGCCCAGCTAGCAACAAAACCCAGCCCGTCTACACATGCCTACCATCGGTCGCGGGGGAGCAGGAAGCCTTGATCGAAGCCGTAATTCCGGTTCCTTTTTCCCGCTAGATAGATGTATTGATCTACCTATGGCGCCTTACTCTAAAAAAGACAGCTTTTCTAGGAAGGCGGCGCCGCTCGCTGTTTGGCTGCTACATCTCGCAAAGCTGCCGGTCGGCCGGCGTCTAGAAGACCACTCAGATAAGCGCACGGACGTGCTTTCATTATTCAAGCCGATCTGTTGATCTTGTATGGTATCTGATGAAGCCACGGACTATGTTCAACGGAGATTCATCTTGTCTGATCAACCACTCAATTTTAAGGTAAACAATACACACATTCTACCACTAGTATTTTGTAATGGATTATTATTTTGTACCCGTTAATTAGTACAATGGACACATCTTGAATGGCAAACGATCTCCAGGGTAATATCTTACAAGCGAAACACTTTATTATGTTGAAATCTGAATCTACGTGGTTGTTAAACGCATGCATCTAATAATGCGATAAAACTACTTTGTCCTTCAAAACTTTAATTTGCAGAAGATTATAAATGATGGCTCAAAGTATGTGTTTATTTGCATTCCCTTATAGCTTTCTATGGGTATATATCATTAACATACTGACTTTGGCGTTTTTCTATCAATTAGTTTCAATATATAGAGAAATTGACAAGTTTCACGTGAAACTACGGAAATAAGTAAAGTAGCACAATATATTATGTGCCAAAGGCTTTGTAAAAAAATAAAAAATAAACTCACCCCCCTATATCTAAATCCTGGCTCCGCCCCTAAGTCTAGTGCATAGTTTAAAAAGTCGGACCGGCGAGGCCGTTGGTTCAGGATTTACTGGTCGGACCGCGGTTGACAGGTTGGTAGCTTGGTTTCTTTAGATATATATTAATATATTATTACTTATAAATGCTGCAATAAAGAAAAATATTTTTTAGCATAAAAGGGCACCCCCGGTTTCACTGAAACCAAAACGCAGCCAGCAGACTGTTAGAGTTTACAGGTCACGAGCAACGTCCACACGACGAGCTGGGAGTTTAGAACGAGCGAAGGCTCACACAGGGGAGATAACAGTTTCCAACAGACATAGACCAGCTCCCACAAAACAAAAATCCCTAACAGCAACTAAGGAACGGACTTGGCCCAGAACCCGGCAAGAACCCGTTTGCACGTCGCTTCCTGGGCAACATCCAGTTCTGGGAGTGTCATCATCTCCAGGCAATCCGAAGGAGTTCCCCGCGGCGTTTGTTCATCTTCAGGATGATCTCGGCCAGGATAGGCGTAGATGACGGCGGAGCCAGGATCTTCCACTGCTCCAGCTCCTCCACTGCTCTTCTCCAGACGTCCCGAACACCTGGCCAGACGAGCCCCTGAAAACACATTGCATTCCTTAGTTTCCATAAGCCCCAAAGGACCGCAACACAAGTAGAGTTAATATGTGAGTTCTTTTTCTCACTGATCCCGAGCTATACTTTCAAAACAAGAACCCACAGATACACCCAGCAACGCAGAAACAACAGGCCAGACCTGGCGCGCTACAAAACAGTCAAAGAATAGGTGATGGCAGGTTTCTGTTTCAGAACAGAACAGACAAGAACCATCTGGAACTGGACGGCGTTTTGCCAGATTGTCTCTGGTTAACAGGCGATTATTGGCAAGGAGCCAAAGGAACACATGCAATCGCGGTTGAACTCTAAGTCCCCAGACAGCTGGGGCGTGCACAGGGACAATCCCCCTGTTGTTAACAAATCCATAGAAGGATCGAACGTTGTAAACACCTGATGAATGAAACATCCACACATGCACATCCTCTTCTTCTGTCAAGGTCACTGTGTTAACAAGTTGAGAGAGTTCAAGCCACAAAGCATAGCCTTCAGGAGAAACATTCCTCCTGAAGGTGAGGTGCAGCTCAACATTTTGGTAAGCCTGAGCTACTGTAATCTCTTGTTCGTTTGAAATCTCAAACAAGTTCGAGTAGTACACAACAAGACTACAGTTACCAATCCAGACATCACTCCAAAATTTTGTTTTCCTACCATTACCCACCTTCCATTTATAGCCACACTTGGCAGCTCTAGCAGCCCACATCACTCCCTTCCACAAAGGAGAACAGATGTTGGGGGCAGAGGAGAAAACATTAGGATTAGGATCATATTTGAAATCCACTATTTGCTTCCAGATTTTTCCTGAATCATTGTGATATCTTTTAATCCAGGAGGCCATTGAGCATAAGCTAAAGTCTCCTAAGTTCTGGACACCTAGCCCACCAAATTCCTTTTTCATGGAGACCAAGCCCCAATTGGCTAGGTGATACTTCTTATTGTTCCCAGAGTCACTCCATAGGAAGTGGGCCATCTGGGAATTAATTGCATTAATAGCCCATTTAGGAAACTTAATAACTGACAAGAGGTACATAGGTATACTAGCCAGGCAAGCTTTTAAAAGCACTAACCTACTTTGGTAGTTAAGAAGCTTCCCCCTCCAACCAGCAAACCTTTTAAAAGTTTTATCACCAACAGGTTGTAAGTCTTCCTTCTTCAGCTTGGTATAATGAAGAGGTACACCAAGGTACTTATAAGGAAAATCAGCTGTTTTACAACAGAAAATCTGAGCAAAAAGATTTTTTTGATCCTCATCCACATGAACAGACATAAGGTCAGACTTATGGTAGTTAATTCGCATGCCAGACATTTGTTGAAAACAGGCCAGGATCCATTTAAGGTTCCTAGCAATATCCACATTAGCTTTAAGGAAAAGGATAGTGTCATCAGCATACTGTAGGCTAATAATTCCACCAGGGATCACCTGAGGAAGTAGGCCTTGGATTAAACCACCAGTAGCCGCTTTAGACAGCATTTTAGAAAAGACATCCCCAACCAGATTGAAGAGGACGGGGGAGTAGGGGTCACCTTGTTTAAGACCTTTACCTACTTTAAAGTAGGAACTATTAGTGTCATTAATCCTGACACAGAGGCAACCCCCCACCAGGAGATTCTTAATCCAATATCTAAAAATAGGGCCAAACCCTCTAGATATAAGCATTTCATCAAGGAAGCCCCAATCAACTCTGTCATAAGACTTTTCATAATCTAGTTTTAAAATAAGGGTAGGATCCCCTCTGGAATGGGCTGCATGGATGAGTTCTTGAGCTGAGACCACACTTTCCAAAATGAATCTACCTTTAATGAAGGCAGTTTGGTTGGGAGAGATTAATCTACTACCAACCAAAGAAAGTCTATTGGTAATTGCTTTTGAAATAATTTTCAAACTACAATTACCCAAGCTGATAGGTCTGAATTTTTTCATATCTCTAGCTTCAGGCTCCTTAGGAATTAGAGTCACAATGGCATAGTTAAGCCTGGCAACAGGCAGATTACCAAGATCAAAGTCCTTAACTAAGGCCATGAAGTCATCTTGAATAATTTCCCAAAAAATTTGATAAAAAAGGAAGGAGAACCCATCTGGGCCAGGAGCTCCATTAGCATAAGAGCCAAAAACAGCCTCCTTAATCTCTTCCTCAGAGAAAGGTTTCTAGAGCATATGATTTTCATCAGAGGTAACCAAGTCCTCCTGCTCCCAGAACCCTTCTCCTAAGCTAAGATTCATCCTAGTCTCAGCAGCAAACAGGGACTTATAGAAGTTCACTGCCACCTGAAGCATATCACTAGTTTGGTCAACAGGGCCATCAGGTCCATCAAGGACATCAAGTTGCTTCTTCCTCCTTCTTTGATTAGCTACTGCATGGAAATAAGAAGTATTTCTATCACCCTCCTTGATAAATTTATCCCTAGATCTCTCCCAGGCTTTAGTTTCTTCTAATTTGAGCAATCTATCCAGGTCACACCTAATCTGCTTGAGCCTAGATTTTTCATGATCAGAAAGGAGGTTGGATTTAGAGAAGGTATCCAAAGTATCAAATTCCTGGATAAGATCATTTTTCTCTTTTCTGTTAGCAGCATCAATATTAATGCTCCACCCCTTGCAGTGTTTCCTAAGATTCCTCAGCTTGAACTGCCACCTATCAATAGGGGAGGACAAGGCACAAGGGGAATTCCACACTCTTCTCACTAGGTCATGAAATTCTGGATACTCTAGCCACCACTTCTCAAACCTAAATAGTCTAGGAGGTGGGGTAGCATCAGAGCCAGTGTCCAGCAAGAGAGGGGTATGATCACTGATGGGTTTAGGCAAATCCCTGACAGTAGTGAGAGGGTACTTTGCATCCCAATCAGTTCTAGCAAGGACCCTGTCTAAAGTGGCCATAATGGGGTCATCTTGGTTATTAGACCAAGTATACCTCCTATTAGATAATTCATAGCTAATCAAGGCCCAGGAATTAATCCAATATTAAACAGAAAGGCCCAGTTAGCATTAACTGTTCCATTGTTTTTCTCAGAGGCATCCCTATTAAGATAAAAGTACCCCCCTAGTAAACTAGGAAGGGAACTTTTATCCATGATACTATGCAGCTCAGCAATGAATTGCACTTTAAAATCATAATAGGGAGTGCCATAGACTACTACCATCTGTCAGGAAAAGTTATCCATAAGGTTCCTAACAGACACAGAAACACAGAATTCAAAACAAGTATGAGATAAAATTTCAAACTTGTCTTTTCTGAATCCCACTAAGATACCCCCAGCAGTACCTTTAGCAGGAAGGGAAATCCAGGAAAACTCCCAAGGTCCAGAGACAAATTTCAGGAAGTTGGGAGGGAAAGTCATTTTCTTAGTCTCCTAGATCCCCACAAAGTCCAACTTATTTTTGAAAATAAAATCAGCTAAGTCTTGTTTTCGGCCAGGTCTCCCTGTGCCTCTACTGTTCCAAAGCCCTCCTATCATGAGAATTAAGTTTGTTTTTTCTAGTGACAGTCGTCCACGGGTTGCTTTTAAGGCCAGACTCAGGATCAGCCAACTGATCAGAGCTCTGACAGGCACCGTGACTAGATTTAGGCGATATCATAGCAGGAAACTGAACATCACTATCAAGATCAATACTATTAGGAAGGGAGGCAATTGGATTATCTACAGCAAAGCTATGATTGAGAGCAATCTCATCCTGAACCATTTTATCAATATTAAGTTGTTCTTCAGTCACACTAGAACCACATGAGATATTTAAAACATCCAACATATAATCAAGGATCTGAGGATCAAGGACAGCGAAAGAATTACCTTTAAAGGTACGAGGAATTTCCAGGTTCTTCTTCATCTTGTACTTTTCTGCTTTCTCAACAATGTTAGCAGCACCATGGTTCCTAGCACTTCTTCGAGTGGCAATGGTAAGACCCCACTTCGGTTTCTTGGGTTCTTTGATAGGTTGAACTACAGAGGAGGCCTCATATAGAGAAGGAAGCAGAGTTCTCTTTGTACCACTGATTAGAGTAACTACCTCAGGATCAAGGTGTTCTGAGAAAGGATCATCCTCAGTGGCATCCTCATCTGTATCCATCCCAGCATCAAACAAGTCTTTATAGAGATCTAGGTCAATAGTAGAGTTTTCTAGCTGCAGGATACACCTAGGAGCAGTAGGCTCAGGAGCTGGTGCAGGAACAACTTGCAGGGGTTTAGGGTAAGGTCCTTCCCAATCCCAGACAGCATCATCAAGTTTTTCATATTGAAACTTGTCAGGGAGGGAGCCAGCAGGACTGGAGCAGTGCTCAACAGCAGTAAGTTCACGACAACTCATGGTATCATCCTCCATGACACCTTTGCCAGCTCTTTGGCCAATGGAGGGGGCCACAAGAGGGGGAGCAGGGGCTGCAACATTAGCACCAGCAGGAGGTACATCATCTTCCATGGCAACAATTTGATTACCAGGATCATCAGGCCCTTCATCAGGAGAACCAGCACCATCTACTTCAGATTCCACATCAATGTGCAGAAGGAAAAGGGTTTGGTTCATCTCTACCACACGTTGGGGAGGGATTTTGGATCTATCTTTGACTGACACGAGCATTCTAACCTCAGAGTACATAGATTTGAAGAGCAAAGACCAGTCAATGTCCACCAAGACTCCTAAGATAGAGGACACTTGGGAAAAAGTTTTCCAGGCACACCACTTGGGAGGAATCCCTCTGATCTTCACCCATAGTTCATCTAGAAAACCATACTCCTTGACTTCACCATCCCAGGAGGTAATTTTTATAGTGACACCTTCCTTTTCTAGATCAAAAGCAGGGAATTCGCTCAAGTCTGAAACCTTTTTCCAGGGAGGAAACCTGACTAAAAAGGAACATGCTTCCAGTTCTCGCATCTGCCACGGCCACCTCCTTTCCTTACAGAACATGGAGTTGAAATTTGCCTCCAATTCAGCAAGCGAGAGCTCACCTTTCTTCACAGAGACAACACCACAGTTTGAGAAATTTAGCCACCTAGTGGATTCTGCAGAAGGGACATCAATATGAAAGAACCCTAACCCTGGATTTCCGCTACCGAAATAATCCGCAGAGGGGTGTTCCTTCAACCATTCAGGGCACGAATTCACAGAGTGGCCAGGTAAATTGCCTATGAACCAAACCCTAGGCTTGACGCAATTGCCCACAAAGTGCCCGGGATCACCACAATTAAAGCATATCAACTTACTGTATCTTGGATCAAGCACTTGCTCAAGTTGAACCGGGACCTCAGATGAAGCAGATTGTGAGGAAGCGGACCTGTCAGACGACCCCTGCTGTAACGGAACACTCGCAGACTGACCTTGGTTGCTCTGAACTTGGTTCTTCTTGGGATAGAAGCGCTGCGGGGGCCGGTGGAACCTCTGGTTCTGATGCTGAGCAGGTGGCTGGCGAGTGGGACCAGCAGGAGTAGCAGCCCCGCCCGCTGCAATAGGCGCCGGAGCAGCCGTAGGGGGAGGACCACCAGATCGGCCCGGCCCCCTCCCCGGAGCAGGACGAGTCCCTTGCATCTTCCGACAGAGGACCTCAACGAAGGACCCCTGGCACGCACAGGATGGCTGCTCGAGAGTACGGACACGATGGTGGAGGAGGGCAGAGGTGGTGGCGGGGAAGCAATCGGCGATCGAGACCTTGTCGTCTCCGATCCCCTTTTGGATCCAGACCAACAACCTCCTGGATTTATCTCCGCCACGCTGAAAAGACGAAATTGCCCATAACTGGTCATCAACAAGCACTACCTCCTCTTCCTCTACCCCAGGGTCACTGATAGGTGGGGACACACAGGATGGAACAGTGGGCCCCTTCCCCCGCGAAGCACCGCCCCCCCCCCCCCCGCCATGGCTGAGCTCGGGGAAGGCATCCTGATCACCAGGCCAAGGCGGAGCAGGAAACGGGGGATGGGGGAGATTGACCTGAACCTCACCCACTCACACCGAAGGTCGCGATGAGGTCGCGGCGGAAGGACCTGTCGGCGAGGTGAACCTCAACAGCGTCTGTCGTGGAGAAGAAACGCCGATCGAGACGCGGCCAGGGGAACTCCCTACCGACACCGTCGAAGCACAGGAGTTGGCTTCGAGATCATCAGTTGGCTCAACCACTGGGTCAAGCGTGAATCGACTCGGAGACGGGAAAGCAACTGAGGGGAGCGGGAGAGGGGGGGGGGGTGCGGCGAGCGCGCGACGGCAGCGAGGAGGCGGCACTGCAGAGTGGGCGCGCGAGGATGGGGTGGAATCGCCGGCGGGGAGCCGCCATGGCGGAAACGGGGAAATCGCCAACGCCATCGCTGCTCCGATGAAAAGTCCTTCAAATTTCAATACTCCATGAAAAATATGTATGGGCAAAAATTTAAACTTATAAATTGGCATTATAATGACATACTCCCTCCGATCCTAATTAACTGACGCGAGCTAGGCAAAAAATTGTACTTGTTTAGCTCATTTTTTCCGACCCTTAATACGGATCGGAGGAAGTAATTAAAGGCCCGTTTGGCAGCTCGCCCTTGTCTGAAATTTCCTCGCTTCGCTCCACTCCAAGCGAGGAGCCTATCCAGATCAACAGGACGAGCCAGAAATGGTCGGGTGCTCCTTGAGTGAATGGGTTTCCAGCCCAGCCCAGCCCAACAAGATATATAAGGACAGGAGGTACGAAAGGAAATCCAGCAGGTGTGAATTCACATTTTTTTATTTTCTCTGTGATAGTTGGATGGTTACATTGTCCTGGTCGAGCAAGTTTCCAAATACGGACGCAGTGACACGGGTCAAAAGGCTACATATGCGTGATGGAGCGGCTAGAAGTCGTGGCAGCGCTAGCAAGCTGGTCGCAGCAGCTCCTGGTTGCAGCCTCGAGGTAGGCCTCGATTCCAGCTGGTTGACCAAGAATATAGAAGAATATGTCAAAATCTATTGTACCAAGTGCACATAATATGAAAATATACTTTATAAGGATTCTAATACTATAGATATTACATTGTAAATATTGATATATTTTCTAAATATTTGATCAAACTTAACAAAGTTTGACTTTGACTAAACCCAGAATGCAAAGTAATTGTGAACGGAGGGAGTAGTCATCATGACCAGCATTTTACCAAACTCTAGACTCCCAAAACAGCCATACTCGTAAGTAAAAAAGCCAACAACAGCTAATAAGCCATGCCAAACTTGAGACTTTCAACAGCATAAAACAGCCCTTTCATACGTAAAAAGCTAACAACAGATAATAAGGCAATTAGCTAAAAAAAATGCATGCATTTTGCATGCAGCGCAAGCTTGAAAACAGCCAAGGAGGAGTTAGTTTAGTAGAAAACAAAATCCGTTGGTTATACCACCGCAGTAATAGAAATTTGAGTTCTACGGTACAGATAATATTAGAAAATGGAAATGCCTCAGTTATGCACACAAAGCAATCGCTGCTCAGATGGTTAATAGAGCATCAGCTTTGCGCGCTTGTTCCTAGGTTTATTCCGGTCCATTGACGCGAACGGTCCCATGCACTTGAAGAACCGGTTAAGGCTCCGGTTCCATTTTTTAAACTATATATGGTCTTCAAATTCTTTTGCCTTCCTTTCATGAAGTATCACGTGATTGTAAGAACATTTGTTTGTTTCCCCACATTTTCTTTGATGGGAACAAAGATAACGCTCTTGTGACCGTAATTAACAAGAATAAAAACAAATGAAGTGTATAGTGGAGAAAAATAGCTAATCATCTCAAATTTATAGTAAAGCACCCCACGTATTGCTACGGGGGAATAAAAATGTTGCAAAGGTCGGTTCATACCGGTGCGGGGTGGTGGTCAAAGGTGGGAGGAAGTACCACCAATCCGCTAGCACTATTCTAACTTGGTGTGGAATAATGGATGCCACGATGACTATCAAAATTCAATCATAAAGACTATGACTTGAGCACCACTTAATGTATAGGGTGAAAACTCCTGTCCTAGTAAATATTGTTCGGGCTTTGCATCGTTATCTTGTTGAAGGCGTTGTTTTCATCCTGATGTTATGTCTTTCATTCACCGGTCTCAACAAACAAGATAAAAATCCATGTACCTGACATGGCGACCACATTGCTAGGACATGTTTTTCTTCACGAATGCTTGGATACCGAAGAAGTAGCCTTAGTCAGTGTTAAATTATTATCTTATAATAGTTCAATTGTAGATGCATATACTATGTACTCTTAATTTTTGTGACTTTAGGGTCATTGTCTTGCATCAGTTTCCATAAAAATGGATATGTGATTAATATACGGGTCCGGGATTTCAACCTCCATTGCAACAACAACAACAACAACAACAACAACAACAACAACAACAAAACAGAATTGGATAGTTTCTTATACAAGGTCAAAATTATAGAATCTTTTAGTTCCCCATATCTAATCATATCTCTCATAAATATCAGGAGCTTTGAAATGTATTGGTTGTTTGTCTACAGATGATGTACATGTGATGATCTCATCTTTCCAAGCCTAGGTGCCAAAGATGGGACAGTAGCATACCGCCCTTCGTGCCCTAAGGAAGTAGCGGAGGCCCAGGTGCTTTACACCGCATCCAGAGCAGACACGTAGTTGTTGTCATAGTCCGGTCCGGTGGATGCCAGGAGGGATAGAAGTTGTTGGATTAGAGCGCATCTCTTTATTGGCTCCGCCCGTGGATTAGACATATCGTCACATAGATGGAAAGATCATTTAGATCCACCGTTGTTTCAGTGGCTCCACTACCCTATCAGTGCCTCCTAAACAAAGTTGCATGCAAATCATCGCTCGATTACATGAGAGCCGTGCGTACGGTACGTCGTTGCATCATAATTAATCGATGGTGACCGATGAGCAATATGTATCTGCGTCTCAACTCTCACCTGCCAGGTGGTACGCACTCACACTTGCAGCAAACTGACCACACACGGGAGCCCATCATACTTATCTCACGCAGCACGATATGCAAAGAGATGGCTACTCGATCGGGTGTATAAATTAAAGGGTGCTATACAGCTACCGTCACAGTACAACTACTTGCTTTCTCTGATCGATTGTAGAGGAATGCATGTATGTTCAGAGCCAGTGGCGGAGCTACGTGTTGGCTGTGGGGTCGGCCGACCCCACAGCTTTTTGGCAAAATAGACTAAAAATACTATTCATTTACTGTACATTGTGAAGAAAAAAACCACAAAATTTGCAATGACCCCACAGGTATATGAAGCTGGCTTCGCCGCTGTTCAGAGCGGTCATTGTAGAGCTTCGGCACCACCAAAGATGATTTTTTTTCCTCCTACTTTTGTAAATCTGCCTAGTATTATACACATACAGAAAACATTTTCACTTCGTAATTTTATCATTTTTTTTTCTGAAAGCACCGGACATATGGTAGCTAACCATACAACATGGATTTTAAACGAATTGCTCGCATAATTTCACAATCCAAGCAAAGTACTGGGTACTAATAGAAACTTTTGTTACCATTTTGCACTTGTAAGGATGCAAACGATATGTTGACGTTCCTCTACATTGGCGCCCCACATGAATCATCTTCCGAACGGAACTATTTCTCTTATGTCAAGGCTTTCAAACCTCTTACATAAAAAAACAAAAGAAAGCTCATCGCGCACTAAAACTATTTAAAAACAATGTTTGGCCGTCGATCATATAATATGAAGTCTCATCGTACCAATATTCTACCAATATGTGAAGTGGCTCTAGTTCACATATCTGCACTAACTCCGAAATATTTCCAATATTGTCTATATCTTTGACAGCCCCATATAGTGGCACCAATACCCACTCAAAACTGTCACTACGAGACCTCAAATGCAATTTAACACTGTAATCATCTTTATCAACTCTTTATACTTGGAGAGTATCCGTATTAATACCTACAAGAACACCCCCTAGACCTTCACTGAGGTGGTAGACAATACAATGCAAAGCTAAGATCGCCTGCTAAGCGCTTCCAAAAAGGAAGAACAAAATATAGCCACCATGTCTCCAACAAAACAATAAAGTCTAATCGTCGTTCCCTTGTTGTCACTATTCCATATCATTCTTTGATTTAAGATCATTTCTTTTGTTTTTTTTTAACTCTAGTGCTCCTTCAAACATTAGATAAATCGTAAACTTTCTTTTGATGTGGTGTGTGACTTTCACACTTCGCGCTAGATGATCCGGTTCCATACTATCTTATATGGATCCGGTGGCGCACGAGGGAGCGTCGGCGGGGGAGGGGAATTTTTGAGGAGGCTACTAAATGTCTTGTTGTCAAGTCTACTATACAATGACACAAAGACTGCAGTGCACCACCCATTGCAGAAACGCAGATAGCAATAAACTTATTTGTTTATCTAAAATAAATTTGTACAACACCTATTGTATCCACCCTAGCAACCAAATATTTGCAGAATTGTTTATAATTTATTTCGTGTGTTGCGTGGTTAAATAATATCCTTTCATGTCTGCATGGCCGTCTCTTGACAAGAAATTCTTTATATATAGCTAGGGAGCCAACGTACGTACACACCATACGGTAGCTAGCTGCGACATGGCTGAGGTGGTAGCTCACGCCTGGTTCATCTCTCTAGCAGTCCTCGGCGCCATGTACTTAGCCAGCGCTTGCCTCCCCGTCCTCGCCCATGTGGCCCTCTTCCTGCGCCGCCCCATCGACCTCCGCCGCCGCTACGGCACGTGGGCGGTGATCACCGGCCCGACCGCCGGGCTTGGGAAAGCCACGGCCATGGAGCTCGCGCGCCGGGGCATCAGCCTCGTCCTCCTCGACCTCGACGCCGCCAACCTCCGATCTGTCTCCGACACCATCCGCGAGGCCCACCCCGAAATCCAGACCAAGACAGTCGTGTTCGACCTGTCCCTCGTGGGCACGCCGGCGGGCGACGATGCGACGCGGGAGCTCAAGGAGGCCGTGGAGGGGCTGGACGTGGGCGTGCTGGTGAACAACGCGGCTGTGAACAGGCCGGGGGCGTTGTACGTGCACGAGGCGGACGTGGAGCGGCTGGCGAGGATGATCCGGGTGAACGTGATGGGGCTCACGGAGGTGACGGCCGCCGTGCTGCCCGGGATGCTGGAGCGGGGGCGGGGCGCCATCGTCAACGTCGGGTCCGGGTCGACCGTCGCCGTGCCGTCCTTCCCACTCTACACCGTCTACAGCGCCACAAAACGGTACGCATACAGGCTCTCATACGCATGCTCATAACGTCGAGCGGATGGTGTTTTCTCTAAGAAAAAAAATACCATTTGAAGTGCTGTGCAACACCGGCCGTTAACTGAGCTCAACCAAACTCATGCTTTTCCATGATTGACCCGGATTTCCATTTCGTCCAAGTTTTTCAAATTTTGGGTGAGTTTCGCACTGTTCGTCCGGTCTCGGTAGAAAAATTTACGGGTTGAAATCGATTGAATTTTGGGTTTTGTTAGGTTTTTGTAAGCAACAAATTAGTTCAAAAAATTTCAAAATTTGTTTTTTCACCAAATCTCATTCTAGCGTTCAAATTTATGTTCACATTCCTCATGACAATTGTATAAAATTTTCGCAAATCAGTAAATTCTAGGCATTTGGTCAGGCTCGGAGAAAACCAAAACCAAATCTATGTCCATCTATGGAGCAAACGCAAATAATAGTTGAAAATTGTTGCCACACAAATTAGATCCAAACTAGGCGCAAAAATAAATGCAAACCATGTGTTTTTCTATGTTTTCTTGTCCGATAAGTATGTACCTTTGGAGATTTTTCTTGTTACAAGATATTTAGTAAAAGCTTAAAAAAATACTTTTCTCTATCTTAACTGTTTTATCTAGTTAATATAAAATGATCTTTTTAAGCTATTCTTGTTGTCTTTAAATTTAAAGTATCCATCTTCTTTATTGTTGGATTCCAGTAGCTATTTTCAAAGATATTCAAATGTTATTTTTTAAAACATAAATAGAAAACTTTTTCTTACCATTTTTTTGGTTACTAACCACGTAGGCCATGTGGTATGGAAAACAAAAGTTTAAGTTTATGTCCCGTACAGATGGCAACAGTGGTATGCAACAAACAAAATTGATTGAATACTTGTCCCAATAGTCTCTCAACTAACAAAATTACAGATGCTATATCATGCACATATATACTCCTCCTCTGTACTCTTAACATTTCTACTATCACAAAATTATGTTTAACCGTGGACCGAGAGTGCATGCAGGTACGTGGCTCACCTGTCCCGGTGCCTCGATGTGGAGTACAAGAGCAAAGGGATTGACGTGCAGTGCCAGATCCCGTTTTACGTGCACACCGGCATGCTCTCCCCAGCCGTGAGGGCCACCATGACCTTCCCGGGGTTTGTGGCGACTGCCGAGGCCTACGCCCGTGATGCGGTACGGTGGATCGGACACGGTGGCGTGATTTGCGTGCCAGACGCATCTCAGCAGTTGCAGTGGTTCCTCGCCGAGCTCGTGCCCGATTTCGTGCACGACTGGTACAGGCTCAGCCTGCATCTCAAGCACAGGGCCATCCTCCGGAAACTGGCGAGATGAACATGAGTGCTTGGCTGCTGAACGGTGAACTGATACGTACCTGTGGGTAATGTTGGAACAATGCACGGATAGATATGTCATACAGATATATACTAGTCGAGTATCTGTAAATTTCCACTTGGTCTCAAGATCCTTTCCTCCATATAGTTTGATGGGAACAAAGGTATGACTTTTGTAACCCCAATAAAAATGAAAAAAAGATCATAGTGTATGGTTGAAAAAACTTCCTAGTCGTAGAAAATTTATAATCGAATAAAAGAACCCCGTGCAATGCAATGCTACGGACAAATAGTCAAATTGAAAAAGTCGAATCAGCCCGTCGTGGGGTGGTGGTCTAAGGTGTGAGCATGTCCCACCAATTTGCTACCGCTGTTTCTAGCCTGGTGTGGAGTACTGCACGCCACGACTATCAAAAGTTCAATCAACAAGATAGTGATTCAAGCACCACATCATGTACAGGGGAAAACTCCCGTTTTGGTCCTTATCATTCGAGCTTAATAGTGAAGAACTTGGGTCGTTATTTCGTTCCAGCATTGTCTTCTTCGTGATGTTCGGACTTTCCTTGACTGTTCTCGACAACCCAGATGAAAATCCTTATACTGGCTTCCAGCCAGACATGGCGGGAATAATGCAAACATGTCTTTTTTTCACGAAGGCGTTATTGTGGGAGAAGTCACCTTAGTCATTGGTCCTCACTTATTATCATATAACAGTTCTCTCTAGTTTCCTATACTATGTATTGTTGGTGAAATTGGATTCGTTGCGTTGCATGGGTATCAACAAAAATTGATATGGGGATCAATTACATGGTAGTCGTTTCAACCTCCTTCGGATATTTTTTTTTGGATTGTTTACTCAATAGAAGGTATTTATAAAATCTATTAGTTTCTCCCATCTCATCGTATCTCTGATAAATATTGGGAGCTTTGAAATGTATTGGTTATTTGTCTAAAAAAATTGTTATTTACAAAATTAGCTTTGGATAAAGAAAGAAGTTTATTGCTCAATAGGTTGTGCAAATCTCTGCATCTTTGCATGCACTTGACCATAATATTTGTTGCACCAGCAAGATGACTTGTTGGTCCATCTAACTTTTGATATTGATGACATTTAGTGAACAATAACTCACGCTGCGACAAAATTTGAAGGAACAACTCACATCTGTTGGAACGCGTAGAGATAAACAAAACTTTTTCCTATGCGGTACTTCCAAGATCTAGCCGAGGTAGAAGGCCACGATGATTACCACTAGACGTGCGGTTGCGGATTATCGATGAAGCGCGTCGGGGCAGTGCAGTCCACGATCTGATCCAGCCGATCCGATCCACGAACGTCGAAGTGCTGAACGTACAACACCTCTGCCGGTATCGACACGTACGAGGAGGAGCTCCGACGGCGGACTGCTAGGTCCGGTGCGACGGCTGGACTGAGTGGGGTTAGGGTTCCCAACGCATGGGAGTGGACTAACGTGCCCGCTGGGCAACCTGCGCCCCTCTTTATATAGCGAATGGTAGTGGGCTTCACAACACTGGTGAAACCCACTGTGAGTCCGACTCACAAATCAGTCCATTTCCGGTTCGGGTCCAACCCGACCAATACTTGCTCCCGCTCTTAAGTGTGTGACCCTGCAGGCTCATGGCGACTTGGACACGATTGGAGTCCGACTCTCAATCGATCAATCGGTAGCGGCTTCTAGCAGAACGTGCTGACTCCCAAGTCCCATTGAGTCATGACGACATACCTTTCAATGTGATATTTGTTGGAACGCGTAAAGATAAACAAAAACTTTTCCTACGCGATGCTTCTAAGATCTAGCCGAGGTAGAAGGCCACGAGTATTACCACTAGACGCGCAGGTGCGGATTATCGATGCAGCGCGTCGGGGCAGTGCAGTCCCACGATCCGATCCAGCCGATCCGATCCCACGAACGTCGAAGTGCTGAACGTACAGCACCTCTGCCGGTATCCACACGTACGAGGAGGAGCTCCGACGGCGGACTGCTAGGTCCGGTGCGGCGGCTGGACTGAGTGGGGCTAGGGTTCCCAACGCATGGGAGAGTGGACTAACGTGCCCGCTGGGAACCTGCGCACCTCTTTATATAGCGTATGGTAATGGGCTTCACAACACTTGTGGCCCATTCCCTCGGTGAGTCCGACTCACAAAACCAGTCCATTTCCGGTTCGGGTCCAACCCGACCAACACTTGCTCCCGCTCTTAAGTGTGCGACCCTACAGGCTCATGGCGACTTGGACACGATTGGAGTCCAACTCCCAATCGATCAATCGGTAGCGGCTCCTAGCAGAACGTGCCGACTCCCAAGTACCATTGAGTCATGACGACATACCTTTCAATGTGATATTCATCTTAGTCCCTTTTGCCTCACGATATACCTTGTCGAGTTATAGGCGATTTATCGTCATCCCTTAAATAGCTCAACTCTCTTCTCGATCTGTGACATGTGATTCATCTGACTAACTCTTAGTCAACTGACACAGTTAACACTTAACTGAGTCGCGCATGGCCATGCTTCCTGAATCATATCACTCGAGAGGGCCCAGAGAATATCTCTCCATTCGGAGGGGCAAAATCCCATCTTGATTATCCACATCACGCAGCTTGCTTCTCATTCGACCCGAACTCTGCCTTTATAGTTGCCTTGTCACAGAACAACGTTTGACAGAACCTAAGTCGGTGATCCACAACTCGGATTGTGCGACAACCTCAGGTCTAAGGATTACATTGATTGAGACATGCAAATGACGACTTGATCGTTGCATCTCAATGTGGGTCAGTCCGACTTGCTAAACTCTTTAGCCAAGTCCGTGAACGTTGGAATGGCATCACCATGCCCATGACAAGTGGAACCGTGTCATCAGCCAACACTCACATTAGTCTAGGGTGTGTGTCCAGCACAACCTAAATGACCAAGGACAATCTAGTATGAACAACATGAATATATAGTTCCACAATCGAATCACATATTCAATGACATATATCAGATGTTCAAAACAAGGACAACTTAATAACTTTATGAATACAGTGGGAATTACATCATACATGATTGCCTCTAGGGCATATTCCCAACAACATCATCATCATATGGAAATTGATTCGAGTTGCAGCTCTAGAAACATCTTTGATGTTTATCCTTGTAGAGAAGAATAATGCAACCAATCTTACCCCACCAGAGCAATGATTGTAAAAAAATTGTTAGAATTAACTAGATGCTGTAATGCAACCATATATATTGAATAGCTGATAAAATTCAATGGAGAATTAAGTTTCCTTGAGCATTCTTTCAATTCGTGGGTGAGTGACATATTCCTTCGCCGTGACAGGGGAGGACCTAGATGTTCCAATTGAAGAATTTTCGTCAATACACCATATATCTCTCAATTTGGGACGAACACCACATTGACGCTAGTGCCACGTCCATCACCTCCACTTGGCACACGTGGCGCTCGGCATGGCCACCACCCCCACTTCAAGCGCATGGCAGAAACAGGGAGGGCTGGGCGGCAAGGATTAAGGCCCTCAACATGTGTGTGGTCGCCCATGCTATGGAACAAGTATATCACTAGGGCCGAGGTGGAGAGGTTGAACAATAGCATGGGGATTGCAGGGATGCAGAGATTTAGGGTGGAGAGGGATGAGTTAGAGGAGGAGGGAGAGTTTTGGGGTTTGGGGAAGACTACGGCTATGTGCTTGTTGTATCCCTTTCCATGCACTTGTGTTTCATTTATGTAAGAGTATTATCTAGCCAGTAAACTCGTTTTCGGTA
Organism: Alopecurus myosuroides; assembly: GCA_028641055.1. Taxonomy (NCBI): domain Eukaryota; kingdom Viridiplantae; phylum Streptophyta; class Magnoliopsida; order Poales; family Poaceae; genus Alopecurus; species Alopecurus myosuroides. The sequence continues at coordinate 510,390,778 of CM054059.1, forward strand.
TTTGGTATTGTCAGGAGTTGTTCAATATTGCATGGATCCGTGTCATTATTCAAGAATATTGAACTCATGAGATTTAATATATCCTAGCAACTTTGCTGTTTATAAGTACTAGATGATACCCCACGTGTTGCGGCGGGATTTATAGAAATATGTAGTTATGCATACAATATTTTTTTGAAAGGGTTCTCTTGAAAACAGTAATTTCATAAACTACACATAAAAGAGACAAGGAAGGAGAGAATGAGGTACATGAAAGACTGGCTACAAATTTTAGTGCTCGTTAAAGACTGGCTTCGATCCAAATGCCAAAGTCGTTGAGGTACATGAAAAATGCAGGAAACAAACTGAGATGGTCAATAAGAAAACATATGACAGACATCCAGCCTAAGCAGGACATAGTAATTGGAAAACTTCCAAGAGAAATCAAGTGAAAATAATTAGAACTTGGTTACTAAAATGGAAACTCAGTACAAAAAAGATGATCACGCCAATGAGATTCGCTAATACTATATATCCTATCTCATGGAAAAATAAACTGAATTTCACATGTATACAGAAAACAATAATGAATTGCTAATGCTCCGCAAATGTCAAAACAACATAAAGAGAGCATTGATGCCATTACAAACTATATGTTGCAGCTATAAAATTGAAGAGATAGCTAGAGTTGTCGTACCAAAATGATTGACCAGAGCGTTTTATATCTGCGAGGATTACCTTCGAGGGTCTGTCGCACTGCAAGTAGATGCCTTTGAGTAAAAGTGCAAAGTATTTCTTTGCTGAACACAAACACAATACAAATAATCAGGCCTGCCTTTCAACAGCCTCGCTGGAGAAAAACAAAATACATTGAATATGCTTGTCTGAATACATTCTACTTGGTGTAAGATAAAAAAAACCGGATTTGAATAGCAATTGTTGTATCTAACCGTGCACCGATTCAAATAGGACGGGCGTTAGAAACTTCTTAATACCACGCAAACCAATTATCATTCTACTTGGTGTAAGATAAAAAAACCGGATTTGAAGTGGTCTCCTTTTGAAGGAAAAAAATTGTAACCACGGAATAGTACCGAACGGAGGAAATCCATTCAAGAATAGCATTTAACGACTTAACTTTACCTGCAAAAATAATAACTTAATATTAGGAATTTGAATTAAGAGAAATCAGGGCTCATGGGATACGATTTACCTGCTGAGGATGAAGGATAGACGCACGCCTCCACTGAGGCGCTCACTAGAATGATGACGCAGAGCTGGAGGAGTTGATGGAAAGCGCAGCTACCACGGTTTGACGACTCTAGTGACCATGATTTGACGACTGCAGAAAACAGAAGAAAGCACATGTTACAATGGTGTTCGTGAGAAAACATGTTACAATGGTGGTGAGTTACTTAGTTCTTCTCCATGTTGCTAACACGAACTAGAGAAGATGTCTCTGGGAAGAATTGGCAAGAAAACAAGGAAAATGAAAGGATTAGCAGTTCCGCACTCAACTTCTCATGGACAATACCAAGCAGCTTTAGATTTTCAAACTAAGTAGTCAGTACACACCCGACACCAGAAATTCGAATTTCCTTACCAAGAGCACCTACACTTAAATCCCTGATGCCGAGCATCTAAAATCCAAATCTCGGTCCACCTCAAACTTCTTCTCCGAAATAAAAATGTAAATCTGGCACACAGAGAGTGGTACAAAGGGAGAGATGGGTAAATCCAGGAAGCTCTGAGCCTAATGGCGTCAAAGGAGAAACGAACAGGCATCTACCGATGGTTCCTGTGGCCGGAGATAATGAAGTGAACGATTCGACCGGGTGGCTTTTGATGTGGCACATTTATGTTGGGTGAAGTAGAACGTGAAGGGGAAACAACCCGGACCATCAACGGAACATATTTTTTAGGCTGAGGTGGCAGAGTTGAAGAGACGTGGCAGTCTAGGATTGCTTAGAGAGGTTTGATGAGGTGGATAGTTTGCATGTTGAGAGAAATAAGCTAGTGGGGTGTTGCTATTTAGACAAGGCGTTGTGTAGCCCGAAAGTGGGCAAACAAATCATGATATTTTTAAAAAATCAAAATAATTATGTAGGGCCTAGGGAACATATTTCCAGCTCAAATACACTTTTCCACATTTAATTTGTTTGTAAACCTTATGGCCTTATTTAGATCCCAAAATGAATCTAGGGCTTAAATGTTGCCATGATTTATTTGGAAACTCCAAATTTAGAATATAGAAATATGCTATATGTATGTTGCATCTATTAACATCTTAAATTGTAAAATTTGTGATATTACAACCGGCTTAGAAAAATGTCCATGGAGGGGGTTCAAAAAATATAATTTTTTATCATTGAAAAATGATTTAGAAACTTGTTTTGTCTAAATAGATTTTACAAAATATAAAACCACACATGTTAATGGGCTGTGCTAGCGAAGGCCTAAAGTAGACAGAAATATAGCTGCCAAACACAAAATAAATAAATGATGGAAAACTGCAAGGAATTCACGAGGTAAAAAAATGCTTCACGGATTTCTTAAATAGATTCATAGATTTGAAAAGGATGTTTCATGAGGTTTTCAAATAATTGTTCATGGATAAAAAAAATACTTGCACAAATTTGATAAATGTTCATAGTTCAAAAATATTCATGGTTAAAAAAATCTTTATAGTTTAAAAACAAAGTTAGAAAATGAAGGCATAAAAGAATTAAATAAATAGACACATACCTAAAAGTATATAGCTATAGCTTTTGTCACTTTCTCAACCCCCTCAAAGCCAGTTCTCTTTTTTGTTTGTTTTGGAGCTAAAGCTCGAGCGAGCTTGAGCTAGCACATGTTAATAGTCCGGGGAGCATCTTACGCCACAAACAGGGAGGTGCTACACACCGACTTTAGCGGCAAGCGCAACACGCGTGGTGCACATCTCCTCCTGAGCCCATTTAGTTTTGGGCAAGACAAAAACAATACAGTACACATCACAATTTGTTTGTTAAAATATTTGAATATGAACATTTCTACAATCTTAACAATTTTAAAAATTAACAACTTAAAGTTTAAAACTATTTTAAATTTTGAACAAATTTTGAATTTGCACAATTTTTGAATCTGAACAAATTTAAAATTTGAACAATTTTCGAATGTGAAGAAATTTTAAAGCAGAATTTTTTTTAATTTGAATATTTTCAAGTTTACAATTTTTTAGTTTTAACAAATTTGAAATGTAAATTTTTTCAAATAATATACAGGTGACAAAAAGTAAAATTGAACAAAAAAAAAGAAAAGAAACTACATTTGTGCATGTGGTACACAACCTCTCTGTTGCGATAAACGGACCGGCCCAAGACGCGGCGCAACGGGTGCTCCTAAATAATGCCCCTTGGCGGCACTCTCACTCGCGCCTGAAGCGAAGCCTTGATAGGCCGCTTCAAAAGCAGCCCAATAAAAAAGTACTATTAATTATCTATTTTTTAAATTTTTTTAATAAGCCTGAACACTTTTAAAAACTGAACAAAAACTCAAAAATATGAAATTTTTAAAATCTGAATAATTTTCGGTATACTTTTTTTAGGGAAAAATCTGAATAAAAATAAATTTAAACAAAAATAAAGTTGAACAAAATAAAACAGAAAAGGAACATAGAAAAAAAAGGAAACAAAAATAAATTTGAACGAAAACGAATTTGATCCAAACCAATGAACAAAAATAAACGGAAAATGAACACAGAAAAGAAACAAAAACGAAAAAAAAAAGTGTGTCGTAACAGGAGTGAAGAGAAAAGAATATGCGAACTAAATGGGCCTGGCCGCGGCGCAAGCGAAAACCACCGCTAACGGCCGGTGTTTAGGATTTCCCCGACGCAATGGAGATGTGGCGCTTATAGGATTTGCCACAAACAGGCGGTATATAGCAGCTCCATGCAGAAGGGGCGAAGGCCCAAAGCAGACAGAAATATAGCTGCCAAACAAAAAAAAAATGATGGAAATCTGCAAGGGATATTATAGGAACGGCTGCATCTGAAAAGCATGTCACTGAAATAGAGTTCTTGGTGGACGGCGGCATGACAAACCTCAAAATGTACGTTCAGGTAGATAGAGCTAGCGACTTGTGTGGATGCAGGGAAAGAGAGTAGGATGAAGACAACATGCATGAGCATCAGTTTGTGGTTGCGAATATAGAGGTGAATTGATAAGAAAGTCGTGGAGGAGCTCACTTAGCCGGCGTACGTTTTGGAATCATCTCTCGGGGGTTTATGTTTTGTTTTGCCCTGGGTAGCGAGTAATAAGAGTACTTAAAGACCATGCTAGTTGGGATAAAGCAGCAAACACGCACATATTTTCTGCATAATGGCGCCTTCCGGCATTGCTGCAACTGCCGAGAAGCAGCTCGGCTTCGAGCCCTCGCCATGGGGCGACTTCTTCATCGACTACGAGCCCAAGCCACTGCAGGTATGAAAATGAAAACGTACGTAGCTCCTTGATGGGTTTACATTCATCCAAATCGGTGCACGCACTAGCATTTTTATTTACCATGGCACGGCAATTAATTGATTAGTCGATGGATCCATGGATGCATGGCAGAGGTCCGAGGAATGGATGATGAAGAGAGCCGACAAGCTGAAGCAGGACGTCCACACAATGTTTAACACATGCAAAAGCACCACCGCCAGGATCTCCTTGGTGGATGCCCTCCAGCATCTCGGAATAAATCACCTCTTTGAAGAGCAGATCGACCGCGCATTACGCCAAATCCTTGACAATGAACTGCCTAGCTCAGCCAGCCTCTATGAAGAGGCTCTTCGGTTCCGGTTGCTTAGAGAAAATGGACACTGGGTCGCTCCGGGTATATACACATCTGACTACCAATCTTCATCTCATTAAAAAAAATCTATGCAAAATCTCTATGGAGCAACTTCTTTTTTTTTGTTTCGCTCAGATAAAACAAGCGTATATATGGACTTGAAACTTTGCTAGTCATCGAAATATTACAATTAAATGTGTAGAAAATAGTTCGGATTTTTTATACCATGTAAGTAGACAAAGTTATTTTTTGAACAAAACGTTTGTTTTAGATTTTTATGTCGCGCACAAAAATTAAGTTTTATTTTTGACAAAACGAAGTTCTATTGTGCCCCTGACCACCGAAGTTTGAAGACTATATGTTTCACAGTTTAGGAGAAATGTAGAAAATCCTGGGTGTGTTGGTGAGTCCCTGCTCACTCGCAACTTATCCAAAACTTGTGCCCATGAATTAATGCTACATGAGTCATATTATTCGCATTATTTCATCAGTTTATGTTTTTTCTAGAAAGCACGCAATCCAAATTATATTACTTTAACATATTATATTTTAAATTTTGTCTCAATTAAAGATATTTTTTTCTCCAAAAGAGTTAGCATGAAAACAGCCTTCATCATATTTGAGTTATTTATTTTTACAAACATATCTATACATATACCATTATATATAAAGCAATAATCAATAAAGGGCATATGCTAGAACAAGTCAATGTTAAACTTGATTTATTTATGAAGAGAGGGAGTATTTGTTTAAATAATTTCATAAACTAAGAGGAGAGAGATATAGCACCGTCGTACCCAGGACAATCGACAACATAGTCACTAGATTACTTAATATATTAACCTATGGATCTTGTAGATGTTTTCGACAAATTCAAGTGTGAAGACAGAACCTTCAGCAAGGAGATAACTAGTCAACCACGCGTACTACTAAGTTTATACAATGCCGCTCATCTCCTTATTCATGGTGAACCGACACTTGAAGAAGCCATAACTTTTGCAAGGCATCATCTTGAATTAATGAGTGGGAGTCTCAAGTCTCCGCTAGCTCAGCAAGTGAAACGTGCACTTCACAGACCATTGCCAAGGACATGTAAGAGGGTGGAAATGTTACACTATATCTCAGAGTATGAAGAAGAGGAAGGGCATAACCCAATTCTACTGGAGCTCGCAAAACTAGATTTCAACCTTTTGCAATTTGTCCATTTGAAGGAGCTGAAAGCTATTACACAGTATGTATTTTCTTCTCTTTTATATTCATTCAGATATTGATAAATATCAAAGTAATAAATATATATAATTGTTGCTAATGTGCTTTCACATGCACTCCCATTTCTGAAATGGGATGTCACTACTTAACTTGAGAGCATTTGGGATGTATCCAATTACTAGTTAAAATGATTCTACTTGAAATGACAGGTGGTGGAAAAATATTTATGGATGTATCGGACTAAGCTATATTCGCAACCGTGTGGTGGAGAGCTACACTTGGGCTTATGTGATATACTTCGAGGGATGTTTTGAGCTCCCCCGTATTATGATCGCCAAGATGATGCTGCTAATTACCATTTTAGACGACACGTATGATACATATGCTAACATAGAGGAATCTCGGAAGCTACATGAAGCCATACAAAGGTTTGGTACAGTTTTACTTTATTTTTCTTGATATATTGTTAAAAACATAGGTCGTGTGCTGCTCCTTCTAGTATTTACACTGAATTTGCATGCTAACTATGGCCAATCTAACACATTTTCGTTTGCCTTTTTTTTGTGTGGAAACAAAACTAATCATGTAGATGGGATGAGAGTGTCGGTTATCTTCTGCCAGAATATTTACAGAAGTTCTATATCGAGTTGCTAAGGGCCTTCAGGGATATTGATAGTGATATCCCAAGCGATATCAACTATGACATTGCCTACCTCAAGAAAGCGGTAAGAACTTACTGTTCTGTTGCGTAAATAGAAAAGTCTAGAAACTCTCACAATAGATTATATGCAGCGATTGATTTTGTTTTGACATGGCATGTCACATCAATTTAGATTTTACCTTGTGTTTGTAGATTCAAAATAATGTGACTGGTTATCTCCAAGAAGCCGAATGGTCTCACAAGAATCACAAGCCAAGCTTTATAGACCATGTGAATTTGACTAGCCTTACCGTTGGTGCACCAACAGTATGTGTGAGTATGATGGCTGGCATGGGAAACGACATAATGGAGCAAGCACTCAAGTGGACAGCTGACGTCCCTGATGTCGTCGTAGCAGCCGGGAAGATTGTACGTTTTATGAATGACATTGCTGCTTTTGAGGTACAAATTCTTTCAAGGTTAATTTTTTACATGCATATTTCTCGTTTTTAATGAAATGTATCCTAAATTTTGTGAATGATATTTTTTTGAGAACTGTATCTCTAATGATATTACATTTGCATCACTAACATTTATTAATGTATTATCACTATTGGTAACTCAAATGTCAGCTAGTGGGCACGCAGCTTAGCAAAACTTCAAAATATGAGTAAAACCCATACTTACACTTTTGAAACGAAAACTGGTGTAGGACTTTTTACTGGGCATGGATGCATAACATTTACTCACTCTAGTATATATATGCTTACGTTCTAACATACAGGATGGAAAATCCAACCGTGATGTGGCAAGCTCTGTGGAATGTTACATCAACGAGTATAGTGTCCCGAGCGACGTGGCCATTGCAAGGATCGATGTACTCATAGAACACGAATGGAGGACTCTAAACCAAGCACGATTTGAAAATCGTGCACTTCTCCCAGCACTGCAGCGTATTATCGGCTTAGCCCTTAGTGCTTCGCTGATCTATGATAACAGGAAAGATGTGTACACGGTAAGCAGGCATCTTCAAAAAACTATTGAGGGACTCTTTGTCAAGCCCATATAGATGTGTACCAACAGCTAGCAATCTGTGCCCCCTTATTTTCAGCAATATCTGGCGAGCTTACGGCTCCATGAATCTTCCATGGTTTTTAGACATGTATTGGGGTTTGGCAACAATAATTTCGTGTTGGCATGCTAGAAATATCTTAAATTGTCTATGGGATGTGTTGTAAAAGTTATCATGTTGCAGCTATAAACATAGAGATATCGTTGTTGGATCGACTTGAGAAGGGATATTTTATTTTCATGGTTATAATCCGAACATGCATGTTTTTATTTTTTTTATTTTTGTGTATGGTCCACGGTGTACTAGCCAACATTCTCTCCAACTTGATGAGCTTCTTCGGTGGACCTTGATGGGATTCTTTGCCTGGAATCACCTTCCCTAGATTTTTCATTTTTGCCTCCTCACCATCTTTGACTTATTGGCTATGGCTTCCATGTTTGGGTCACACAAGTGCAATCTTTAGGGCTGCCCCGCCAGAAAATATGGGGTCTCTGCGGTGTTGAATATCATGATTGTATTAGAAAACATAGATAGCATAGGATTCTATTCTACGCTGACTTGTACTCCAAGTAGATTATTGTACTCATATATATTACCATGAGGCTCAAGCAATACAACAACGATTCCACCATCCCTTCTCTACTCTTCTACATGTAGTCTGCACAGGAGTTGTGTCGGAGAGAGGCAAGGCAGCAGCTCCCATGGAGCGGAGAAGTGATGCTTTAGGAGGGAGGCGGGCAGGGGCGCCGTTGGGGAGTGGAGGAGAGTATGGATCTTCATTCCCCACTCTTTCGTCTTCGGCCATGCTCATCAAAGACGATGGGAAATTCGAAACGACGGAGGTGTCGTGGGTGGTAGCAGCCCAGTTTCAGAAGTAATGGCCGGTACCTTTTCCCTTGAATGCTTGGACAGTTGTCATACTGGGAGAGGCCTAATATTCTATAACGGGTAATGTCTCTATGTCGGCCACAAGCTCATCTTTGCTCATGGCGGAATCAACCGAAGCGTTGAACACCGGAGAAAAAAATCGTTGGGTCTGCATAGATCCCCAGACAATGTAACGAGCGACGTTTCTACTCTCGACCATGGTTTTGAAAATGACGGGCGAATTGCTGAAAATAAATTAAGGAGGTGTTGAATGCAGCTATAGGTGAAGCAGGGCGAACAAAATGGGGTGAGGGTGGTGGTGGGAGTGACCCAAAACTGTTCAGCGAGCGGCGAGCACAGCGGGTCAGGGTAGGCGAAGGATTCAAGGGACTATAATTCAGATAGGATGTGCTACTTGAACTTCTCACCTAGGGTGCCCGCGAAAACGGAGACGCGGCCTCGATCTACGCGGCGCGTGAAGAACTCGAGCGAGCGGTCAAGGCGAGGGTAAGGAACCGCACCGATGGAAGTGGGGGTGTTGTTGTTTGTTGGTTGGCGGGCTCCGGACTGACGCTCACGGCGGGGCACTCCCCCATGTTTCCTGTTGCGTCTCGAGAGCCCTAGTTTTAAAAAAATTAAGTATTACACTTAGGACTCTGCATATCTAGGATGCGGCACATAGACCGACTTGTCAAACTAGGTTCCCTAGTTGAAACAAGGAGAGAAAATAGCACATCACACCAAGCTTTGTTGTGGTTGTTGCACAAAACACATAATCAAAACTGGTTTTGCAGCAAGTCCCAATTGCTTGTCTAACAAGTTGCAACAAGCCCAAATAACTGATTTAGGTGCTTAATGCATACCCGACATATGGGTCCATAACTCTGTACCGTACACTTCTCTCGTACGGTACACATATCTGCCGACCGGCCCGCACGTTCTCTACACGCAAAAAATAAAAGACATGGCCCACACCTTTCTACACGAGTTGGAGGACATGGACACCACCGAGCGGAAAGGCAGCGGGAACTACTAACGCCATACGAGGAGGGAGATGAGACCCGGCGACGCCGGCGCCGGGCAGAGACGGTGGAGGGCCGGCCATGAGCTCTCTGGATTTGGACCCGGCCCGTCTTGCTCTCTTCCCCACCCTAGCGCCCAACACCACAGCTGCTACCCCGAGACGAAGGAGTTGGCGGGGGCGGTGATGGTGGCGGGGGTGGCACAAATATACCACTTGTACCCAACCTTTGAAGTCTCACCTCGCAATTAGGAAGGCATGGCACAGGGTAATTATCTTTCGAAAAAATATTGTATTCCTTTTTAAAATTGTCTTATATTATGTTGAAGATCATAACACTCTTATTGTTTCAGAGCAATCAAACTCGGCCTGATGCCACTCAAGGAGCGCCCGTACCTCCATCGACTGCACCAGCACCTACAAGAGGTGGACCATCACGACAACGTCCTACATCAGATGCACCACCGTGACACCATGCCTGCACCACCACCAGCACAACGACAACCAGTACCATCACATCACCATGTTGCAGGACCAGCAGCACTCAAACTTCCTGCAGTTCGTGGGATAGAAACTAGAAGAGGTTGGCTCCAACCTAGGGAAAATCAGCCCAACTCCCGGAACTCCAGGTTGTATGGCTACTTTACACCAGGTCGTGATGGGCACCGCCGGGAGCAAGAAATGCAAGAGGGCGAGCAATGACTACATTAATTTGTCGAGTTAATCTAAGCCATATAATAATTAATCTATAGACCTGATATTTTGTATGTGCCATGAAACACTAATGATAGTTTGTATGTGCCATGGGACGATTTGATTGAAGTGTCTGGATATTTAATTGGAACATGTTGCTCTATGTGATCTACATGCTGCTATGATGGAACTTGATGCTCTCTATGATATACATGCTGTTATATTTCCTCAAATATTTTTTGTGTGTATAATGCATACATTTCAAACCCTTAAGTTGCCTTTTTTTTTAAGTCGTATAAGCTTTTATACTGTATAAAAATACAGGCCCACATGTCAGATACACTTTTAAGACCATAAATCAGTTATTTGGGCTTGTTGCAACTTGTTAGACAGAAAATTGGAGATTGCTGCAAAACCGGTTGTGATTCAGTGTTTTGTGCAACAACAACACCAAAGCTTGGTGTTATGTGCAATTTTCTCAAAAAAGGAAGAAGAACACATGGCACACGAACACCCAATTAAGATTTTTACGGTAATTTCAAAATATAGGCAACACCAGCGGATACCACAAGGAAATATGGCATATGTTCCCATTTTGTGTGGCTTTAAATATTGCCAAACAAAACATCATACGTATAAAAAAGCGGGGTCATTGTACGGCAGAAAAGGTGCTCCAGCCTCCAGTGAATTGAAGAGAATAAACATGTCCTAGCAAACCTACTTTGCAACTGACCCTAGTAGGAACACTATTTTTATCATGAAGTTTATTGTCTTTTCAAGAATATTTTTACCGATATTCATATAGGGAATTTTACGTTACGCAGAAACTAGAAACCAATTGATCAGTACAATACAAGGACACGAAAATGATACATAACTCAGATGCAAACTACCGTCGATCACCAAACCATTTATTAATTAAAAATCATATAACCATAAGTGTGATCATAATCTCAGAGCGACTACGGGCAACACAATGAAACAATTGATCAGATTTATAAACGAGCAGATAAAGTACAAGAACTTAATTGAAAATACAATCTTTCGAAAGTTTATCACGAACCAGCCAAACAACACAATGCTTTTGGTAAACAAGCACACCGAATACAAGAGGATAACTCATATGTTAGGCGCTAGGAACCATCGGTACAAACTCATGCCGGTCGCCAAGCCTTAACATAATTACAAATAAAATTATTATTATTGTTTTAGTAAAAATAATAATGTAGCACGGAGAAAATCGATAGCTCGATCTTCCATCTCCAGGTGTAGCTTGATCTTCCAGGAAGAGAAAGCAAAACTACATTTTTACTCTTCCGTGGGAGACATCATCCTGAGGTACTCCCTAGCTCTTCTGACCGTGTTGCCCCGAAGGAGAGAAACTGGAAAACACACTCGTTTCCTAAAAAAACTAGAGTGGCAACAATTTGATAATACAATATATGAAGGCGTAGGAGTTTATTTTGCTACAGGTTATTGGTAGAGACCTCAATGTATCCAATCTAAAAACGTGTATCTGTAGAAGTCAACGTAAGAAAATAGAGTAGGAGAGAGTGAAGGAGGGGAACAGAGAATAGCACATACCAGCTGTGTTTCCTGCTGAGCACAAGGAGATATTACAAAGAACAAGGAGTGGTGAACACAAATTGAGGACTGCCGGGATGCATCTTGGGCATTGCCTTGTAAGATTTCCCAACATTGTACATATATGCGGAAAATTCTTCAAGGGATAACAAATGCTCGAGGCCAGAAGGCACGACTACGATTCCAATGGCGCTGCACACTACATGGAGCCACTCAAGCTTGGGCATTGTCCCAGCCCGGAAGGTCAGGCATGATGGGCTTCTTAGTTGAAGTTTAAAACACCGCAGAGAAGGGAATGCTCTCATAGATGTTATTTTTCTGTGATGCAAATTCACTTATGCTGATAAAAAGCTGAACTCCTGATGAGTAGAGCGTAGCGTCACACATATGGTTTGAAGCAATCTCCTCGTCAATGGTATAAAATGTTTGATTCGCTTGTGTTGTCAGATGGCTTTAAGAGCTCTGAATTTGAAAACTATGTGTACATTAATTTTATTGATGGATCACCTATATACTTGTTATTATATGTTGATGATATGTTGATTGCTGTCAAGAGCAAGAAATAAATCACTACATTGAAGAAATTGTTGAGTAGTGAGTTTGAGATGAAAGATCTTAGTGCTCCTAAGAAAATACTCGGTAGGTAGATTACTAGAGACAGAAATTCTTATTTGATATTTCTTAGTCAACAAAGTTACATTAAGAAACTTTTTCATCGTTTTAGCATGCATGATGCAAAGTATGGTAGTACTCTCCCATTGCTACTCACTTTATATATATTGTAAGCTTTACAATATCCTGGCAATGATGAGGATTTTAAGTACATGTCTAGAGTTCCATATTCTAGTGTTGTTGGTTCTTTGATGTATGCCATGGTTTGCGCTCGTCCTGATTTATCATATGCTATGAGTTTGGTGAGTATATATATGTCTAACTCTGGAAATGAACATTGGAAGACTATTCAGTGGATTTTTGGGTACCTTCATGGCACATCCAGTGCTTTCTTGAAGTTTGGCAAGGTTGATGAGGGACTCAAAGGCTATGTGCAGTCAGATTACGCTGCCGATCTGGATAATAGGAGATCCCTCACAGGTTATGTGTTCATGCTAGGTAGTTGTGTCATGAGTTGGAGGGCAATGTTGGAGTCAGTTATTTCCCAGTCTATGACTGAAGCAGAGTACATGGCTATTGCTGAAACATGCAAAGAATATGTTTGGCTAAAAGGTTTATTTGCTAAGCTTTCTGGAGATGATACTTGTATTAACTTGTTTTATGACAGTTAAGAGTGCTATTTACGTTACAAAGGATCAGATGTTCCATGAGAGAACATAACACATTGATGTCAACTACAATTATGTGTGCACAAGGTAAGATAAAGGTATTACTCATGATAATCCTGCTAATATGATGACAAATCCGGTTCTTGTTGCTAAATTTGAGCTTTGCTCAAGCTTATTTGATATCACTCTTTTGTCCAAGAGACTATTTGGCGCCGACGGTGTTTTCTTTGTTGTTTCGAAGTGAAGATTCGTTTGTGCTACATGAAGGAATTTGTCTCAAGGTGGTGTGTTATTTTTCTGTGATCCAAATTCACTTATGCTGATAAACATCAAACTTCTGACAAGTAGGGCATATTATCATGGATACGACTTGTTGCCGAATTGGATACGAATTATATCTTTTCTAGTGTTTACCCCTTCATATATCTCATGTAAGACGTTGGTTTGGGATAAGTCGCAAGTTGTAAATCCCCAGTGTTTGTAACCGTAGCCCCTATAGTGAAGTTCTGTTGGCTGGCACCCATGATTTTTTTCTCTTCCTCATTGGAAGAGTTTTCCACGTTAAAAATCTCGTGTCCCCGTGTGTCGATCTTCATGCGGCCCTGCAGCCGATCTTTCTTTTGCTAGTTCATACACGATCTGCTTCACCTCATGGAGTTCCGATGCCAACTTCGCCACAAGATCTGCATCCCGATGTGTCTTTCTCTTACGGCTTCTGTAAAAGTACGGGTCATTGTACTGGGAAAACCCTACTTTCCACGGAATTCTGCCTTTGCCTCGTACATGTCCTCCGTGTTCATCATTCCCGAGTGCTGTTGTCAGTGCGTCTTTCTCTCTGTTGAACTTGATCAAGCCCTCTTGAGCTTGGGTCATTGCGTCAATAAGGGCTTGGGTGGGAGCAAACTTTTTATTCCGGTGAACACACACCCCTGTCTCCGGGTCTAGCGATCCCCCATGCCCGTACCATCAGCTTTTGGCCCTTGGGTCCCATCCCTCTGTACCTAGAGGGATTCCTCGCACCCTCAGGTCCTCCTCCATCTTCTCCCACTTAGGCTACGAAAGGCGGTATCCTCCTGGCCCCATAGTATGATGGTACTGTTTCTTACCCGCATTAACCTTATTTTTTTCGATATTTCCTTGAAATGCTCCGATTTCTGTTGCCTCACAAATTCTGGCCAATCATCTTTCAGTCTCTCATGTTGTCCATTGAAATCCAGAGTCTTGCCCTTGTTGACATAGTCACGGGTTAAATTTTTCATGAAGTTCCAGAATGCTTCGGCCATCTTTTGAAGAGCGAACTCTTTGACTAGCCTCCTCCTTTCACGTCCACCCGGAATCTCGTTACCGAATTCATCGACATTGTTGTATTCCGGAGGTAGAATGAAATGTTCCATAAGCTTTCTCCAGCAATCCTTTTTCGTTCTTTTGTCGACAAAACTGAAACCAAGACGTGCCTTCTTTGGCTCCTTCCATTCCTGGACGGTGATCGGGACGTTGTCTCTAACAACGACTCCGCATTGGTTGATAAACTTTGTGGTGTGCTGTAGGGGCTTGCCTGTTGCACCGACTAATTCGATGGTATATGTTTCTCCTGGTTTCATCGTCTTGGATTTGTCACGCTTTGTTGTACTCGATCCGGCCGAAGGCTAAAAAAATAAAGAGAGTCGCGCGCGTTAATACAGATGTATTCACATTTCAGTAAGTTTGTATCACGAGAGGCTCAATGTATATATATACCTCGCCGGAGGTGGTTGCTACTTGCAATTCGAGATCGTCGTTTGTCGACGGTTGACCTCCGTCGACAATGTCCGTTCCTTCACCTTCTTGATCATCGACAATGTCTGTTCCACCGTCAAGGTTCAGAAAAGAAGAGACTACATCCTCTTCTTGCTCATCTTTTGAGCCCGACACATAAGGAATCTCGTTGTTTATGATGCCCATTAAATAACCTTCAGCCTCCGGATCCCTAAGCGGCTCGGCTCTATCGTCCGCCATATGTCACTCCTGAAGACATGCATGTAGTAAAAATTAATTAAATATAAAGGAATTAAAAAATAAGATTAAGGGGACATAGAGGAGGAGCAGCGACGGTTGTACGGTGTTAGGGAGCCGCTCGGGGGCGGAGGGGGTTTAGGGGGTATGGTATAGAGGAGGAGCAAATATTGGTACTTAATAATTTTGCTACTTAATAGTACTAGTATTGACGATGATTTTTTAGTAGAAATGAGACTTAGCAAATATTAGTACAAATATTTACTTAGTCATTTGGCACGACCTTGAATACAATTCCCTAGTTGGTGATCTTGTCTACAATGCATAAAAAACACCACTAAGAAGTTTTACAAACTAATTCCTAAAATACTTGTATCTAAAATTGTCCAATGAAAAACACACCATTGTGGAATAAACATGTTTGTTGAGTTGTGTTCATGTCATAGCATACATACAATAATTTTGAATCCATTTGGAGCTTAAATTGATAGAAAATAACAAAAATCACTTAAATGACCATCCCAAGCTTAAAATTCAAATTTTGTTCAATTTCACCAAAACAAAACATGGTGAGGCTGCAAATTTAATGAGGTTTCCAAAACTGATTTTTAATAATTATTCCGATCACAAAAAGGCACTGAAAACAATGTTTCTAATCAGTTTCAATAACGGAAGGACCTCTCTATTAATTCCAAAACTTGTAGGGGGTTATTCAAAATTGTTAATTTCTTTTTCGTTTCCTTCTCCGGCTAGAAGGCAGAGGCACCGTCAATGTGTCAACATTGAGGGACACGTCCTGCTTGCCGCCTCCTCGTCGCGGATAAGGAGCAGAAGACACTGTGATCCTTCTCTCTACCTCCTCTCTCCCCTCTCCCTAACCTCACAACCACTTCTCCATGTCGTCGTTTCCGGTCACCCGGCGAAGAATGGAGGCCACCACTGGAATCGCCGTCATCCTTTACCTCTCTTCGCAAGCAGAATAGAGCCAGGAAGCCGTGGGAGGACGGAGCAGGGGCGCGGGAGGACGGGCGCACACGGCGGCGGGCACCTACCGGAGACGAGGGCGGCGCATAGAAGATCTTCCGGCGCCTCCTCTATGTCTCTGCGGCGCGGAGAAGACGAGAGCTCTATTCCTCGATGCGTTTGGTCGTCAGGAAGACGAGGGCGGCGCGGAGAAGATCTTTATATAGGGCAAGCCTTTAGTCCCGGTTGGGGACACCAACCGCGACTAAAGGACACCAACTGGGACTAAAGGGGTACCTTTAGTCGCGGTTATTGTCACGAACCGCGACTAAAGGTTTTTTCGCGGCGTTTTCGTTCCCGCGCGGAAAGAGCGTTTATTCGCGGTTCGTGTCACGAACCGCGACTAAAGGTGCTTTTTCAAATACTTTTCGTTTTAAAATCTTAAAAATACAAATAATATATCAAACAATTCAGAAAAATAAAACTAATACATTTTTAAATCTTAAAAATACAAATAATATATCAAAAATTTCAGAAAAACAAAACTAATTCATTTTAAAATCTTAAAAATACAAATAATATATCAAAAAATTCAGAAAAATAAAACTAATTCATTTTAAAATCTTAAAAATACAAATAATATATCAAAATATTCAGAAAAATAAAACTAATTTATTTTAAAAACCCATTTTTTCCGCCATTTCTTCCCTGTCTTCCCGCCTCCCGCTTCCCGCCTCTTTCTTCCCGCCTCTTTCTTCCTACCACTTTCTTCCCTCATCCTGTATTCCCGCTCCCATTTTTTGACGCCGTTTCTTCCCTGTCTTCCCGCATCCCGCTTCCCGCCTCTTTCTTCCCGCCTCCTGTCTTCCCGCTCACATTTTTCCTGACATTTCTTCCCTGTCTTCCCGCGTCCCGCTTTCCGCCTCTTTCTTCCTGCCTGTTTCTTCCCGCCTCCTGTCTTCCCGCTCCCATTTTTCCTGTCATTTCCCACTATATATGTAGCCCGGCTTGGTCAGCATTATCCCATCTCTAGAATCTCTCATCACTCTCTCATGCCCTACCAGCAGGTGGTGGAGCTTTGCGCCTCGAACTACTCTTGCCCACCGGGCTACCGCGCCGCCGGCTGGAGCATAAGCGCCGGAGGCGTGCTGGTCCCTCCCGTTCCTCGGGGTACTGCGCGCCGAGCGGCCATCACGAACCACTACTACCTCGACCTCACGCCGGAGCAGCGGATGAATCCCCGCTGGCATCCCGATAACCAGCATACTTGGGACGCCTTCTTCATCAATCGGCGTGAGAGGGCGCTCGCCAGGTAGGAGGAGGACGGTCTGCCTCCTGGGAACTTTCACGAGGCCGGCCGTCGGCTATGGTGGTACGGCCGGAATCTATAGAGCGTCATGGACTACATCAGGGCCGACGATATCCCCCGCCTGCGCTACCCTCAGTTCGAGCCACGAGCGCCACCCGACGACAGCAGCGACGACAACGGCGGCAACTTAGAAGGCGACGACTACGAGTACAACGGTGGCGACTATGAATACTACGAGTATGCATATTATACGCCTAGGCAGGAGTATGACTAAATCACTCCAACATTCCAAAATGTACTCCTAGGCCTATAGGCATGCCCTTCACATCAGTGGTTGTAGTTCAAATTTCACGTATCATCAGTGGTATCTCGAGTGGGTAGCAATGTGCAAGTCTTTGCTTGGTTGTGCTAGGGTGGGCCCAAGGAAACCCCAAAACACATCAGAGATAATATAATTCACATGATCCATTCAACAAAGTTTGGTACAATAAATTATTACACATCAATTCTTCCCTTTTGTCCCTGCTTGCTTACGATTGTGCCGTATCCATGGAGCATCCTCATCATTTAACTTAATGCTTGGGTCAGTGTTCACTTTGAATGGCGTAATTTCACCAAACATATTATAATCTTCTGACATGTTTGTCTTGTCCTCCACTCCCACGATATTTCTTTTCCCTGAAAGAACAATGTGGCGCTTTGAATCATCGCATGATGTACTGATCGTTTTCTTATCTTCCCGTTTCCTCAGTTTGCCACTCATGTCCTTCACATAGAAAACCTGAGCGACATCTTTGGCTAGAACGAATGGTACGTCAAGGTAACCAAGATTATTGAAATCCACCATTTTCATTCCGTATTGCTCGTCCACCTTTACCCCACCTCCTGTTAGCTTGAACCATTTGCACCGGAACAAAGAGACCTTAAAGGAGGGTCCATAGTCAAGTTCCCATATCTCCTCTATGTAACCATAATATGTGACCTTTTTCCCATTCTCGGTTGCTGCATCAAAGCGGACACCACTATTTTGGTTGGTGCTCTTTTTATTTTGGGCGATCGTGTAAAATGTATTCCCATTTATCTCGTACCCTTGGAAAGTCGTTATAGTCGAAGATGGTGTCTTGGCCAACATGTACAGCTGATCTCCAACATTATTGTCATTCATTAAATGTTTTCGCAACCAACTTCCGAAAGTCTACATCTGGGCCTTTCTAATCCAGGATACAGGCTTCCCCGGGTTGTCCGAGCGTAAAATATTCTTGTGTTGCTCGAAGTACGGAGCCACCAAGCTGGGATTTTGCAGAACTGTGTGGTGTGCTTCAGTCATAGAATGACCGTCCATACATATCGTTGATTTCCTTCCGATCGTGCCTTTTCTACTTAGTCTCCCCTCGTGCCGCGATTGAGGAATACCAATCGGCTTAAGGTCAGGAACATAGTCAATACAGAACTCAATTACCTCCTCATTTCCATAGCCCTTGACGATGCTTACTTCTGGCCTAGCACGGTTACGAACATATTTCTTTAATACTCCCATGAACCTCTCAAAGGGGAACATATTGTGTAGAAATACAAGACCGAGAATGGAAATCTCTTCGACTAGGTGGAGCAGGAGGTGCGTCATAATATTGAAGAAGGATGGTGGGAACACCAACTCGAAACTGACAAGACATTGGACCACATCGTTCTGTAACCGTGGTAGATCTTCTGGATTGATTACCTTCTGAGAGATTGCATTGAGGAATGCACATAGCTTCACAATGGCTACTCGAACATTTTCCGGTAGAAGCCCCCTCAAAGCAATCGGAAGCAATTGCGTCATAATCACGTGGCAGTCGTGAGACTTCAGGTTTTGTAACTTTTTGTCCGTCATGTTTATTATTCCCTTTATATTCGACGAGAAGCCAGACGGGACCTTGATACTGCTCATGCCTTAAAAAAAATGACCTTCTCTTCTTTCGTAAGAGCGTAGCTGGCACAACCTTGAAACCATCTGGATGCCGGTCATCGGGTCTTTCAAAAGTTGCTGGTCCTGCCGTGCTTCCTTTGTATCATTTGTCTTCCTATACACGCCCAAGAAGCTTAGCAGGTTCACGCAAATATTCTTCGTAACATGCATCACGTCAATTGCAGAGCGGGCATCTAGGACTTTCCAATATTGTAGCTCCCAAAATATAGATTTCTTCTTCCACATGGGTGCGTGCCCGTCAACTCCCTGCGGAACTGATTGTCCGCCAGGACCCTTTCCAAAGATGACGTTCAAATCCTTGACCATATCAAATATCTCAGCACCAGTACGTTCCGCAGGCTTCGGCCGGTGATCTGCCTTGCCGTTGAAATACTTGCCTTTATTTCTTACGTTATGATTTCGGGGAAGAAATCGACGATGACCCAGGTACACGTTCTTCTTACAATTATCCAAACTAGTCATCAACCCGTGCATCAGCACGGGCTAGCAGCTTTAAATAAAACATGAAAAATAATACATTAACTTTAGATAAGTTCATGTAAATTTGAAATATATGGAAGCAAATTTACAATTTATAATATTATTTGTTACAGCATGTTGTCATTTATCTTTATCCACCTGATAACATGAAGCTGATTCCGTAATGTGGATGATACATGATAGATTTAGAGACTTGATACACTATTATTAAATACACGTGCAACGAAATTTCAAAATGTTCCATCTTGTTTAGTATGAATTATTTTCTTGATACCCTAGTGACTCTAGCAAATACTAACAATGGATATTGAAAATATCTGTAAACAGATAAAGAGTAGCATTATTTTGATAACTTCTATTGTATGCCAAATTTTTAGCAATTATATTTATTACGTGGAGTTTCGCCACGTTCGTCTCAACTCATATTTAGCAGAAAGAGAACTTATTTTACCATCTCGTATATTTCGTGCTTCGCCGCATCTTATTTACACCCCCTGTGCATCAATCTAATTAGAATATCCAAGTTTGCAAACTAATTATTAGTACACCCCTAAATAATATTTATAGTGGCAAGGCCTGGACTTTCTCTAATTCCTGTACCGATCAATTGCCAAGTTAATTGCTTAGTGTCATATATGAAGTGAAAGTCGAAGTGAAAAGGACACTCTTCTTCAATTTCATTACCTCGTAATGTAGTTATAACTTACAACCGACCTCTGTCCATATTAGCTGAAACACAGACATATATCACATGTCAAGTTAATTGCTCAGTATGATATATATTTATTTCAATCTAAAAAAGTTTAGTATTTGACTGAAAGATGATTCTTATTATATTTGCTATATACAGTTTATGTTTTCCTCGCTACAAACACTAATGAAAATAAATACCAGTACTGCATGTGTTGATGCGCTCTTTTTACACATTACCCCGGAAACATCGCGAGCAGCTCCAAGTGGCAGATGGAGGTGAAAATATTGGATGTTTGGCAGAAAGTCGAATGTTGTAAACCATCGATGTACTTATCTTGTAAAGAGCAGTGCAGCATGGGGTCATCTATCCTCGTGGAGTCCAAGCTGCTGCTCCTAGCAAGTCACGTGCACGGTGGGCCTCTTGCCATGGTTACAGTTAGACCTTTGCATCCGGACTACCTGGTTGCCGGCTGCTTTGAGATGTCAGACCTTCAAGATGACGATGTCAGGGATATGACGTGCAGCTTGGCGCCCACCTCTACGACGATGACGGCAAGCAGCTCGGAGACTTTTTTGCCTCCTCTCTATGTAACCGGCCAGCTGGTGTCCAGCCCGGTGCCTTCTCCATGTCCGCGGCAGCGTTGGCTGACGGCAAACAGCTTGGCGACCTCGTAGGCTGGTACGCGTGCAGCTCTGAGCCAGGTGTAAAAATGCAGCTCGGCACGCTCGACGGACTGGTTCATCCCAACGTACATGATGGCGCCCGTTTGGCCACAGTAGTCGCCATCGGCGTGACGGACATGGCTGTAGTCGCCATCGGCGCGTGACGGTGCAGCTTGGTATCTGGTCCGAGACCTCTGGCATCCTTTCTGTCCATTACCGACACCGTGCGCGTGAGAGCGACCAGCCGGCCGTATCCGGGAAGAAAGAAGTACGTGCATGGAAGTATGCTTGCATGGACGAAGATCTAGGCAACGATTGGATTTTCTTTTTGTTATTTTATGGACTGTTTGCAGCTAAGGGGTATCGAACTCGCGTCGTACAGGTCTGGAAGCCGCAGGGTTACGTGCCTGAGTTGGACAGGACTCTTGGCCTTTATTAGACGTACGGTTCAGGATACACCATAAGTTGATCTGATGGATGCAGTTTAATTAACTTGAGGATTAACGTGGTGGCTTCTATGGTGCCTCCAATTAGTAAATATAAGATATACATTTTCAGTCTCATGTAAGCAGTGCGTGCATGCATTGTATCCCTTATTTGTCTGTCCCGAAAGGTTACTGAGAGCAGGCCAATCGTTGATGGTTACAAAAAGCAACGCTCGTAGGTCAAATTCCTCTTCTTTGTGCTCATCCCACACACGTACACCAGGTCTGCCCCACAACTGTAAAAATTCATCAACTAATGGCCTTAGGTATACATCGATGTCGCTGCCGGGTTGCTTCGGACCTTGGATGAGAACTGGCATCATAATGAATTTCCGCTTCATGCACAACCAAGGAGGAATGTTGTAGATGCATAGAGTCACGGGCCAGGTGCTATGGCTGGAGCTCTGCTCGCCAAAAGGATTTATGCCATCAGTACTTAGACCAAATCTTATGTTCCGTACGTCAGCTGCAAAATCTTTGAACTCTCTGTCGATCTTTCTCCATTGCGTTCCATCAGCGGGGTGTCTCAACTCCCCGTCGGACTTACGGTTCTCTTTGCGCCATCGCAACAACTTGGCATGCTCTTTGTTCCTGAACAGACGTTTCAACCGTGATATTATAGGAGCATACCACATCACCTTGGCGGGAAACCTCTTCCTTAGTTTCTCGCCCTCAACATCATCACTAGGGTCATCGCCTCTGATCTTATAACGCAATACAGTGCATACAGGGCATTCATTCAAATTCTCGTATTCACCGCGGTAGAGGATGCAGTCGTTAATGCATGCATGTATCTTCAGAACCTCTA
The DNA here is from genome assembly GCA_028641055.1 of Alopecurus myosuroides. Taxonomy (NCBI): domain Eukaryota; kingdom Viridiplantae; phylum Streptophyta; class Magnoliopsida; order Poales; family Poaceae; genus Alopecurus; species Alopecurus myosuroides. The sequence continues at coordinate 510,413,300 of CM054059.1, forward strand.
AACCTAGAGGGCAGACAACCTGCTTTGTTTCGTACGTACTGGCGGGCAACTCGTTATTCTTTGGAAACATATTCTTCAACATTTTCAGCAAATTTTCAAATGATGAGTCAGCTACACCTTCCCGTGCCTTCCATTTCAGCAAATCCAGTGTGCAGCCCAGATTTTTCAGACTATTATCGCATCCTGGGTACAACGACTTTTTGTGATCCTCTAACATGCGATCCAAATTCTCCCTCTTCTTGTCAGTTTCGCAGCGTCTCCGTGCATCAACAATGGTCCGACCAAGATCATCAGCGGGCTCATCATGTGCCTCTTCTTCACCTTCACCTTCCCCTATCCCACCTTCAGCATCATCCTCCATGAAAGTATCATCGAAATGATCATGATAGTTGTCATCGATATCATCCCCTTCTTCATCTTTTTCCATTCTAACCCCTCTTTCTCCATGCTTGGTCCAACAATTATAGCTTGGCATGAAACCGTGCCGAAGCATGTGCATGTGAACATCTCTTGAGGAGGAGTAACCCTTCTGATTCTTACAGACAGCACATGGACAGATAATAAAACCTCGCTGCTTGTTCGCATTTGCCACTACGAGGAAATCTTTCAAACCCGTAGTGAACTCGCCGGAGAGTCGGGTACCGTACATCCATTGCCGATTCATCTGCATTATTATTATATAAAGTATATAATTAACCATCATGCATTTGTTAAACTAACTAGTTAGAAATAATACAAATTAAACAATGAACTACACACATGCATATTTTATCAATGACACATGAAAGGTTCAAGTTGCTAACCGCGATCGCGGAGGAAAAATAAATGAGAAAGCTCAAGTGTGGCTCGGACACTTCATATCTTGTTTGTTTCATGCTCTCGGGCATTTCATCGAACACCTTGTGTGCATAGGAGGAACCAAAAGCAAACCCACCAGCCCCCTTGTGAATATTATGAATAGAAGTGGCACCAAATGTGGCTAAGTGAAGTGAGCTGAGTCCTATATAGTGATGGGCCTTTAGTCCCGGTTGGCCTGGCCAACCGCGACTAAAGGCCTTCGGGCCAGCCTGAGGACCTTTAGTCCAGGTTGGCCTGGCCAACCGGGACTAGAGCCCCTCCCGTCCGCCAGCTGTCGACCGAGCGCGCTGGGCCCAGATAGTTGGTCGTGGGTCTTCTCCCGAACCATGACTAAAGACCCCTTTGGTCGCGGTTCGATTATTTTGGGGACTAATGGAGGCATATGGAAGCCTCTTTTTCTACTAGTGGTACTGCCTGTCGCTGGCGGTCCGAACCCGAGCATCCTCGCCGCGTCGCGGGCTCCATATATGCATCTTGAGTCTTGACGCGGGGCAGCTGGTACGCCACCAGCAGCGCTACACTGGGGATTGCGTCAGCTCGCGTCGGGCAGACATCCAGTAGGTGCAGGTACACCTCCAGGTCGTGGCGGCATTCTGTCCCAGGCATACGGCGTGACTGTTGAGCCTCAGTTCCACGCCGCCGGCATGCGCGTACCCCTCGGTGATCGCCCTCGGTGTCGCGAGCCACCACGTCACCGGAGTTCAACACGCGCAACACGTTCACTGCATGCTCGGGATGCATGCGGGTTTTCAGCCATGGAGGGACATAATGGCAATGGGTAATGGGCGATGACCATCTGCATCAGAATACGTTGCCGGCCAGACACGCTTGTACACACCTCCACAAGGCGCCTCACATCCTCCACAATGGCGTCCGACATGCTAGGCATGTTGCCACGGCCGTCATGCATGTACATCAGGTTGTAGGTGGGGCGGGATGCGGTTGTCCGCTACAGGGTTAAGCGGGACAGTGATTAACTTGCGGGCAATTCGCGGGACACAGCGGTAATCGCCTGAACTAGTGCGGGACAGCACGGCGGCCCGCATCAACCCGCGACAGCCCGCCAATGCAGCAAAATACGGTAACAACGGGAAGGAAATAGTACTACTCAGCTCTGGGCGATGCAAACAGCTCAGAGCAGTACTTAAACAGACAACGTGGTGCAGGATTTAGAGCAAAATCTGAAACGACATGTCATGCACAACTTAGTATATCAAATGCACTCCTGAGCTAGAAAATCCAGATAGGTACATGGCCACATGGGGATCTCAGACCAGCAGAAAGAAGACAATAGGTGGTCACGCAGCGTGCTGGTGGCGCCTGTGGAGCGGCCTGGCCATCGGATGCCGTCTCGTGAAGATAGGGCCAGATGCCGAGCTCGACAGCTCGGACAACTCGATGGTGACGCAGGGCTCATCGTCCACCTCCTCGGGCTCGACTGTCATGGACACTAGCGCTGACATGGGTAGCGCCTCGTCGTCGTCGTTAGAGGTTGTTATGCTCCACCTCGTCAAAATGTCCCGCGGCTCAAACGCCAAGTAGCCGTGGCGAGTGGCACGCTTCTCATGCTCCGCCATGAACCAGCTATCCGAGAAGTCGCTGCTGTAGGCGTACCCTGAGAGGGGGAGGAAGGCCGCTTCAGCCTGCTCACAATGCATATTGAGGCTCGAGGGTGGGATCTTTATATAGACTCCAAATTTCAGATATTTCAATCTGTTTTCAGATAGGACTCATGACTTGTTAAACCAACCACTATACTTAACAGCCAGTAACCGAGCCTATTACTGTTAAACAATTAGGTCCCAAACACGCATGTGTGCGTCATGCGCCAAGTTCGAGTATAAAATCAAACTCGCAGGATTTAACAATCCATCGAGCCAATCCTACGAACAACCTGCTGGCATTCCACTCTATACTGTTTCCGGGTATAATTCCACCGTATTAATATACACCATGTTCCAGTATAGCCGTACCGGCTTGCTCAAGTATATTTCCTTAAGTACAATTCCGCATCAATTATTCCTTGTCATTTCCATGATATTTCCACATTGAAGTTTAATTCCGTATAATGCAGTAGCTATACAAAATGTTGTAAGCCATAAATTCCTACAGGTACGAGGCTCACCAGTCCCGGTGCCTCAACGTGGAGTACAAGAGCGAAGGCATCGACGTGCAGTGCTAGATCCCATTCTACGTGCACACCGGCATGCTCTCACCAGTGGTGAAGGCGACCATGACCTTTACGGCGTTCGTCGCCACCGCCGAAGCATATGCCCGTGACGCCACGCGGTGGATTGGACACGGTGCTGCGATCCGCGTGCCGGACGCGTCGCAACAGCTGCAGTGGTTCTTGGTAGGGCTCGTGCCGGACGCCATGCATGACTGGTACAGGCTCCGTTTGCATCTCAAGCATAGGGCCATCCTCCGGAAGCTGGCTTGATGAACACGTGTCATTAGCCACCATATACTCACCCCGTCTCAAAATAATTGTCATTGAGATAGATGTATCTAGATGTATTTTTATGCTAAATATACCAATTTTAACCTATTTTGCTAACAATTATTTTGAGATGGAGGGATTATTGATATACATCATTTATACTAGTTTGATGACGGAGTAAGGAGTACAAAGTTGTGACATCAATTAAAAGTTCCGATGTCGAATTCATGTGTTTTATGAATTTGTATTTTTTTCGCATATATATAAAGTTTTTTACCCAAGATATTGTATAATCAATTGACGGCATAGTTTAAGCGCTGATGTACTAATTTAGTGCATACTTTAGAAAATCGGAACGGTGGAGCAGCTTTTTACTGGGCGGACCATGGTTCACCGGTTCATATATAGTTTGGTCCTTAAGATATAAATGAATAAATTTTTACATATAAATTAATGCTGCAATAAATAAATAATTATGTATGAAAAATGGTAATGACATAATTAAGGCCCCATTCGGTAACCCGCCTCTCTTTGAAATTCCTCTTCCTCTCCAGATCAACATTCGGGTGCGCTCCGCTCCTTGAGTGAATGTGCTTCTAGCCTAGTCCAGCCCAGCAAGTTATATCCGGACAGGAGGTACTAAAGAATATCGAGCATGTGTGAATCCACATTTTTTACTTATTCTATGATGGTTTCATGGTTTCATGGTCCTGGTCGAGCAAGTTCCCAAATACGGGCGTGGTGCCGCGGGTTTGAAAGGCTATATGCGTGAATGGAGCGGCCGGTAGTCGTGGAGGCGCGGGTAAGGCTCCGGTTCCATTTTTTGTGCCTATCCTTGGGTTGCCACACGGGTCTTCAAAAAAAATCCTGCTTGTCATGAAACATCACACGTGCATTGTAATAACAATGTTTGTCTCCCCATATTATTTGATGGGAACAAAGGTACCACTTTTGTGACAGTAATAAACATGAATAAAACATTTAGTGCATAGTGGAGAAACAGAAAAGTACCTAATCGTCTCAAATATATAGTAAAGCACCTCGTGAATTGCTGCCGGGTGGGGGGAGGGGGGTAAAAATATTGCAGCAATCGATTCACACCGGTGTGTGTTCGTCGTCAAAGGTGAGAGTAAGTACTAGTACCACAAGCCATGACTATCAAAATGCAATCATAAATATTATGACTCGAGCCATCCATGTACACTGAAGCAATTGGTCTAGGTGATCGCGAGAAGTGGGTCTTCTTTATGCAAGAGGAGATGCAATCACTTGAGAAGAATGATACGTGGGATGTTTTTCGCTTTCCTAAACAAAGGAAGGCCGTTCGCTGTAATTGTATCTTCGAGAGAAATGAGGGTTTATCTCCAAATGAGTTTCCAAGGTTTAAGACAAGGTTAGTTGCAAAAGATTTCAGTCAAATTCCAGGTGTTGATTATAATGATGTTTTCTCTCCGGTTGTCAAGCATGGTTCTATTTGTACATTTTTTTCGTATTGTTGCTATGCGTGATCGTGAGGTTGAGCAGTTAGATGTGAAGACTACGTTTTTTGCACGGAAAGTTGGAGGAGGAGATATACATGGACCAGCCAGAAGGGTTCATAGTACGTGGTAAGGAGGATCATGTTTGCAAGTTGAAAAAGTCCTTATATGGTTTGAAACAATATTCTCGTTATTTTTATAAAAGGTTTGATTCGTTTAGGTTGTCACATGGATTTAAGAGGTCTGAATTTGATAGTTGTGTGTAAATTAAGTTTGTTAATGAATCACATATATACTTGTTTTTATATGTTGATTGCTGCCAAAAGCAAGAAAGGACTCACTACGTTGAAGAAACAATTGAGTAGTAAGTTTGAGATGAAGGACCTTGGCGCTGCTAAGAAAATATTCGCTATGAAAATTACTAGAGATAGAAATTCTGGTTCATTATTTCTTAGTCAGTAGAGTTACATTAAGAAAAAAATTCATTATTTTAATTTGCATGATGTAAAGTCCTTTAGTACTCCCATTGCTTCTCACTTCAAATTATCAGCTATAGAATTTCCAAGCAATGATGAGAATTATGAGTATATGTCTAGAGTTCCATATTCTAGTGTTGTTGGTTCTTTAATGTATGACATGGTTTGCTCTCGCTCTGATTTATCATATGTTGTTACTTTCGTGGGTAGATATACGTCTAAACCTGCCAAAGAACATTGGAAGGTTGTTCAGTGAATTTTCAGCTACCTTCGTGGCACATCCGACGCTTGTTTGAAATTTGGCAAGCTTGATGAGGGACACAAAGGCTATATGGATTCCCAATTTGCTGCCGATTTGGATGAGATGAGATCCCTCATAGGTTATGTGTTCACGCTAGGTGGTTGTGCCGTGAGTTGGAGGGCATCATTACAGTCAGTTACTGCCCAGTTTACCACTGAAGCAGAATACATGGCTATTGCAGAAGCATGCAAAGAATCAAATTGGTTGAAAGGTTTGTTTGCTGAGTTTTATGGAGGTGATACTTGCATTAATTTGTTTTATAACAGTCGAAGTGTTATTTATCTTACTAAGAATTAGATGTTCCATGAGAGGACAAAGCACATTGATTTGAACTACCATTATGTGTGTGATGTTGTTGCACAAGTTAAGCTGAAGATATTCAAGATAAGTACTCATGATAATTCTGCTGATATTTGGCGCCATGAGAGAACAAGTACCAGTTCATGTTACTAATTTTGAGCTCTCCTCAAGCTTAGTTGGTATCATTGTTTAGCCCATGAGTCTATTTGGCGCCAAAAATGTTTTCTTTGTTGTTTGAGGGTGATGGTTCGTTGTATGCTACATGAAGGAATTTGTCTCAATGTGGAGTATTATTTTGTGGTGATCCAAATTCGTATGAAGATGTAAAGATAAAGGAAAGTTCGGACGGAGCAAAACGAGACTCGTCGCTGGAGGCTTAGGGCCGAATCGTTGACGAGTTGGATCCGGATTCTACCTTGTCTAGGGTTTATCCTTTATATACCTCATGTAAGACGCCGGTTGGTATATAAGTCGCAAGTTGTAAATCCCAGCGTTTGTAACACACCCAAAAATAGTGAAGTTGTGCTGGCTGGCGCCCATGGTTTTTCTCTTCCTCATTGGAAGGGTTTTCCACGTTAAAAATCTCGTGTCCCCGTATGTTGATCTCATTTATTCATAGCTTATTTGAGCTATCATTTATAACATCGACAAAGAAGATGAAAATCCGTGTACCAGACATGGCGACCACATTGCTAGGATGTGTTTTTCTTCACGAATGCTTGGATGCCGGAGAAGTAGCCTTAGTCATCGGTATTAAATTATTATCGTATAATAGTTTGATCGTAGTTGCATATACTATGTACTATTATTTTTGGTGACTTTGGAGCATTGTCTTGCACCAGTCTCAAATTAATATACGGGTCCGGGGTTTTAACCTCCTTTACAAAAATAAAAAATAAAACAGAACAAGATGGTTTCTCTTATACATGGAATTATAGAATCTTTAGTTTCCCATATCTAATCATATCTCTCATAAATATCAGGAGCTTTGAAATGTATTGGTTGTTTGTCTAGAGATATAGTTGTTGTTCACATCTTTATTTTGCATAAATAAAGAAGTCTATTTCTCTCTTCTTCTGTAATGGGTGGTATAATCTTTGTATCATTCATGTATGTGGTGCAATCTTGTGGTATATAAATGATTTAGTACTAAATTTATCTGTTAGCAAGAAAAAGAAAGCAAGCAATCATTCATTTATGTGTTGCATCAGCATGGGGCCCAACAACACACATACCAACACTAAATTTTAATTATGTACATAGATACAAGTTTGAGCAGCAAGAAGGATATAATTTGCACCAGCATAATATGACCCTTGATATAAATAAGCTGTATACCTTGCAGCAGCCCCCATATTTCAATATGAACCACTGCAATCAACAAATAAATTAAGCTAGAGGATTGACAACTTTGTTTCTGGAAGAGGTATTAGCATCACAGGTACAAATACTTGCACGGTGGGAGCAAAAACATACAACTACTTGAAAATGTGACCAAACTCATACCAAAACTTGCAAGGTTGGAGCAAAAACGTCCAAAGCCAATCAAAACGCGCCACTTGGCTGCCATGTTTTCGCCTGGGTGGACACAGAATCTTATAGAACCCCCCCACCCCCCAACGAGTTCTAAGTCACGCAAAACAGTCCAAACTGCCCAGGAGATTCGCATTTATTGGTTAGCACCCTGGGATTCTTGCACATTTATGACCAGGGGGCCGACCGCGATTCCCCATCTCCTGTCCCCAAATCCCTAACCCCTTCGAAGAGCAGAGCAGAGGAGAGGGGCATTGCACGGCGGCGACATTGCAGAGGGGGCGGTGCAAGGCGGATGTAGAGGAGAGGGGCCGGTGCACGGCGGCGGCAGAGAAGAGGGATGTCGTGGTCCATGGGGTCGTCATCCGCTCCAGGATTCCGTTGAGCCAGCGGGAGGAGTGGCAGCGAATCACGCTCTCCGGTTCGATACCGTGAGTCAGCCATGGCATACGAGCCCGCGGTGTACTGCCGGTGCGAGGGGCAGCGGAAGGCGCCAAGGTGGATCTCTTGGAGCAGACTGAACCCAGGCAGAAGGTACTATGCCTGCATCGATGTAATGGTGAGTAGGCCTGCAACTTCTTTGAGTCACTTAATTTTGATGCAATGAGCAGACTGATTTTGATTTTGTGAACAAACAGGTAGTGGTTGTGGTTTTGTGGAATGGCATGATGGTGAGCTTGCAAGGTTCTTCAGTGACTTGATTGGTGATATGCGTGATGAGATGTAGAACTATAAAGGCTGGTACCTACGCGGATCAGCTCGACCACAGATTCAGAAACGGTGGTGAACGCATACACCAGGTAATGGCAGAGTTGCAGGAGGTACAGTGGTGACATAAGCTATCTCTCCCCGATAATTATTGTCATAGACCAGTCCAGTGGATGACAGGATGGATAAAAGTGGTTGGATTAGAGCGCATCTCTTTATTGACTGTGGATTAGACATATCCCATAGATGGAAAGATCATTTAGATCCGCCATTGTTTTAGTGGCTCCACTACCCTATCAGTGCCTCCTAAAGAAAGTTGCATGCAAATCATCCCTCGATTACATGTGAGCCGTACGTACGGTAGGTCGTTGGATCATAATTAATCGATGGTGACCGATGAGCAATATGTATCTGCGTCTCAACTCTCACCTGCCAGGTGGTACTCACTTGCAGCAAACTGACCACACAAGGGAGCCCATCATATTTATCTCACGCAGCACGATATGCAAAGAGATGCCTACTCGGGTGTATAAATTAACGGGTACTACAGCTACCGTCACAGTACAACTACTTGTTTTCTCTGATTGTAGAGCAATGCATCTATGTTCAGAGCCGTCGTTGTAGAGCTTCGGCACCACCAAAGATGATTTTTTTCCCCTAGTTTTGTAAATCTGCATAGTATTATAAAAGCGAACACGTACAGAAAACATTTCACTTGGTAATTTTATCATTTTTTTCCGAAAGCACCGGACACACATGGTAGCTAACCATACAAAACATGGATTTCAAACGATTTCCAAGCAAAGTACCGGGTACTAATGGAAACTTTTGTTACCATTTTGCACTTGTAAGAATGCAAACGACATGCTGGCGTTCCTCTACGATTGACCCATGTGATTCATCTTCCGTGTGGAACTAATTCTCTTATGTCAAGGCTTTCAAACCTCTTACATAAAAAACAAAAGAAAGCTCATCGCCCACTAAAACTATTTTAAAAAAATGTTTGGCCGTTGATCGTATAATATGAAGTCTCATCGTGCCAATATTCGACCAATATGTGAAGTGGCTCTAGTTCACATATCTGCACTAACTCTGAAATATTTCCAATATTGTGTATATCTTTGACAGCCCCATATATACTGGCACCAAAACCGACTCAAAACTGTCACTACGAGACCTCAAATGTAATTTAACACTGTAATCATCTTTATCAACTCTTTATACTTGGAGAGTATCCGTATTAATAACTACAAGAATAACCCCTAGACCTTGACTGAGGTGGTATAGGCAATACCATGCAAAGCTAAGATCGCCTACTAAGCACTTCCAAATAGGAAGAACAAAATATAGCCACCATGTCTCGAACAAAACAATAAAGTCTAATCGTCGTTCCCTTGTTGTCACTATTCTATATCATTCGTTTATTTAAGATTATATCTTTTGTATTTTTTAACTCTGGTGCTCCTTCGAACATTTGATAAATCGTAAACTTTCTTTTGATGTGGTGTGTGACTTTCAAACTTCGCGCTAGATGATCCGGTTCCATACTATATTATATGGATCCCGTGGCGCCCGAGGGAGCATCGGCGGGGGAGGGAAATTTTTGAGTAGGCTACTAAATGTCTTGTTGTCAAGTCTACTATACAATGACACAAAGACTGCAGGGCACCACCTATTGAAGAAGCGCACATAGCAATACACTTATTTGTTTATCTAAAATGAATTTGTACCACACCTATGTATCCACCCTAGCAACCAAATATTTGCAGAATTGTTTATAATGTATTTAGTGTTGCATGGTGAAATAATATCCTTTCATCTGTGCATGGCCGTCTCTTGACAAGAAATTCTGTATATATAGGGAGCCAATGTACGTACACACCATACGGTAGCTAGCTGCGACATGGCTGAGGTGGTAGCTCACGCCTGGTTCATCTCTCTGGCAGTCCTCGGCGCCATGTACTTAGCCAGCGCTTGCCTCCCCGTCCTCGCCCACCTGGCTCTCTTCCTGCGCTGCCCCAGCGACCTCCGCCGCCGCTACGGCACGTGGGCGGTGATCACCGGCCCGACCGCCGAGCTTGCGAAAGCCACGGCCATGGAGCTCGGGCGCCGGGGCATAAGCCTCGTCCTCCTCGACCTCGACGCCGCCAACCTCCGATCTGTCTCCGACACCATCCGCGAGGCCCACCCCGAAATCCAGACCAAGACAGTCGTGTTCGACCTGTCCCTCGTGGGCACGCCGGCGGGCGACGATGCGACGCGGGAGCTGAAGGAGGCCGTGGAGGGGCTGGACGTGGGCGTGCTGGTGAACAACGCGGCGGTGAACAGGCCGGGGGCGCTGTACGTGCACAAGGCGGACGTGGAGCGGCTGGCGAGGATGATCCGGGTGAACGTGATGGGGCTCTCGGAGGTGACGGCCGCCGTGCTACCCGGGATGCTCGAGCGGGGGCGTGGCGCCATCGTCAACGTCGGGTCCGGGTCGACCGTCGCCGTGCCGTCCTTCCCACTCTACACCGTCTACAGCGCCACAAAACGGTACGCATACAGGCTCTCATGCATACCCATACTCATATAGTCACTACTGGAAAATCGAATTTCGCCGGCTATCTACGGCTTTGCCGAGTGCCAAAGCACGGGGTACTCGGCATAGAACCGTGTACGCCGACACCCTCCCAAATAACACTCGGCACAAGAGCACACTCGGCGTACAGACTGTACGCCGAGTGTCCCCTGCAGATGACACTCGGCAAAGACGCAACACTCGGCGTAGAGCCTTTGTGCCGAGTATCCTCTGCAGCGGACACTCGGCGTATAAATTGTCGACGGCAAACCAACAACAAACACTCGGCAAAGAAAATACACTCGGCCTACTTGGTAGCCACGTGGCGCTCCGTGCGATTCGTCCGAGACGGAACGGTTGTGTTGGTTTGCCGAGTGTCAACGTAACGGGGACTCGGCGCACATAGTGTCTTTGCCGAGTGTCAGTCTGCGTCACTCGGCAAAGACGAGGTGAAAATTTCCCTTCTTCGCGCCAAAAACTTCCCGCGTAGAAATTCTAATTTTTGCCGAGTGTCACGTAACACCACTCGGCAAAATCGTCTGTGAAAATTTCCCCCCCTTCGCGCCAACACTTCCCGCGTAGAAATTCTAATTTTTGCCGAGTGTCAGTAGGGGTACTCGGCATAAAAATCTTCCCTCGAAAGATTTTTCCTTCGCGCCAACTCCTCCCGCGCAGTTTATAGGTTTGCCGAGTGTCCCGTGAGATGACACTCGGCAAAGAAGTGAAAGAAGCACACGATCCGTGTGCCTATCATTGATCCACCGGCTCACAATCGCTTGAAAGATCCAACGGCTCCGAAGACCTCGAAGAAAACACACGATCCGTGTGCTTCTTCTCACTATATAAACACACATGCATCTAGCTCCTTAGCACATATCTACAACCCAGCACACTCTTCCATTTCTTCGCGCCAACTCTTCCATGTCTTCCACCGTACCCACTTTAACCTACTCGGAGGCGGAGGAGCTCTGCGCCTCAAACTACCCCTGCCCTCCCGGGTACGGCGTCCCCGCCGGGTGGATGCTGAGCGTCGGAGGCGTGCCGGTCCCTCCTGTCCCTCGAGGTCTGGCGCGTCGGGCGGCCATCACGAACCACTACTACTTCGAGCTGACACCGGAGCAGCGGACGTATCCCCAATGGAATCCCAACTACCGCGCAGGTTGGGACGTCTTCTTCTTCAATCGGCGTGAGAGGGCGCTCGCCAGGTACGAGGAGGACGGCCCGCCTCCTTCGAACTTCAACGAGGCTGGTCGTCGGCTGTGGTGGCGCGGCCGGACTCTCCAGGGTGTCATGAACTACATAAGGAACGGCGATAACCCCCGCCTGCGCTACCCGCAGTCCAGGCGTGCTCCCCCATCGACATTTCAGCCCCCATCTGACGACAGCGACGAGGGCGGCGGCGGCTTCGACGACTACGAGTACATGTATTATACGCCTAGGCAGGAGTATGACTAGACCTGAGCCACAAGATGGCTAGGACAAATGGTTTGTCCATGTATCCTAGAATGTTTAGATCCACGTACTGTCGTGTATCCCGCTTCCTTGGAATTTCAATCTAGTCGTAAAATTCAAAAATAATCGTAGTGGTGTGTGTTCAATTGTCATGTTAGTCCCAAGGACACCCTTGACACATGGCATGGCAAAACATTGGTTTAGGTGGGATCCCGACGCTCCGGATCCCCTCTCCGGAGATACCCTAGCCCCGGTGTAGAAAAAGACGGAACCGGCGTCTAGCCCCCTCTGCGTGAGCCGGAAGTGGGTAGCAAAGTGGAACTAGTTGGTTGGTTGTGTCATGGCGGGGGCGGCAGCGGCGACACGCGCGGCGCGGCGATTGGCCGGCCAGGCTATAAAAATGGTGCCCGCCCCCTCCCCGTACGCACAGTCTCGACTCTCTCCTCGCCGTTCTTTCCCCACCCTCGAACCTCGCCGCAATGGAGAACCTCTGGGACGCGTGGCCCGAGAACGACGACGTCGAGCTGCCGCCAGCGCAGCAAGCGGCGCTGGAGCCGCAGGTGGTGGCGCCGGTGCCGGTGGCGCCGGAGCAGCCACCCGAGTACGACGAGGCGCGAGAAGCGCGGCGAGCCGCCCGCCACTGGAGACGCGAGGTGAGGAGGCAGCCAGTGTGGCCCGAGCAGCACGCCGGGCTGCACTCGTTCGAGACCTCGCAGAACGAGGAAGCGTACCGCGAGGTGCGCGGCGTCCTCGAGAAGGCCGCGGCGGCGGCGGAGGCGGCCGCCGTTCGTGCCTCCCTGGAGACGCACCAGCGGGGGGAGGCGGCGCGAGCGGTGCGCCGCCAGATGGCCCAGCGCGCTGCCTCGGTCGAGCAGGAGGGCATCATCGCCCTCTACGAGGCCGACCGGCAGGCTGCGCTGCAGAGTGAGCGGCGGCGCAACCGCCCGCCCTCCGAGCAGGCGCAACTGCACCGGCTGCGCCTGCAGGCCCAAGCGGAGCGGGCGGAGCAACGCCGTCTCGCCGCGGCGAGCCAGGACGAAGCCGGCCCCTCCAACCAGCACCGCCACGACGACGTCGCTGATGAAGACGACGATGCGTAGGCGTAGGGGCAGTCATCGAGTAGTTTAAATCTCCTATGTTTTTAGTTGAAATTTTTCGTACTAGCTTAAATTCGCGCCGAATATGTACGCACTTTCCGAATTTCAATAAAATTTCGCCTGTTTTCATTTTGCGTTTGTTTGGGCCGCTTCTTGGGCTCGGGACGCGACTGGGAAACGCGCCCCCCTAGGTTCCAGAATAGCGCCGTTTAGCGCCGCGGCGGCACCAAAACGGCGGCGTTTTGGGCCCTGGGGGGCGCAACGGCTGGAGATGCCCTTAGTCCCAAGGAACACCCTTGACAATGGTAGGGCCCACCTACTTGCAAGATTCCCCCCGTTACGTCAGATCCGGGAGTTTCGGGGTGTGAGCAGTCCTGGAACCCGCGAGAGAGAATCCGACGTCGGTGAGGCCCCGGCACAGAGAGTGATGCTATCTTTGGCACACAACACCCATGATACAATCTAACACACATGGCATGGCAAAACATTGGTTTAGGTGGGATCCCAACGCTCCGGGTCCCCTCTCCGGAGATACACTATCCCCGGTGTAGAAAAAGACGGAACCGACGTCTAGCCCCCTCTGCGTGAGCCGGAAGTGGGTAGCAAAGTGGAACTAGTTGCTTGGTTGTGTCATGTTAGTCCCAAGGAACACCCTTGACAATGGTAGGGCCCACCTACTTGCAAGATTCCCCCTGTTACGTCAGATCCGGGAGTTTCGGGGTGTGAGCAGTCCTGGAACCCGAGAGAGAATCCGACGTCGGTGAGGCCCCGGCACAGAGAGTGATGATATCTTTGGCACACAACACCCATGATACAATCTAACACACATGGCATGGCAAAACATTGGTTTAGGTGGGATCCCGACGCTCCGGGTCCCCTCTCCGGAGATAACAATCGAACTTCTTATTGCTATTACATTACTTGCGCTTAAAATCCTGACGTTTGTCATGGTTCTTAGAGTCTCCAAGCACTTACGATTTTGTGCTCAAAATCTCCTCCCATATGAGCTGGAAGAATCTGATCTTGTTCACATCCATGTGCTCCCAGTAGTAGTGCTCTTGCCACTCCCTACGCTGTTATTTTGGTCACCAAAATATCGGTGCAGGGAGTGGCAAGAGCACTACTTCTGGGAGCACATGGCCGTGAACAAGATCAGGTTCTTCAAGCTCATGGGAGGAGATTTTCAGCAGAAAATCGTGCACATGACAAATGTCAGGATTTTAAGCAGCCCGTGGTTACGATGAGCGCTTCTGCTAGTTTATATTTAGACATTTAAGTACAGAAAAGGTGAAATTGTGACACTTTACTATTTTAATTGCGCTTTAATTTATTTTTGCATGTACATAATATGCTTTGTATGAATTACTCTTTGTTTATTTAACTTTTTAACATTTGTTATCACCTGTACTAATCGGGTTCCCTCTTGTGTCATAACAGGTGAAACATGGCAGGTTCCAAGGCCCCCAAGGGGGTAAAGCGCACCGCCACCAAGAAGGCCCATGTGACGGGCTTGTACGCCAGATCTGAGGATGGCGCGCGCACACTGATAGGGCGACGACGGGTTGCGACGCCCGGCGCGGGCACGGAGGAGACCTCTAGCTCACGGAGAGCCCCGGCCCGTCGCCCAGGGGGGCGTGGTTCGCACCGGGCTGCTCGCTCACAGAGCCCCTTGCCCGAGGTTACTTCTTCTGACTCGGAGGAGGAGCAGGAGGATGAGGAGCAGCAGGAGGAGGAGGAGCACGAGCAGGAGGGGTCAGACGCCGAGGACGGGTCTGACCGGGATGAGGAGGAGGAGCAGCAGCCCTCGGACCCGGAGTCCGAGGAGGACGAGGACTTGTTCGCACACCCGCTCCCCCAGCTAGGGAAAGTGTGGCCCGCGGACAAGAAACCTTTTCTGCGCGGGCCCACGCGGCTACCTGAGCCGCCATACCCCCACCGGCACCACTTGGTCAGACCGGACGGCGACACTTAAGTGATTGTTAATCATTGTTGCTACATTTTTGCTATATTAATTTTTCATCAAAACATAACTAACTAGCTTGTTTTTCTTTTGTGCACGTGCAGGTCCTTGGCGTATGTGGGGCCCAGGCCACCACGGCCCATGAGCGGCATCCTTGGGCTTCTTTGCAAGAAGCATTTTCCAGGCTTGGTCACCCTGGATGGCAAGGAGGAGCCAGCTGCTTCCTGGAAGCACTACGAGCAGGTGCCCGATGTGGCGGACAAGTGGGGCCGGGTGTACGACCACTTAGGCACCCGGGTGATTACAGATTTCTGGGTTAGTATATTTTCCAATGCTAAATGGTTTTAGGGCAATATCTTTCGTGAAATATATATATATCGTGCTAATGTATTCAATTTCTGCAATGGTTGTAGGACTACTTCACATGCGTCGAGGGGGAAGAGGGTAGGGCCACGGCTGTGCTGATAAAGATGGCCAAGAAGCTTATCCGTGACATGCACTACGAGGCGCGTGTGCTGTGCGTGGTTAAGTTCTACGCCAAATACTTGAACACCACGTTGTCCAAGAAGGACGCCCGACAGATTCACATGTCGGAGGTCCAATACTTGAAGGTAAGGACATAGTCTTTAAAGTTATTCGTATATGGCCGCCGGGTGGTCTCACGTGGCTCTAATTTTTTCAAACAGGTGGTGCCTCAGTGGCTGGCCAACAAGCTGCCTTGCTATAAGGTGATGGTCGCGAAGTGGGTGAGCGACGGGTACAAGGCGGAACACGCCGCGTGCCGGGCCTGACGTCTTCTGCTAGGCGAGGGACACCGTCAGGGTGGCCTCACCCTCACCGGCATCGTCCAGAGAGAGGTAAATAACCGTTTCAATGCAATGTTCTTTGTAACTTTATAGGTTTTTGCTAATATAATTCTGCTTTCAATTGTAGGCCGAGAAGGGCAATGAGACCACTCACATGCAGGCCTTCCGTAGGACCCGGACCCCCAAGGAGCTGAAACCTGATGTACCGGCTGATCAGCAGTGGATCAACTCGCAAACCGGCAAGAAGTGGGACAAGTACGTGGAGAAGATGAAGGAGAAGCACGGCCCTGACTGTGACCCCTTCACGGCCCCCTATGATCCACAGGTTGCTATGGTTGCGGGAGAGGGTCGAAGGAACGGCAGATTTGCCTTCGCCAATGGCGCCTTCGATACCACAGGTACACCCACACTCTCCCAGATCCGTGCGAGGTCGGTCAGCTCATCGCCCTCTATCGAGCGCCGCCCACGGCCAGGACTAGATGCCATCGCCGCTATGCAGGTACAATCATTCTTCAGCACCCGTATATCTTGTTTCCTTTGCGCAATTGTTGACATTAAACATCCCGTAGGATGAAGTTGATGAAAACAAGCGGATCGCGATGGAGTCCCAAGAGAAGGTCCAAAGAATGGAGGCGCAGATGAGTAGCCAGCATGCATGGATGCAGGCAATGATGCAGGTATTATTTTCACCCCTTTTAGTTCCATTCATCATTATATGCGTGTAAACTCACCGGTCTATCTCTTTTCATCTTTGCAGATGGTCAGCGCTCTTCCACGGGATCCATCAGCTCCCCCTCTACCTCCTCTACCGCTGTTTAACCTGAACTTGGTAAGTTGGTTTGCAGCTTGTTAGCTGATTCATTTTTTCAGCTTAGTCGACTAATATGGATCTTTATAGGGAAATGCTTCATCATCGGGAACCCAGAACGACATGGACCAGGACGGATCTCGAGCTGACGGTGACGAGTCGGCTCCGTAGACTTATATGATGCCTCTAGGATGATGTTGTGAACTTTTGAACTTGTATGATGCTTCTATGACGATCTTGTGAACTTTTGAACTTGTATGATGCTTCTAGGATGATCTTGTGAACTTTTGAACATTTGTGACATGTATATGTATGCTTGTGGAGTTAACTATGAATTATATCATGCATTTGTTGCTATTTTGTTGAAAGTTGTGTGTTTTGAGTGTTCTGGTACTGAATATTGTGAAACAAATATAATTTGTGATTTGATTGCAGGGAATTAAGCAAATGCAAGCAGTACAGTGCAAAACAGCAACCACTTTGCCGAGTGTTGCACTCGGCAAAGACCCAAATGGTCACTATGCCGAGTGTTACACTCGGCAAAGACGTTGCCCAGGCGACCAAATGGCACCTGGGAGCACGCCTTTGCCGAGCAGCCGAATAACACTCGGCAAAGACGGCTCCCAGGTGCCATTTGGTCGCCTGGGCAACGTCTTTGCCGAGTGGAACACTCGGCAAACAGGCGGCTCGGCGTACCAGGGGACGGACTATGCCGAGTGTATCTAGCACTCGGCATAGGCCCCACTCGGTGGAGCGTGTTCGCTCGGCGAAAGGGCACTCGGCGTACAAAAACACTCGGCGTACGTTTTGCCGAGTGTCCGCGACACTCGGTGTAGTGACCACTCGGCTGAGCCAGGGTGCTCGGCAAAGCGACACTCGGCATAGATGTGACTCGGCGTACGCGTTGCCGAGTGCCCTGGCACTCGGCTTTGCGGCCACGTGGCGCACCCGGGGAGGCCTGGTCTCGTGGTCTTTGCCGAGTGGGACACTCGGCAAAGATTCGAACAACGCTCCACGTGGCGCTACTGGGGAGGCCTGGTCTCAGGGTCTTTGCCGAGTGTCGACACTCGACAAAGCTTCGAACACCGTTCCGTTATGGGGCTAAGGAACGGAGCCTGTTCCAGGATTCTTTGCCGAGTGTCCTCTGTATATACTCGGCAAAGAGTTCGCCGAGCCGCCCGTGCTTTGGCACTCGGCAAACTGTCGGTTGCCGAGATGAACGACGCCGAGCCCTTTGTGCCGAGTGTGGCACTCGGCAAAGCATATGCCGAGTATTTTTAGGCCTTCGCCGAGTCTTTCTGATACACGGCGTACTCCCAGATTCCAGTAGTGAGTCATAACGTCGAGCGGATGGTCTTTTCTCTAAGAAAAAAAAAATTACCATTTGAAGTGCTCCTGCAACACCGTTAACTGAGCTCTACCAAACTCATGGTTTTCGATGATTGACCCGGAGCTTAACAATTTTGACAAATCGTCATAATAAAAAAATTTCTACCACACAATATGGAACCATGGATTTCCATTTCGTCCAAGTTTTTTGAAATTTTGGGTGAATTTTGCACTGTTTGTTCGGTCTCGGTAGAAAAATTTATGGGTTGAAATCTATTGAATTTTAGGTTTAGTTAGGTTTTTGTAAGCAAAAAATTAGTTCAAAACTTTCCAAAATTAAATTTTCACCAAATCTCATTCTAGCGTTCAAATATATGTTCACATCCCTTATGAAAATTCTAATATTTTTCGCCAATCAGCAAATTCTAGGTATTTCGGCCACGCTCGGAGGAAAGCAAAACTAAATCTATGTCCATCTATGGAACACACGCAAATAATAGTTGAAAATTGTTGCCACACAAATTATATCCTAACTAGGCGCAAAAATAAATGCAAACCATGCGTTTTTCTATGTTTTCTTGTCAGATATGTATGTACCTTTGGAGATTTTTCTTGTTCTAGGATACTTAGTTAAATCTTAAAAAATATACTTTTCTCTATCTTAATTGTTTCATTTAGTTAATATAAAATGATCTTTTAAGCTATTCTTGTTGTCTTGAAATTTAAAGTATGCATCTTCTTTATTGTTGGGTTCCAGTAGCTATCTTCGAAAGCTATTTTTTAAAACATAAATAGAAAACTTTTTTCTTTTACCAATTTTTTGGTTACTAACCACGTAGGCCATGTGGTGTCGAAAACAAAAGTTTAAGTTTCTGTCCCTTACAGATGGCAACAGTGGTATGCAACTAACGAAATTGATTCAATACTTATCCCAATAGTCTCTCAACGGACAAAATTATAGATGCTATATCATGCACATATATACTCCACTCCTTTGTACTCTTAACATTTCTACTATCACAAAATTATGTTTAACCGCGGACCGATATGCGCATGCAGGTACGTGGCTCACCTGTCCCGGTGCCTCGACGTGGAGTACAAGACCAAAGGGATTGATGTGCAGTGCCAGCTCCCGTTTTACGTGCACACCGGCATGCTCTCCCCAGCCGTGAAGGACACTATGACCTTCCCAGGGTTTGTGGCGACCGCCGAGGCCTACGCCCGTGATGCGGTACGGTGGATCGGACACGGTGGCGTGATTTGCGTGCCGGACGCGTCTCAGCAGTTGCAGTGGTTCCTCGCCGAGCTCGTTCCCGATTCTGTGCACGACTGGTACAGGCTCAGCCTGCATCTCAAGCACAGGGCCATCCTCCGGAAACTGGCGAGATGAACATGAGTGCTTGGCTGCTGAATGGTGAACTGAGACGTACCTGTGGGTAATGTTGGAACAATGCACGGATTGATATGTCATTAAGATACTAGTGGAGTATCTGTAAATTTCCACTTGTTCTCAAGATCCTTTCCTCCATATAGTTTGATGGGAACAAAGGTATCACTTTTGTAACCCCAATAAAAATGAATAAAAGATCATAGTGTATGGTTGAAAAAACTTCCTAGTCGTAGAAAATTTATAATCGAATAAAAGAACCCCGTGCAATGCAATGCTACGGACAAATAGTCAAATTGAAAAAGTCGAATCGGACCGTCGTGGGGTGGTGGTCTAAGGTGTGAGCATGTCCCACCAATTTGCTACCACTGTTTCTAGCCTGGTGTGGAGTACTGCACGCCACGACTATCAAAAGTTCAATCAACAAGATAGTGATTCAAGCACCACATCATGTACAGGGGAAAACTCCCGTTTTGGTCCTTATCGTTCGAGCTTAATAGTGAAGAACTTGGGTCGTTATTTCGTTCCAGCATTGTCTTCTTCGTGATGTTCGGAATTTCCTTGACTGTTCTCGACAACCCAGATGAAAATCCTTATACTGGCTTCCAGCCAGACATGGCGGGAACAATGCAAACATGTCTTTTTTTTTCACGAAGGCGTTATTGTGGGAGAAGTCACCTTAGTCATTGGTCCTCACTTATTATCATATAACAGTTCTCTCTAGTTTCCTATACTATGTATTGTTGGTGAAATTGGATTCGTTGCCTTGCATGGGTATCAATAAAAATTGATATGGGGATCAATTACATGGTAGTCGTTTCTACCTCCTTCGGATATTTTTTTTGGATAGTTTACTCAATAGAAGGTATTTATAAAATCTGTTAGTTTCTCCCATCTAATCGTATCTCTGATAAATATTGGGAGCTTTGAAATGTATTGGTTATTTGTCTAAAAAAATTGTTATTTACAAAATTAGCTTTGGATAAAGAAAGAAGTTTATTGCTCAATAGGTTGTGCAAATCTCTGCATCTTTGCATACACTTGACCATAATATTTGTTGCACCAGCAAGATGACCTGTTGGTCCATCTAACTTTTGATATTGATGACATTTAGTGAACAATAACTCACGCTGCGACAAAATTTGAAGGAACAACTCACATCTGTTGGAACGCGTAGAGATAAACAAAACCTTTTCCTACGCGGTACTTCCAAGATCTAGCCGAGGTAGAATGCCACGATGATTACCACTAGACGCGCGGTTGCGGATTATCGATGAAGCGCGTCGGGGCAGTGCAGTCCACGATCCGATCCACGAACGTCGAAGTGCTGAACGTACAAAACCTCTGCCGGTATCCACACGTACGAGGAGGAGCTCCGACGGCGGACTGCTAGGTCCGGTGCGACGGCTGGACTGAGTGGGGTTAGGGTTCCCAACGCATGGGAGTGGACTAACGTGCCCGCTGGGCAACCTGCGCCCCTCTTTATATAGCGAATGGTAGTTGGCTTCACAACACTTGTGAAGCCCACTGTGAGTCCGACTCACAAATCAGTCCATTTCCGGTTCGGGTCCAACCCGACCAATACTTGCTCCCGCTCTTAAGTGTGCGACCCTGCAGACTCATGGCGACTTGGACACGATTGGAGTCCGACTCTCAATCGATCAATCGGTAGCGGCTCCTAGCAGAACGTGCCGACTCCCAAGTCCCATTTAGTCATGACGACATACCTTTCAATGTGATATTCATCTTAGTCCCTTTTGTCTCACGATATACCTTGTCGAACTATAGACGATTTATCGTCATCCCTTAAATAGTTCGACTCTCTTCCCGATCCGTGATATATGATTCATCTGACTAACTCTTAGTCAACAGACACAGTTAACACTTAACTGAGTCGCGCATGGCCATGCTTCCTGAATCATATCACTCGAGAGGGCCCAGAGAATATCTCTCCATTCGGAGGGGCAAAATCCCATCTTGATTATCCACATCACGCAGCTTGTTTCTCATTCGACCCGAACTCTGCCTTTATAACTGTTGTCGAGACATCGTAGTAGTTTTCATGGACGGGGGTGCCATGAGACTACGGTAGAGACGTGGGGTAACGGGATCACGTAGTAACACAGAACACAGGATTTACCCAGGTTCGGTACGTCGCGACAGTACGACGTGCCTACTCCTGCACTTCTCACTAATCGGGACTAAAGCCCGTAAACAGGGTTACAATGTGAGGGTTTTAGATCTAAGCTACTCGACGAGGATGAGCTTCTCGGCGAGTTGGCGTAGAGCTTCTCTGTTATTCGTTCTTCCTATCTATCTCCCGTCCGGCTTTATATAATAGCCGGATTAGGGCTTACAGAATAGGAAACCTAGAAGACTACGGTAACTTGTAACTTGGAAAGCAAGGAATCCGTCTTCTCCTCCAAGCCAGATCACATGGGCCGTGATCCGGGTTCTTCTAGGATCCGGCTTCTGTGCGTCGGATTACTGGGCCGCCTAATGGACCTAAGCCCACTACCACTTAGGCCACCCTGGTAATCCGGCACTTTGTCTACCATCTTCTATACCCCTATTTGGTATATATCCGACAGTAGCCCCCAAGAAGGATTGAAACTCTGATTCTCCGTCTTTCGCCAAATATACTTTGTCCGAGAAATATTGATTCAGCAGTCTTGATTCTTCTTATTCTTCTTTTGAAAAAGATGGTAACATGAAACTCGAAATCCTGAAAATCCGGCTTTTCTCTCACGATCCTTCGCGGAGAAAAACTTCTTACGTCAGCGCACTTAACCATGCTGACGTAAGTGACGTTTGGGTTTTACTCGGAAAACCCAGAAACATATCTCTGACAGATTCTCGCGGGAAACGAGGAGATAACCATCATTACCCTGTCGTTTCATTTCCCGGATTTTCCGGCGAGTGACACGCGGCAAACATCCAACGGTCAAAATAGCCGTTGGCACGTATCTTGACGGATTTTTAGCTATAAATAGCCATCCTCGTCCTCAACGAAAACCTTCCGCACTCTCACCGCACTCGCCATTGACGCGCACGAGCTCTCAAGCGAAGCACTGCCCCGAGCGCTCCTCGCCTCCAAGCACACCGGAAACGAATCGCGCCGCCAGGAAATGGCAAGCTCACCGTCCTCGCCCACTCGCGCGCCATCGACGACCTCATCGGCGACCTAGATCCACAACTTGGGTCACCCAAGCACGCCGGCGACGAGCCGGAGAAAACCGCGGCCTCCGCGGCGGGCGGAGAAAACCTTTCCGCCGCCGCGGATGTTGCGGGCGCGAGCTCCGCCGCTTCCCCGCCGTTTGCTCCTGAAACGGCGGAGGAAAAGATCCAGCTCGTCGGTGACGAGCTCGCCGCCGCGGAAGCAGCCACCGCCTCCGCCACCGGAGCGGATGAAGAGGCGGAATCTGCAGGCAACTGGATTGCCTGCAGCATTCCCCCGGCTCTTCTTCCAAACATGGAAAAAGAGGCCTGATCCTTCAAGGGAAATGGCGGCTCCCTGAAGACGAGAACGAGCCAACGCCGAGAGACGGCGAAAGGGTTCTTCTTTCTTCCCACCTCCTGAGAGGTATGGGGCTCCCCCCTTCCGCTTTTTTCCTCCAAGTCCTTTCCCACTACAACATCCAACCCCATAACCTGCCACCCAACTCCATTCTTTATATGGCCGGGTTCCAGGCCCTATTCGAGGGTTACTTAGGTTTAGAGCCTAGGTTAGATTTCTGGATGTATTGTTTCGGGGTTAAGCGGAACTCCTCGGAGGGCGCACTCCCGACTTGCGGGACCATCTCCTTTACTCTTCGGAGGTTTAGGGAAGATTGGTTCCCCAAGATCAAGACATCAGAATCCGTCAAATTTTGGACGGGTTCTTTCTTCTATCATCCCGATGTGCCTTTTCCAAAAAAGGCCATCGGGGTTCCACCTTTCTCCAACACTGCTGCCATTCCCCAAGATAATTGGGGAACGAAAGCCGTCCAGGTTCTGCCGCCTGATCTTCTAAGGATCAAGCGGCGCATCGCCAAGCTCACCTCCTCCACTCCACCTTTGACCGGCATGGACACGGTCTTATGCTGGCTGAATAGACGAATTCAGCCATTGGCCAACCACGGTGGTCGTCTCCTGTGCGAATACACGGGAGTCAAGGATCCAATGCGGACAACCACCAAAGATTGGCCCACAAAGGAGCTTCGACGGCGCATCAACCAGTTGGTCGCATCACGTGACCAATACAAAGAGAGTTGGCCAATGTATACGGCCGACAATCCGGTTCCCAAGGTAATTTTTTAGTCATTTGGGTATAGTTTCAGCATTCTTTCTCGGATTTTCTAGCTTCTGATTCCGATTTGTTTGTCCGACAGTTCGCGGATCTTCCAGACTCGGAGTTGGCCTCCGAGGCTGAGCTGGACGCGCTGCACACCGCTGCTACAGGTGGACGCAAGCGCAAGAAGATTACTTCCTCTGAGGAAATTATCGACCTTGACGGAATCCCCGTCGCCACTTCTAGGTTCTTTCTTCTGGGTTATTTTTCTTTCATGGGAACTTTTCATCCATCTTCCGTGTTTTAACTTTTCCGGGTTTTTTGTTTTTAGCCTGCCTCCCTCCAACCTAAAGCCGAAGAAGCTCAAGAAACACAAAGTTGTTTCCAGCCGAGGCGGTCAACCTTCTCCCGCCGTCGCCCCGGACACACCGTCCACGATGGCGGAAGAGCACGCTGCAGCCCCCACGACCAAGCCGTTGGAGCCCAGCCAGCCTGTTGTGTCGGACACGGACACGAGGGAAAGGGCGGCTCCAGAGGTGGGAAAATTTCCTCGGACTTTCGACGAAGAAATTCCCACCTTTGACAAGGACTTCAAGATTATCAATGACGGCCTAAGCGCGGCCGGAACCCTTTTTGCGGAATACGCAAAAGAGTTCAAGGAAAACTTGGCGGGTTTGCAACGAATGAGCCAGGTATGTAACTCTAGCCCCCAAGCATTAAACAAAACTGCATGCCTTTTTTGCTTTGATGCTTTTTGTAACCATTCTTTTCCTTGCTATGTTCCAGCAAACCGCCGAAGCCATTAACATGGAAGTTTTCAACAAACTCTCCATCAAGAATAAAGAGGTTAGAAATCTTCTTTCTATTCTTGAGGAGAGAGAGACGGAACTGGCATCGTCTCAGCTCGCTTTGTCGGAAACAGCAGGTAAACATTTTTCCTCTGAATTTTGCGATTCAATTTTTTGTCTAAGTACTTATTCCGGAAATTTTCTAAACTCGGAATTTTCTTTGCTTTCCAGCTGCTTTGGCTAAGGCCAAGCAAATAGCTGAAAATGCCGGCAATGCCGAGAATCTCCGAAAGGAGAATTTGGAGCTTCACTAGCATCTTGTGAAGGCTCAAAAGGATCTGGAGGCCAGCAACTTGGCCCTTGGAGTTGCCAACTCCAAGGCTTCTGAGCAGGCGGAGAAGGATAAATCCACCATTCAGGATTTAGAAAATGCTCTGAATCTTCGCCTGGAGGAAATCTCCGAGATCGACAAACTTATCGGTAATTTTCTGTTACCTTTTTTATTTTTCCAAATCTTGTTTTTCTTCTCTGTTTTTCACCTAACACTTTTGGTTGTTTTGTCGGAAAAAACAGGAGATACCCCAGATGGTACCCGGCTTGAAGGGATCCAGGCCTTTGGGAAGATGTGGACTTCGATCCGTGCTGCTGGAATGCAGCTGGTGAACAAGTTCCTTCCCGCAAGGACTGGGGAGTTCTCGGAGATTGAAAAACTTCCGGGAGCCATCATGGAGGTGGCGGAATCCAGGGATTCTATCCTGCGTTCCGTTGCACGGGGTGGTGCGCGCATGGCACTCGGCCTTATGCGCATGCACTACCCTGGTGCTAAATCTTGGCGCGTGGCGTCCGGTGTCCCTCAAGGATACACGGATACTCAGCGAAATACCATCTTTGATGAAATCAAAGGCCACGCCACCCAGATCGCCTCCATGGTAAATATTTCCGTCAATTATCCAGAAGAGGAGATCCCACCAATCCCCGAGGAGGACAGCGGCGAGGAGGAATCAGATGCTTGAAGGGCTACCTTTGACCTGGATAGCAAAAGTAGACAATAGGAGCATTACTGTTCTTTCAATGTAATCCAAAATGTAATGCTTCTATTTGTATGAATGAAAAATTCCGCCTTTTGCAGTTTTTAATTATGAAATTTTTTGCAAGGTTTTTCGGATGTTACTATTCCTTTATCTTCTAAGTTCTCTGGCATATATGTTTTAACTGTACTTAGTGTTTGAAATGGCTCAAATAGCAATATGAATAATCATGCCGAGTAACTGGGTGTAACCAATCAGTTTAAACTCGGAAACATGGATCATGCTAAAGGCATTTTTACTAACTAGCTCCAGTAACCCAACACATACGCAATCAGATAATATTTAGAGAAACAAGGAATTTTTTGACCGAAACTTGGGCACGCAGGCAATTCAAGTTTCCTTTAGCCGTTAACAGGCTGAAAAAACATTCAGTTTCTTAACGCCGAGTACGCAGGCACAATTCGGGTTAACATTGAGTATTTTGTAAGATCATTGGGAAATAGAGAAGGTGGAAATATGCTTTTACTATAATAAACTTGTAAAAAACATGGATACCAGAAATCCAACAACTTTATTTCATGATCTCAAAAGATGTTTACATAGATATTGAACTAAGTATGGAAGAGACATAACTGCTATGTTTTCCAAAGCTTTGCTATCCACTTGACTTTGTCGGATTTCTTCAACAACTTGTATAGTGTTAGGGTTTTAGCCCCCAGCCGACTAATAAATCTGCTAACGGCAGCTGCGGAACCCGTCAATCTTTGGACATCTTTGACGCAGGTAGGTTTTGTGATGTTCAAGATTGCCTTGATCTTTTCCGGGTTAACTTCTATTCCTCTGTGAGAAACGATGAAACCCAGAAGTTTTCCTGAGGGAACCCCGAATACGCATTTAGATGGATTCAACTTCATCTTGTAGGTGCGTAACTTTTCGAAAGTTTCTCGTAAATCCTCAAGGAGTGTATCTTTTTCCTTGGTTACGACAGCAATATCGTCCACATAAATATGGACATTTTTTCCAATCTGACTATGCAAACAACGTTGCATGCAACGCTGGTAGGTTGCACCTGCGTTCTTCAGGCCAAACGGCATGGTTACGTAGTAATACGTCCCGTATGGGGTTATGAAAGAAGTCTTAATTTGATCTTCCTTTTTCATGCGTATTTGGTGGTACCCAGAGTATGCATCCAAAAAGCACAAAAGCTCAGAGCCTGCGGTGGCATCTATTATTTGATCGATTCGCGGTAATGCAAACCTATCTTTCGGACACAATTTGTTCAAGCCTGTGTAATCTATACACATTCTAAGAGCAGTAGTGTCTTTCTTCGGTACTAATACCGGATTTGCGGACCAGTCAGTATGGATTACTTCCTTGATGAAATCCGCTGCTAAAAGCCGGATAATTTCCTTGCCAATAGCCTTCCGTCTTCTTCCGTCAAATCGACGGAGACATTGTTTGACGGGTTTTGATCCAGGAAAAACCTTGAGTTGGTGCTCAGCAAGTTCCCTGGGTACACCTGGCATGTCAGCTAGACACCAGGCAAAAATATCCCAGTTCTCATGGAGGAACTTGATGAGCTCGCCTTCCTATTTGTCAGTCATCCCAGTCCCTACGACGACAAATTTTGTCGGATCTTTGGGATCTAGAATTACCTGTCTTGTATTTTCGGACGCCTTGAAGCTGTCTGTTGGCTTCCGGGTTTCTTTTCCTGCCGGCATTTCTGACGGCGATACCTCCTTGGCTAATTCCTTCAGTTCTTCCTTTGCTATTACTCTCTGAGCGCAAAGGGCGTTTTCTTTCTCCAACTCGTTTGCCAGCTTGAAATCACCGGCTATAGTGATTACTCCTCCCTTGGGTCCTGGTATCTTCAGCTTGTTATAGATATAACAAGATCTTGCCATGAACTTGGCGAAAGCTGGACGTCCGAGTATTGCGTGATACACGCTTTCGAACGGCACTACTTCGAAGGATACTTTTTCCTGCTGGAAGTGATCTTTATCTCCGAAGGTGACATCTAGGGAAATTTCTCCTAGGAATCGTGCTTGCCTGCCAGGGACAATGCCATGGAAACGTATGTTGCTGTAGTTGAGCTGAGACTCGGAAATCTTCAGTTGCTTCAGTGTATCCAGGTACATTATATTAATGCTGGATCCTCCATCCATCAGCACTCTTCTTAGCCTAGTGTTTTGAACAATAGGGCTTACAACAAGAGCTTGTGTGCCGGGTTCAGGGATATTTCCGGGATGATCAGACTGATCCCAGATTATCGGTGTGTTGGAGTACTTCAAGAATTTCGGGGTTGCCGGAACAACCGCGTTTATTTCTCGAAGTGTTCTTTTGGCCACCTTTGCTGACGGGGTTGCTAAGAAAGTTAGCATTGCTTCTCCATCAACTCTCGGAAACTTGGGTTCGCCTTTACGCTGTTGTTCCTGGATTTTTTCGTCAGTGTCCGATTCGCTGTCTTCTTTGTCAGCTTCTGGGTTTTGTTTGGCGGGTTTCCTTTTGGAACCCTTCCCCTTATTTCCGGCTCCTGCAGTGCCTTTCATGTGCTTATTTAGCCGGCATTGCGCGTTTGTATGGGTGGGTTTCCCAAATTGCGAGTGGTGAACACAAGGTTCCGTCTTAATCCTTTCCCACTCCTCTGGAGTGTAGTTGATTGGATCTGGGTTGCGTCCTTTCCATTGTTTCCCTTTTCTCCTCCAAAGGCTATGTTGACCTCTTTGGGTTTCGTTGTTGATTCTGGAGTTCCTTTTTTGTCAGAACGAGGGGTTTTCTTGGCAAGTATCAGTGACTCGATATTGCCTCCTCTTGCTCTGATGTCGTCTTCGGCTGCAGCGTGCTCATTGGCGGTTGTAAGCATAGATCCAAGATCTTTGCTTTTTGGAACCAACCATGAACGGTACGAGTCCGGGTTTTAGGCCATTGACGAAAGCATGCATTGCTTGTACGTCAGTTACTCCAGAGCAACTATTCTTCATTGTTGTCCATCTGGAGATGAAATCCACGTATGGTTCATCTTCGAATTGCTTGCAACGGTTTAGCTGGTTGATGTTGTTCGTGCGTTTGTACGTTCCCCGGAAATGCTGAGTGGATACTCTAGCCATATCATCCCAGCTGACGACTGTTCTTGATGGTAATCCATTGATCCAATCTCTGGCTCCGTCCAGCAACATTAGGGGAAGAAACTTGACAGCTTCCAAGTCTGTCCCATTGTTGATCTGGACGGCTGTATAGTAATCCGAGAGCCAGGTATCCGGGTTTGTGCTGCCGGTGTATTTCTGGTACGTTGGACCGACCTTGGCAAAGCCAGAATGCAGCGTTATTCTTCGGATCCTGTCAGTAAAACACTTAGGACCAAAGTATAGATCATCCTTTTCTGCTCTGTCAATGTGTGCAGAATATCTTCCGGCTGAATGGACGGAAGGGGATCTGCTCCTTTCTCTTCCATTGTTGCGAGAACGCGCTTTTCCGGGATTGTTTCTATCTCTTCCGTGGTCACGCCCTTTTGGATTAGGCGGAGTTCTACTCATGTGCCTTTCTTTGTCCTTAGGAGGCGTCCGGGATCTCTCACGCCTGTGAGGTATATCGTATCTTCCAGCTTTCTCAGCTGGGTTTCTCGGAGGTGGCATTATTTTTCCGTCCTTCCGGTGTTTGTCTTCCCGATCATGGGTTTTATGTCCATCTTTCGGGAGATGGGATCCGGTCCTAGACGCTGCATCCCGGTTGTCGGGGTTTGTCTTGTCTTTTCTCGGATCCTCTTTTTTATCTTTTGAGTTGTCTGAATCCCCGGGTTCTTCCGGTCCAGGTGCTCCAGCAGCGCAAGTAGCTGTTTTGCATAGGGCGGAGTTATCATGCAGCCTCCCTGATCGCTCTTGGGCGCGCTGTTGTTGTTGCAATGCTTTTCCTAGGAAAGCATACACCCCTTGGAGTTTTTCCCCGTTGGAATACAGATCGTTGTTAAGAATCGCGAACGCTGCTTCCGCGTTTTCTGCTGCGGTCTTGTATATTGGTTCCCCCTTGGCATCTTTGCCGTTTACCTGCTTTTGCCAAGATGGGTTATGGAACCTTTCTTTTGGCTGCAGTTCTTCCGGTCTTGCGATTCCGGGTAACCTAGTAGGTTTTAACGCGGATCTATTCTTTCTCCCGTACTCCTCTATTTCTTCCTTCATGACCTTGATGTCATTATGGGTTTGTTGGAGATGTTGCCGAGATCTGAGTAGATGTTGATGTTGCCGTTGGAAAGCTTGTCTCCTGGCTTCCAGCATCTCAGGGGGTTCATCTGGTCCCACTGGTGTTTGCAATAGCTCTTGCTCTTCCTGTTCCGTCATTGGCGGAGCAGTGATTTCTTTGGATTTTTTCTCCGCAGGCTTTGTTCCGCTAACATCTCCTACTTCCAGGTTTTCGTCAGCGAGATCAGCTGATTTTTTCTTCCGGATTTTGTATTGGAGTTTTTTAGCAGCACGGTGCTTTTTCTTGGAAGAGGGAGGTTTTTTGACAGGTTCATCTTCTGTCATCTCCTTGACATTGGGGAATACCGGAGAAGTTTCTCCGTCTTCTCTCTCTTCCTCTGGCGGAGGGGTTTTAGGGCTTTCCTGGCTGCAGGCGCCCGTGGTATCAGCCGGTTTCGCCATTAGAACTTCATGGAATCCCTCTTGAAAGGACTTAACCTTTCTTACGAAGGCGTCCTCATCTTCGTCTTCGGAGTCGAAGTTATCCGATCCGGTTTCCGACTCCAACCTCGCCTCAATGGCGGCAAGCACGGATTCTGCTTCCGAGTTCATCGTCTTGTTGACGGATGTCGGATCTTCCGCCTCTGTGACGGGTGTTTGATCTTCCGTCTCCATGACGGGTGCGTTGTTGTCTGCCTCTTGCACGGGATTTCCGTCATCCGTGTTTTCGGCGATTTCGGATTGCACCATGCCGATAAAGTGTGTGTCTCTTTTTTGTCGGCGATCTGAGCAGAATCCGGCATCATAGTCATCTTCGACTGGGTATAGGGCGAGTGGGATAAATTTGCTTCCACC
The DNA here is from genome assembly GCA_028641055.1 of Alopecurus myosuroides. Lineage (NCBI taxonomy): Eukaryota > Viridiplantae > Streptophyta > Magnoliopsida > Poales > Poaceae > Alopecurus > Alopecurus myosuroides. The sequence continues at coordinate 510,443,906 of CM054059.1, forward strand.
GCAAAACCCCATTGCTTCTGCAGTTAGTCCAATAAAGATGTTAGCAGATCCTATCGGTAACACGCAGGCACTTACCAGGTGGTTTTGCGCCGGTATGTAGGATCCATTGTCGAGGAAGCGCCCGACGTCGTTGTCGAACTCCAAGCTTCCGACAGTGATTGATCTTCCGATTCCGCCAAGTATCCCAGATCGGAATTTTACGCCTGACGTCGTTTGCCCCAAGGTGGGCGCCAACTGTCGAGACATCGTAGTAGTTTTCATGGACGGGGGTGCCATGAGACTACGGTAGAGACGTGGGGTAACGGGATCGCGTAGTAACACAGAACACATGATTTACCCAGGATCGGTACGTTGCGACAGTACGACGTGCCTACTCCTGCACTTCTCACTAATCGGGAATAAAGCCCGTAAACAGGGTTACAATGTGAGGGTTTTAGATCTAAGCTACTCGACGAGGATGAGCTTCTCGGCGAGTTGGCGTAGAGCTTCTCTGTTATTCGTTCTTCCTATCTATCTCCCGTCCGGCTTTATATAATAGCCGGATTAGGGCTTACAGAATAGGAAACCTAGAAGACTACGGTAACTTGTAACTTGGAAAGCAAGGAATCCGTCTTCTCCTCCAAGCCAGATCACATGGGCCGTGATCCGGGTTCTTCTAGGATCCGGCTTCTGTGCGTCGGATTACTGGGCCGCCTAATGGACCTAAGCCCACTACCACTTAGGCCACCCTGGTAATCCGGCACTTTGTCTACCATCTTCTATACCCCTATTTGGTATATATCCGACAACTGTCTTGTCACAGAGCAGCGTTTAACAGAAGCTAAGTCGGTGATCCACAACTCGGATTGTGCGACAACCTCAGGTGTAAGGATTACATTGATTGAGACATGCAAATGACGACTTGATCGTTGCATCTCAATGTGGGTCATTCCGACTTGCTAAACTCTTTAGCCAAGTCCGTGAACGTTGGAATGGCATCACCATGCCCATGACAAGTGGAACCGTGTCATCAGCCAACACTCACATTAGTCTAGGGTGTGTGTCCAGCACAACCTAAATGACCAAGGACATTCTAGTATGAACAACATGAATACACAGTTCCACAATCGAATCACATATTCAATGACATGTATCGGATGTTCAAAACAAGGACAACTTAATAACTTTATGAATACATTGGGAATTACATCATACATGATTGCCTCTAGGGCATATTCCCAACAACATCATCATCATATGGAAATTGTTTCGAGTTGCAGCTCTAGAAACATCTTTGATGTTTATCCTTGTAGAGAAGAATAATGCAACCAATCTTACCCCACCAGAGCAATGATTGTAAAAAATTGTTAGAATTAACTAGATGTTGTAATGCAACCATATATATTGAATAGATGATAAAATTCAATGAAGAATTAAGTTTCCTTGAGCATTCTTTCAATTCGTGGGTGAGTGACATATTCCTTCGCCGTGACAGGGGAGGACCTAGATGTTCCAATTGAAGGATTTTCGTCAATACACCATATATCTCTCAATTTGGGACGAACACCACATTGACGCTAGTGCCACGTCCATCCCCTCCACTTGGCACACGTGGCGCTCGGCATGGCCACCACCCCCACTTCAAGCGCATGGCAGAAACAGGGAGGGCTGGGCGGCAAGGATTAAGGCCCTCAACATGTGTGTGGTCGCCCATGCTATGGAACAGGTATATCACTTGGGCCGAGGTGGAGAGGTTGAACAACAGCATGGGGATTGCAGGGATGCAGAGATTTACGGTGGAGAGGGATGAGTTAGAGGAGGAGGGAGAGTTTTGGGGTTTGGGGAAGACTACGGTTATGTGGCTTGTTGTATCCCTTTCCATGCACTTGTGTTTCATTTATATAAGAGTATTATCTAGCCAGTAAACTCGTTTTCGGTATTTGGTATTGTCAGGAGTTGTTCAATATTGCATGGATCCGTGTCATTATTCAAGAATATTGAACTCATGAGATTTAATATATCCTAGCAACTTTGCTGTTTATAAGTACTAGATGATACCCCGCGTGTTGCGCGGGATTTATAGAAATATGTAGTTATGCATACAATCTTTTTTGAAAGGGTTCTCTTGAAAACAATAATTTCATAAACTACACATAAAAGAGACAAGGAAGGAGAGAATGATAGTCTATCCCATCGTCCTACAAATTTTAGTGCTCGTTAAAGACTGGCTTCGATCCAGATGCCAAAGTCGTTGAGGTACATGAAAAATGCAGGAAACAAACTGAGATGGTCAATAAGAAAACATATGACAGACATCTAGCCTAAGCAGGACATAGTAATTGGAAAACTTCCAAGAGAAATCAAGTGAAAATAATTAGAACTTGGTTACTAAAATGGAAACTCAGTACAAAAAACATGATCACGCCAATGAGATTCGCTAATACTATATATCCTAGCTCATGGAAAAATGAACTGAATTTCACATGTATACAGAAAACAATAATGAATTGCTAATGCTCCGCAAATGTCAAAACAACATAAAGAGAGCATTGATGCCATTACAAACTATATGTTGCAGCTATAAAATTGAAGAGATAACTAGAGTTGTCGTACCAAAATGATTGACCAAAGCGTTTTATATCTACGAGGATTACCTTCGAGGGTCTGTCGCACTGCAAGTAGATGCCTTTGATTAAAAGTGCAAAGTATTTTTTTGCTGAACACAAACACAATACAAATAATCAGGCCTGCCTTTCAACAGCCTCGCTGGAGAAAAACAAAATACATTGAATATGCTTGTCTGAATAAATTAGCAATTGTTGTATCTAACCGTGCACCGATTCAAATAGGCCGGGCGTTAGAAACTTCTTAATACCACGCAAACCAATTAGCATTCTACTTGGTGTAAGATAAAAAAAACCCGGATTTGAAGTGGTCTCCTTTTGAAGGAAAAAAATTGTAACCACGGAATAGTAACGAACGGAGGAAATCCATTCAAGAATAGCATTTAACGACTTAACTTTACCTGCAAAAATAATAACTTAATATTAGGAATTTGAATTAAGAGAAATCAGGGCTCATGGGATACGATTTACCTGCTGAGGATGAAGGATAGACGCACGCCTCCACTGAGGCGCTCACTAGAATGATGACGGAGAGCTGGAGGAGTTGCTGGAAAACGCAGCTACCACGGTTTGACGACTCTAGTGACCACGATTTGACGACTGCAGAAAACAGAAGAAAGCACATGTTACAATGGTGTTTGTGAGAAAACATGTTACAATGGTGGTCAATTACTTAGTTCTTCTCCATGTTGCTAACACGAACTAGAGAAGATGTCTCTGGGAAGAATTGGCAAGAAAACAAGGGAAATGAAAGGGTTAGCAGTTCCGCACTCAACTTCCCATGGACAATACCAAGCAGCTTTAGATTTTCAAACTAAGTAGTCAGTACACACCCGACACCGGAAATTCGAATTTCCGTACCAAGAGCACCTACACTTAAATCCCTGATGCCGAGCATCTAAAATCCAAATCTCGGTCCACCTCAAACTTCTTCCCCGAAATAAAAATGTAAATCTGGCACAGAGAGAGTGGTACAAAGGGAGAGATGGGTAAATCCAGGAAGCTCTGAGCCTAATGGCGTCAAAGGAGAAACGAACAGGCATCTACCGATGGTTCCTGTGGCCGGAGATAATGAAGTGAACGATTCGACCGGGTGGCTTTTGATGTGGCACATTTATGTTGGGTGAAGTAGAACGTGAAGGGGAAACAACCCGGACCATCAACGGAACATATTTTTTAGGCTGAGGTGGCAGAGTTGAAGAGAGGTGGCAGTCTAGGATTGCTTAGAGAGGTTTGATGAGGTGGATAGTTTGCATGTTGAGAGAAATAAGCTAGTGGGGTGTTCCTATTTAGAAAAGGCCCTGTGTAGCCCGAAAGTGGGCAAACAAATCAAGATATTTTTACAAAAATCAAAATAATTATGTAGGGCCTAGGGAACATATTTCCAGCTCAAATACACTTTTCCACATTTAATTTGTTTGCAAACCTTATGGCCTTGTTTAGATCCTAAAATGAATCTATGGCTTAAATGTTGCCATGATTTATTTGGAAACTCCAAATTTAGAATATAGAAATATGCTATATGTATGTTGCATCTATTAACATCTTAAATTGTAAAATTTGTGATATTACAACCGGCTTAGAAAAATGTCCATTGAGGGGGTTCAAAAAATATAATTTTTTATCATTGATAAATGATTTAGAAACTTGTTTTGTCTAAATAGATTTTACAAAAGATAAAACCACACATGTTAATGGGTTGTGCTAGCGAAGGCCTAAAGTAGACAGAAACACAAAATAAATAAATGATGGAAAACTGCAAGGAATTCACGAGGTAAAAAAATGCTTCACGGATTTCTTAAATAGATTCATAGATTTGAAAAGGATGTTTCATGAGGTTTTCAAATAATTGTTCATGGATAAAAAAAATACTTGCACAAATTTGATAAATGTTCATAGTTCAAAATTATTCATGGTTAAAAAAATCTTTATAGTTTAAAAACAAAGTTAGAAAATGAAGGCATAAAAGAATTAAATAAATAGACATATACCTAAAAGTATATAGCTATAGCTTTTGTCACTTTCTCAACTCCCTCAAAGCCAGTTCTCTTTTTTGTTTGTTTTGGAGCTAAAGCTAGAGCGAGCTTGAGCTAGCACATTTTAATAGTCCGGGGAGCATCTTACGCCACAAACAGGGAGGTGCTACACACCGACTTTAGCGGCAAGCGCAACACGAGCGGTGCACATCTCCTCCTGAGCCCATTTAGTTTTGGGCTAGACAAAAACAATACAGTACACATCACTATTTGTTTGTAAAAATATTTGAATATGAACATTTCTACAATCTTAACAATTTTAAAAAATTAACAACTTAAAGTTTAAAACTATTTTAAATTTTGAACAAATTTCGAATTTGCACAATTTTTGAATCTGAACAAATTTAAAATTTGAACAATTTTCGAATGTGAAGAAATTTTAAAGCAGATTTTTTTTTAATTTGAATATTTTCAAGTTTACAATTTTTTAGTTTTACAAATTTGAAATGTAAATTTTTTCAAATAATATACAGGTGACAAAAAGTAAAATCGAACAAAAAAAAGAAAAGAAACTACATTTGTGCATGTGGTACACGACCTCTCTGTTGCTGCGATAAACGGACCGGCCCAAGAGGCGGCGCAACGGGTGCTCCTAAATAATGCCCCTTGGCGGCACTCTCACTCGCGCCTGAAGCGAAGCCTTGATAGGCCGCTCCAAAAGCAGCCCAATAAAAAAGTACTATTAATTATCTATTTTTTAATTTTTTTAATAAGCCTGAACACTTTTAAAAAACTGAACAAAAACTCAAAAATATGAAAATTTTAAAATCTGAATAATTTTCGGTATATTTTTTTAGGGAAAAAATCTGAATAAAAATAAATTTGAACAAAAATAAAGTTGAACAAAATAAAACAGAAAAGGAACATAGAAAAAAGGAAACAAAAATAAATTTGAACAAAAACGAATTTGATCCAAACCAATGAACAAAAATAAACGGAAAATGAACACAGAAAAGAAACAAAAACGAAAAAAAAAAACGTGTGTCGTAACAGGAGTGAAGAGAAAAGAACCATATGCGAACTAAATGGGCCTGGCCGCGGCGCAAGCGAAAACCGCCGCTAACGGCCGGTGTTTAGGATTTCCCCGACGCAATGGAGATGTGGCGCTTATAGGATTTGCCCACAAACAGGCGGTATATAGCAGCTCCATGCAGAAGGGGCGAAGGCCCAAAGCAGACAGAAATATAGCTGCCAAACAAAAAAAAATGATGGAAATCTGCAAGGGATATTATAGGAACGGCTGCATCTGAAAAGCATGTCACTGAAATAGAGTTCTTGGTGGACGGCGGCATGACAAACCTCAAAATGTACGTTCAGGTAGATAGAGCTAGCGACTTGTGTGGATGCAGGGAAAGAGAGTAGGATGAAGACAACATGCATGAGCATCAGTTTGTGGTTGCGAATATAGAGGTGAATTGATAAGAAAGTCGTGGAGGAGCTCACTTAGCCGGCGTACGTTTTGGAATCATCTCTCGGGGGTTTATGTTTTGTTTTGCCCTGGGTAGCGAGTAATAAGAGTACTTAAAGACCATGCTAGTTGGGATAAAGCAGCAAACACGCACATATTTTCTGCATAATGGCGCCTTCCGGCATTGCTGCAACTGCTGAGAATCAGCTCGGCTTCGAGCCCTCGCCATGGGGCGACTTCTTCATCGACTACGAGCCCAAGCCACTGCAGGTATGAAAATGAAAACGTAGCTCCTTGATGGGTTTACCTTCATCCAAAACGTTGCACGTACTAGCATTATGATTTACCATGGCACGGCAATTAATTGGTCAATCGATGGATCCATGGATGCATGGCAGAGGTCCGAGGAATGGATGATGAAGAGAGCCGACAAGCTGAAGCAGGACGTCCACACAATGTTTAACACATGCAAAAGCACCACCGCCAGGATCTCCTTGGTGGATGCCCTCCAGCATCTCGGAATAAATCACCTCTTTGAAGAGCAGATCGACCGCGCATTACGCCAAATCCTTGACAATGAACTGCCTAGCTCAGCCAGCCTCTATGAAGAGGCTCTTCGGTTCCGGTTGCTTAGAGAAAATGGACACTGGGTCGCTCCGGGTATATACACATCTGACTCCAATCTTCATCTCATTAAAAAAAATCTATGCAAAATCTCTATGGAGCAACTTCTTTCTTTTTTGTTTCGCTCAGATAAAACAAGCGTATATATGGACTTGAAACTTTGCTAGTCATCGAAATATTACAATTAGATGTGTAGAAAATGGTTCGGATTTTTTATACCATGTAAGTAGACAAAGTTATTTTTTGAACAAAACGTTTGTTTTAGATTTTTATGTCGCGCACAAAAATTAAGTTTTATTTTTGACAAAACGAAGTTCTATTGTGCCCCTGACCACCGAATTTTGAAGACTATATGTTTCACAGTTTAGGAGAAATGTAGAAAATCCTGGGTGTGTTGGTGACTCCCTGCTCACACGCAACTTATCCAAAACTTGTGCCCATGAATTAATGCTACATGAGTCATATTATTCGCATTATTTCATCAGTTTTATGTTTTTTCTAGAAAGAACGCAATCCAAATTATATTACTTTAACATATTATATTTTAAATTTAGTCTCAATTAAAGATATTATTTTCTCCAAAAGAGTTAGCATGAAAACAGCCTTCATCATATTTGAGTTATTTATTTTTACAAACATATCTATACACATACCATTATATATAAAGAAATAATCAATAAAGGGCATATGCTAGAACAAGTCAATGGTAAACGTGATTTATTTATGAAGAGAGGGAGTATTTGTTTAAATAATTTCATAAACTAAGAGGAGAGAGATATAGCACCGTCGAACCCAGGACAATCGACAACATGGTCACTAGATTACTTAATATATTAACCTATGGATCTTGTAGATGTTTTCGACAAATTCAAGTGTGAAGACAGAACCTTCAGCAAGGAGATAACTAGTCAACCGCGTGTACTACTAAGTTTATACAATGCCGCTCATCTCCTTATTCATGGTGAACCGACACTTGAAGAAGCCATAACTTTTGCAAGGCATCATCTTGAATTAATGAGTGGGAGTCTCAAGTCCCCGCTAGCTCAGCAAGTGAAACGTGCACTTCACAGACCATTGCCAAGGACTTGTAAGAGGGTGGAAATGTTACACTATATCTCAGAGTATGAAGAAGAGGAAGGGCATAACCCAATTCTACTGGAGCTCGCAAAACTAGATTTCAACCTTTTGCAATTTGTCCATTTGAAGGAGCTGAAAGCTATTACGCAGTATGTATTTTCTTCTCTTTTATATTCATTCAGATATTGATAAATATCAAAGTAATAAATATATATAATTGTTGTTAATGTGCTTTCACATGCACTCCCATTTCTGAAATTGGATGTCACTACTTAACTTGAGAGCATTTGGGATGTATCCAATTACTAGTTAAAATGATTCTACTTGAAATGACAGGTGGTGGAAAAATATTTATGGATGTATCGGACTAAGCTATATTCGCAACCGTGTGGTGGAGAGCTACACTTGGGCTTATGTGATATACTTCGAGGGATGTTTTGAGCTCCCCCGTATTATGATCGCCAAGATGATGCTGCTAATTACCATTTTAGATGACACTTATGATACATATGCTACCATAGAGGAATCTCGGAAGCTACATGAAGCCGTACAAAGGTTTGGTACAGTTTTACTTTATTTTTGTTGATATATTGTTAAAAACATAGGTCGTGGGCTGCTCCTTCTAGTATTTAGACTGAATTTGCATGCTAACTATGGCCAATCTAACACATTTTCGTTTGCCTTTTTCTTGTGTGGAAACAAAACTAATCATGTAGATGGGATGAGAGTGTCCGTTATCTTCTGCCAGAATATTTACAGAAGTTCTATATCGAGTTGCTAAGGGCCTTCAGGGATATTGATAGTGAAATCCCAAGCGATATCAAGTATGACATTGCCTACCTCAAGAAAGCGGTAAGAACTTACTGTTCTGTTGCCTAAATAGAAAAGTCTAGAAACTCTCACGATAGATTATATGCAGCGATTGATTTTGTTTTGACATGTCATGTCACAACAATTTAGATTTTACCTTGTGTCTGTAGATTCAAAATAATGTGACTGGTTATCTCCAAGAAGCCGAATGGTCTCACAAGAATCACAAGCCAAGTTTTATAGACCATGTGAATTTGACTAGCCTTACCGTAGGTGCACCAACAGTATGTGTGAGTATGATGGCTGGCATGGGAAACGCCATAATGGAGCAAGCACTCAAGTGGACAGCTGACGTCCCTGATGTCGTCGTAGCAGCCGGGAAGATTGTACGTTTTATGAATGACATTGCTGCTTTTGAGGTACAAATTCTTTCAAGGTTAATTTTTTACATGCATATTTCTTTGAGAACTGTATCTCTAATGATATTTTTTTGAGAACTGTATCTCTAATGATATTACATTTGCATCACTAACATTTATTATTGTATTATCACTATTGGTAACTCAAATGTCAGCTAGTGGGCACGCAGCTTAGCTACACTTCAAAATATGAGTAAAACCCATACTTACACTTTTGAAACGAAAGCTGGTGCAGGACTTTTTACTGGGCATGGATGCATAACATTTACTCACTCTAGTATATATATGCTTACGTTCTAACATACAGGATGGAAAATCGAACCGTGATGTGGCAAGCTCTGTGGAATGTTACATCAACGAGTATAGTGTCCCGAGCGACGTGGCCATTGCAAGCATCGATGTACTCATAGAACACGAATGGAGGACTCTAAACCAAGCACGATTTGAAAATCGTGCACTTCTCCCAGCGCTGCAGCGTATTATCGGCTTAGCCCTTAGTGCTTCGCTGATCTATGATAACAGGAAAGATGTGTACACGGTAAGCAGGCATCTTCAAAAAACTATTGAGGGACTCTTTGTCAAGCCCATATAGATGTGTACCTACAGCTAGCAATCTGTGCCCCCTTATTTTCAGCAATTTCTGGCGAGCTTACGGCTCCATGAATCTTCCATGTTTTTAGACATGTATTGGGGTTTGGCAACAATAATTTCGTGTTGGCATGCTAGAAATATCTTAAATTGTCTATGGGATGTGTTGTAAAAGTTATCATTTTGCAGATATAAAAATAGAGATATCGTTGTTGGATCGACTTGAGAAGGGATATTTTATTTTCATGGTTATAATCCGAACATGCATTTTTTTTTTGTGTATGGTCCACGGTGTACTAGCCAACATTCTCTCCAACTTGATGAGCTTCTTCAGTGGACCTTGATGGGATTCTTCGCTTGGAATCACCATCCCTAAATTTTTCATTTTTGCCTCCTCACCATCTTTGACTTGTTGGATATGGCTTCCATGTTTGGGTCACACAAGTGCAATCTTTAGGGCTGCCCTGCCAGAAAATATGGGGTCTCTGCGGTGTTGAGTATCATGATTGTATTAGAAAACATAGATAGCATAGGATTCTATTCTATGCTGACTTGTACTCCAAGTAGATTATTGTACTCATATATATTCCCATGAGGCTCAAGCAATACAACAACGATTCCATCATCCCTTCTCTACTCTTCTACATGTAGTCTGCACAGGAGTTGTGTCGGAGAGAGGCGAGGCAGCAGCTCCCATGGAGCGGAGAAGTGATGCTTTAGGAGGGAGGCGGGCAGGGGCGCCGTTGGGGAGTGGAGGAGAGTATGGAGCTTCATTCGCCACTCTTCCATCCCCGGCCATGCTCATCAAAGACGATGGGAAATTCAAAAAGACGGAGGTGTCGTGGGTGGTACTCCCTCCGTCCGGGATTACTGGGCTCCTAGTGAAAAAATATTTGTCCAGCAATTAGCCCCCACACAAGGCTTCTAAGAATTAATTCTCCTAAAAACTTGTAGCCTAATTATTGCTTAATCCTACCCGCAGCCCCACTTTCCTCTCTCTTTCTTTTAACTGCCCAATGCATGCTAGCATGCGCACGGTTTGGTTGGCAACTTTGATTAGGCTTTAATTGAAAATTTTGGAACTCTCGCTTTGATTGTGTCGCACCCGGACTTCTAGGGGATACTCACAGTCCGTTAAACTGTAGATACATGGCTTACGGGGCATGCCGGCACCCGCATCTCAATATGAGCAGGCCAACACGTAAACGTGTGACAACCATTCTCTTACTGTTCTTCGTCTACGCAAACCATCCCATAGAAATCCAGATACTTCCGTTGACGTACTTCAAAACATACACACATGGTACGTCAACGGCATTGGAACAAGTGATATCACAACAGATCTCTACGACACAAAAGATGGAAATAAGTTGCAACTAGCTCTCATTAGAGCAGAGATAACAAATACAATCATCCAGAGGACACATGTCCCAACATATCATCATTACATCACAGCGGAAGCATTCAACATGTCTGAGTACAGACAAGATCCAAATAGGCCTAAGAGGCCGGAAACGAAAAGACGGGGCCCATCCACGAAGTCTCGGATCCTGCCCGGGTCCGCTATCTACTCGCCAGCAGTCTCGTCATACTCCACGTAGTAGCCACCATGGGGATCCTCGGAAACGTCGTCTGCGGAAACCACAACCCCAAAGGGGTCAGTACATAAACGTACTGGCAAGCAAGACTCACAGTTCACCAAAGTGTAACCCGTCAACACCAAGCACAGATGCTTTGGGTTCAACGGAAGGAAGGGGATATAAAAGATGCTGCAACTGGCTGCTCTAACCAACTACAGAGTTACTACCACTTCCGGCTATCAGAAAGGGGATAAGATCGCGTATCGTAACCAACTATAGCTAACCACCAATCAAACCCATCCTGGACCTCGCCCCTTATCCAAAGAAGCAATCCGAGGATAACTCACACAGTTGAATTAATGATGGTTCAGATTATTGTGTCAATAAGCCTATTACTAGTCAAGCTGTTAATCATTGGGTGTAGGGTTGTTAATCATTGGGTTTAAGTTGTCCTGAGTACTTGTTAGCCAGTACTTTCACCAAGTAATCCATAACCGCGGAAAACAAGGCTTCTCGAGAAGATTTAACCCTGCAGGGGTGCACCAATTTGGCCGTACACGTAAGAATAACCCGCCAGACGGGGATCAAACCCACCAAGCGAGGTACTCAACACAACTCAACTCTTCTTCGCATCAAGCCCAAAGAACCTTGGGCGCACGGCTAATCGAGCCCCGAAGAAAAGGGACCCTCATAGCACTCTAAGAACGTGTCCCCCTATATGCCGACTACAAAAGTTCCACCCTGGCCTGGGCTCGCAAGAACATGCATGCGGCAAATGGAAAACACGAACTAAATGAGGCGATTTGGACGAGATGCGAATCGAATCAAATTGAGGGGGGCGCCCATACTCGCTTCCCACATGCGGTTAGTGCGCTCATCATGGATCAGTAGACAAGACCCTTTTCCTATTAGGGTCGACACTAGCAGGCCTCAAAACCACCCTGGGCCTCCTGCCGGTGCCTTATCATCAAATTATTATTAATAACAACATTAGCATGATTGATTGATTAAACATCGAGCCCCCAGAACATAATGAAATAGTAACAGAAAGTAACGGGTAACAGACTCGAGCAAAACAACCCTAAGCATGCTAGTAAGTCACTGGCTCAACCAATGGGGTTGTAGGAGTGGAGGTGAGGCAATATCAGGGTTAAGGGATTCATGTAATAGGTTCGTAACGGAAACAACTAATCATAGGGCTAGCAGAATAGACAACGGAAAGTATCGGTAACCAATGTTGACAGGAACACGATGGTTCATGTGAGTGAATACTTGCCTGCAAACCCAGTAGCCTGGTACTGAGCTAGATCCTTAGAAGGGGTGTCGTAAGTATCGTCGGTCTCAACGTCGTCGTTTATCCGAGAAGAAGCAAACAGACAACGCAGAGAACAAACAATCAATAACATGGCATAGGTGCACAAACATGGGATGATGCATGATAGTTTAATTGATGCATCCAAAAATAAACTAGTTGACAAGATAACATAACATGATTAAATGGACCCACATGCAATTGGATTGCATCTGGAAAGCCCATGAATTATGGTTGAATTAATTGTTCTACAACTAATCATCATGTGTAAGTGAGTTAGCATGATGCATGGATGAGGAAAACAGCAAAATAACAACAATAGAAGCAATTGGAAATAAGGTTTACCAAGTTTGGAAATTGGTTTATTAAGTTATGGAATTTTGGTTCCTTAAAGGTGTCACACAAGCATTTGTTGTTTTCACCAAGTTAAATTGTTCAAAACAGAATACAAAGATTATATTTGAAAAGAAAACAAGATTTTAGTTGGAATACATGTTTCACTTGTTGAAAAAGGATTTCAAATAAATTATTTAGGAATTAAACAAGTTTAAGCAAGAATTAAATGAATTTAATTCAAACATGAACTTATTTGAATTTTTATTTGTTCAAAAACATTAAGTGAGATTCATATTTGAGAAGCTTATACTTTTGTGGTTTGAAAACATATTTTATATGTCCCAAAAGAATTTGTTTTGATCAAGTTATGAATTTAGCAATATTAAATGATTTAAACAAGGTTTAAATCATTCAACCAATTTTAATTATTCAAAACATGAAACAAATTTCATATTTGAAAATTTGGTTTAATTTTGCATGGAAAACATATTTTATTTGTTGAAATTGGATTTAAAATGAGCAAGTTATTATTTTGGCAATTTTAAATGCAATAATTAAGAAACAGTTGTTTTCAGCAATTTAAATTATTCAAAACATCAAACAAAATTTATATTTGGAAAGTACATGAAAAGTTGATTGGAAAACATATTTAGTTTGTGGAATTTGGAATTTTTATGCCCAAGTTATGATTTTTGCAAATTTAAGTGATTTAAACAAGAATTCAAATATTTCACCAATTTAAAATATTCAAAACAGTAAACAAATTTTATATTTGGATAGAGCATTTAATTTGGGACAGAAAACATATTTATAAAAGTTAAATTTGGAGTTGGGATGAATTACTTATGCATTTTACAAGATTTGGTGCAAATCTGCCATTTTTAACTTATTAGGGACTTGGAAAATATTTTTACAGGGGCTAGAATTAATTAGCAGGGATCTATGTGTGATTCTGAGATGTTTCTGTGACCAAACAAAAAGAAACAAAAATGTTTGGTTTATCTGAGGGTGGGGGGATTCGAACCCCAGCCCTGCTTCTGTGAGCAAAGGGGGCTAACCAGTGGGGTGACTGCGGATTTGTGATGGAAAGGGGCCTCGGGGGTGGATATGGATTCAGGAACCTGTACTGCACTTAAATCGGAAAAATAAGCAGCAAAAGGGTGGGGGGCTGGGACTCGAACCCAGGACCTAGGGTGTGCGCGCAAGGTTCGCTGCCAGTAGGTCTGATGCGCTGTTGTTGGTAGAAAGGGAAACTCGGGGGGTAAGTGCTGTGGTTGAGCGCTGTTTTCTGAATTTTGGGTTAACTGAACCTGTACAACCGATCGCTGACAGTCGAGGCGAGGTAGCCGACCTGCGGCAGCTGTGGTGATCGCATGGTCGTGGGTTCGTGGTGGTGGAGGGGAGTGCGGCCAAGGGAGGAGGAGGGAGGCGAGAGGAGGAAGGGGGGCTCACCTTGGGGGGCTCCCGAGGCAGGAGGAGGTCGATCGGGGCAGACAGAGGTGCAGCGGTAGAGGTTTGGCCGGCGGCAGAAACTCCACGGCGGCGGCGACTCGGGCAGTATCCGGCGGTGAGGCCTTCAACAATCTCGGAGCTGGAGGGGTGCCGGTTCCATTCCCGGGGACAGAAGGTCCTCGAGGTGACCGTGGTCGTCGGGGCTATGGGGAGGCAGTGCGCTCGCTGCCCTCTGTAACTCCCTTAGGCGAGTTTCAGGGTTCAGAAACTGGGAGATGGGGGGAAGCAAGGGAAAATGGCGGCGCAGAGATAGGAGAGGTTAGGGTTTGGCTAGGGCAGGCACAGGGGAGGTGGTTATATGGTGGGGGGGAGCTTGGTACGGCTGCAATCTGGAGGGGGGAGGAGGTGATCGATCGGTGGTGATGGAGTCGTACAGGAAGATGACGACAGGGGGGGAGGAAGACGACAAGGGGAAGGGGGTATGGGCCCAATGGGAGTAGGTTGGGATGGGCTTCGTTTCTCTCCCCCTCTGTGAACGTTTTCTTTTTATTATTTCTTCTGTTTTATTATTATTTTTTTGCAGAAAAGGTTTAGGAAGAAAAAGAGGGTTTTGGGGTTGGCAAAAATATTAGAAAAATTTGGGTTAGCTTTTTAATGGATTGGTAACCAAATGCAAATTTGGAAATTCAAATTAATTGACTTATGGTGCTGTTTGTAATTTAAATCAAATTGGGATGAATTTTATTATTAAGTGCATTATAGAAAACAAGATTTTAACTAGGGTGCACATTAGTGTTTAAATGGAACAAAAAGATTGGAATTGTTTGAATGCAAATTATATTAAGTGGATTATCAAATAACAAATAAGAGTTGAGATTTTTATTATTTCATGGAAACAAATGGAAGTTTTATTTGAACCTTATGGTTTGATGGAAACAATGGAGTGATTTGTTTTGCAATTTTCATAACTTTCAAAAGGGTTGTTGTTTGGAAGAAAATCATAATTGAATTTAAAAAGGGTTTGATATTAAATGAATTTTTGATAGAAACAAAACAATAGTTTTGGAATCACAACTTTAATGGAAACAATTGATTGTTTTGATTTGAAAAATCATTTTGGAAATTGTAACATCACAAGGATGAAACAAAAGTTTTGAATTTTTGGGTTGAAATTCAAATAGAAAACAAAGGAAAACAAATGAAAACAGTTGGAAAACAAATGAAAACAGAGGAAAACAAAAGGAAAACAAGCAAAACAATTGCAATCAACATGATGCCATGATACAAAACATAAAATAACAGATAGCAAACATTCTAAAGGCTTATTTTTCATACTTGGGATGTTACAAAACGCCCCCCCTTGAAGGAATCGCGCCCCGAGATTCCTACTTATGAAAGAAAAGGTCCGGATACTTCTTGCGAAGATCCTCTTGAGCTGTGACACGTGAAACACATCGTGCACCTTGGATAGTTTTTCTGGAAGTTCAAGATGACAGGCATTCCTGGCAATTCTTCTGGAAAGATGTCAGGGAATTTGGAAACCACCGGAACATTTTGAGTAAAGGGAGAGGTTTTGTATTGAGGGTGTATAGCTGGATAGAACTTGATTCATTTGGAGAATAGACTATCTGGAATGTGGTGATTCAGGAATGCTTCCTCGAAACAACCCCAGGTGATAGGAATGCCAGCTCTGATAGCCTGGTAGTTTTCGAAACAACAACAACCTTTCTGGCCAGATAGACTTGATATTTGGGAAGTTTTGATTATACGCCGGTAGAAGAACTGAAATGGAAAACAACAACAAGATTTCAACGGACGGAAAGGATGTTGAGAAGAACAGGATATCAACATCGGGACAACGAGAACAAAACACTCCTGAGGTACTACGGATAACCCATCCGGGCTTCTAAAGGATCAATATCTACTGCTTAAGGAATAGAGGATCTGCTTCCGGGGCTTACACGCCTCCGTTCTCAATCATGAGTAGGCAACATGATAAATCATGTCACAACCACCTCCATTCCTATGGTCTAGTAGATATAACCATCCTAGAGAAACCAGAATACGTGAAATCCTAACTTGAAAGTTTAGATGAGAATGGAAAAACAACGTTGCACTTCCTTACCAGAAAAAGGGAGGGTGGGTGGGGAAAGAAGAAAAAGAACAGAATTCCTACTCTCACGTTTCATTTTTCCTATATAGCTACAAAATAGTTTCTAGACTCAACTGCGACCAGTAAAAAGGAATCCTACAGGCAGACAGGCTCTGATACCATTTGTCGCACCCGGACTTCTAGGGGATACTCACAGTCCGTTAAACAGTAGATACATGGCTTACGGGGCATACCGGCACCCGCATCTCAATATGAGCAGGCCAACACGTAAACGTGTGACAACCATTCTCTTACTGTTCATCGTCTACGCAAACCATCCCATAGAAATCCAGATACTTCCGTTGACGTACTTCAAAACATACACACATGGTACGTCAACGGCATTGGAACAAGTGATATCACAACAGATCTCTACGACACAAAAGATGGAAATAAGTTGCAACTAGCTCTCATTAGAGCAGATATAACAAATACAATCATCTAGAGGACACATGTACCAACATATCATCATTACATCACAGCGGAAGCATTCAACATGTCTGAGTACAGACAAGATCCAAATAGGCCTAAGAGGCCGGAAACGAAAAGACGGAGCCCATCCACGAAGTCTCGGATCCTGCCCGGGTCCGCTATCTACTCGTCAGCAGTCTCGTCATACTCCACGTTGTAGCCACCATGGGGATCCTCGGAAACGTCGTCTGCGGAAACCACAGCCCCAAAGGGGTCAGTACATAAACGTACTGGCAAGCAAGACTCACAGTTCACCAAAGTGTAACCCGTCAACACCAAGCACAGATGCTTTGGGTTCAACGGAAGGAAGGGGATATAAAAGATGCTGCAACTGGCTGCTCTAACCAACTACAGAGTTACTACCACTTCCGGCTATCAGAAAGGGGATAAGATCGCGTATCGTAACCAACTATAGCTAACCACCAATCAAACCCATCCTGGACCTCGCCCCTTATCCAAAGAAGCAATCCGAGGATAACTCACACAGTTGAATTAATGATGGTTCAGATTATTGTGTCAATAAGCCTATTACTAGTTAAGCTGTTAATCATTGGGTGTAGGGTTGTTAATCATTGGGTTTAAGTTGTCCTGAGTACTTGTTAGCCAGTACTTTCACCAAGTAATCCATAACCGCGGAAAACACGGCTTCTCGAGAAGATTTATCCCTGCAGGGGTGCACCAATTTGGCCGTACACGTAAGAATAACCCGCCAGACGGGGATCAAACCCACCAAGCGAGGTACTCAACACAACTCAACTCTTCTTCGCATCAAGCCCAAAGAACCTTGGGCGCACGGCTAATCGAGCCCCGAAGAAAAGGGACCCTCATAGCACTCTAAGAACGTGTCCCCCTATATGCCGACTACAAAAGTTCCACCCTGGCCTGGGCTCGCAAGAACATGCATGCAGCAAATGGAAAACACGAACTAAATGAGGCGATTTGGACGAGATGCGAATCGAATCAAATTGAGGGGGGCGCCCATACTCGCTTCCCACATGCGGTTAGTGCGCTCATGATGGATCAGTAGACAAGACCCTTTTCCTATTAGGGTCGACACTAGCAGGCCTCAAAACCACCCTGGGCCTCCTGCCGGTGCCTTATCATCAAATTATTATTAATAACAACATTAGCATGATTGATTGATTAAACATCGAGCCCCCAGAACATAATGAAATAGTAACAGAAAGTAACGGGTAACAGACTCGAGCAAAACAACCCTAAGCATGCTAGTAAGTCACTGGCTCAAACAATGGGGTTGTAGGAGTGGAGGTGAGGCAATATCAGGGTTAAGGGATTCATGTAATAGGTTCGTAACGGAAACAACTAATCATAGGGCTAGCAGAATAGACAACGGAAAGTATCGGTAACCAATGTTGAAAGGAACACGATGGTTCATGTGAGTGAATACTTGCCTGCAAACCCAGTAGCCTGGTACTGAGCTAGATCCTTAGAAGGGGTGTCGTAAGTATCGTCGGTCTCAACGTCGTCGTTTATCCGAGAAGAAGCAAACAGACAACGCAGAGAACAAACAATCAATAACATGGCATAGGTGCACAAACATGGGATGATGCATGATAGTTTAATTGATGCATCCAAAAATAAACTAGTTGACAAGATAACATAACATGATTAAATGGACCCACATGCAATTGGATTGCATCTGGAAAGCCCATGAATTATGGTTGAATTAATTGTTCTACAACTAATCATCATGTGTAAGTGAGTTAGCATGATGCATGGATGAGGAAAACAGCAAAATAACAACAATAGAAGCAATTGGAAATAAGGTTTACCAAGTTTGGAAATTGGTTTATTAAGTTATGGAATTTTGGTTCCTTAAAGGTGTCACACAAGCATTTGTTGTTTTCACCAAGTTAAATTGTTCAAAACAGAATACAAAGTTTATATTTGAAAAGAAAACAAGATTTTAGTTGGAATACATGTTTCACTTGTTGAAAAAGGATTTCAAATAAATTATTTAGGAATTAAACAAGTTTAAGCAAGAATTAAATGAATTTAATTCAAACATGAACTTATTTGAATTTTTATTTGTTCAAAAACATTAAGTGAGATTCATATTTGAGAAGCTTATACTTTTGTGGTTTGAAAACATATTTTATATGTCCCAAAAGAATTTGTTTTGATCAAGTTATGAATTTAGCAATATTAAATGATTTAAACAAGGTTTAAATCATTCAACCAATTTTAATTATTCAAAACATGAAACAAATTTTATATTTGAAAAGGTGGTTTAATTTTGCATGGAAAACATATTTTATTTGTTGAAATTGGATTTAAAATGAGCAAGTTATTATTTTGGCAATTTTAAATGCAATAATTAAGAAACAGTTGTTTTCAGCAATTTAAATTATTCAAAACAGCAAAAAAAATTTACATTTGGAAAGTACATGAAAAGTTGATTGGAAAACATATTTAGTTTGTGGAATTTGGAATTTTTATGCCCAAGTTATGATTTTTGCAAATTTAAGTGATTTAAACAAGAATTCAAATATTTCACCAATTTAAAATATTCAAAACAGTAAACAAATTTTATATTTGGATAGAGCATTTAATTTGGGACAGAAAACATATTTAAAAAGTTAAATTTGGAGTTGGGATGAATTACTTATGCAATTTACAAGATTTGGTGCAAATCTGCCATTTTTAACTTATTAGGGACTTGGAAAATATTTTTACAGGGGCTAGAATTAATTAGCAGGGATCTATGTGTGATTCTGAGATGTTTCTGTGACCAAACAAAAAGAAACAAAAATGTTTGGTTTATCTGAGGGTGGGGGGATTCGAACCCCAGCCCTGCTTCTGTGAGCAAAGGGGGCTAACCAGTGGGGTGACTGCGGATTTGTGATGGAAAGGGGCCTCGGGGGTGGATATGGATTCAGGAACCTGTACTGCACTTAAATCGGAAAAATAAGCAGCAAAAGGGTGGGGGGCTGGGACTCGAACCCAGGACCTAGGGTGTGCGCGCAAGGTTCGCTGCCAGTAGGTCTGATGCGCTGTTGTTGGTAGAAAGGGAAGCTCGGGGGGTAAGTGCTGTGGTTGAGCGCTGTTTTCTGAATTTCGGGTTAACTGAACCTGTACAACCGATCGCTGACAGTCGAGGCGAGGTAGCCGGCCTGTGGCAGCTGTGGCGATCGCATGGCCGTGGGTGCGTGGTGGTGGAGGGGAGTGCGGCCAAGGGAGGAGGAGGGAGGCGAGAGGAGGAAGGGGGGCTCACCTTGGGGGGCTCCCGAGGCAGGAGGAGGTCAATCGGGGCCGACAGAGGTGCAACGGCAGAGGTTTGGCCTACGGCAGAAACTCCACGGCGGCGGCGACTCGGGTAGTATCCGGCGGTGAGGCCTTCAGCAATCTCGGAGCTGGAGGGGTGCCGGTTCCATTCCCGGGGACAGAAGGTCCTCGAGGTGACCGTGGTCGTCGGGGCTATGTGGAGGCAGTGCGCTCGCTGCCCTCTGTAACTCCCTCAGGCGAGTTTCAGGGTTCAGAAACTGGGAGATGGGGGGAAGCAAGGGAAAATGGCGGCGCAGAGATAGGACAGGTTAGGGTTTGGCTAGGGCAGGCAGAGGGGAGGTGGTTATATGGTGGGGAGGAGCTTGGTACGGCTGCAATCTGGAGGAGGGAGGAGGTGATCGATCGGTGGTGATGGAGTCGTACAGGAAGATGACGACAGGGGGGAGGAAGACGACAAGGGGAAGGGGGTATGGGCCCAAAGGGAGTAGGTTGGGCTGGGCTTCGTTTCTCTCCCCCTCTGTGAACGTTTTCTTTTTATTATTTCTTCTGTTTTATTATTTTTTTTTTGCAGAAAAGGTTTAGGAAGAAAAAGAGGGTTTTGGGGTTGGCAAAAATATTAGAAAAATTTGGGTTAGCTTTTTAATGGATTGGTAACCAAATGCAAATTTGGAAATTCAAATTAATTGACTTATGGTGCTGTTTGTAATTTAAATCAAATTGGGATGAATTTTATTATTAAGTGCATTATAGAAAACAAGATTTTAACTAGGGTGCACATTAGTGTCTAAATGGAACAAAAAGATTGGAATTTTTTGAATGCAAATTATATTAAGTGGATTATCAAATAACAAATAAGAGTTGAGATTTTTATTATTTCATGGAAACAAATGGAAGTTTTATTTGAACCTTATGGTTTGATGGAAACAATGGAGTGATTTGTTTTGCAATTTTCATAACTTTCAAAAGGGTTGTTGTTTGGAAGAAAATCATAACTGAATTTAAAAAGGGTTTGATATTAAATGAATTTTTGATAGAAACAAAACAATAGTTTTGGAATCACAACTTTAATGGAAACAATTGATTGTTTTGATTTGAAAAATCATTTTGGAAATTGTAACATCACAAGGATGAAACAAAAGGTTTGAATTTTTGGTTTGAAATTCAAATAGAAAACAAAGGAAAACAAATGAAAACAGTTGGAAAACAAATGAAAACAGAGGAAAACAAGCAAAACAATTGCAATCAACATGATGCCATGATACAAAACATAAAATAACAGATAGCAAACATTCTAAAGGCTTATTTTTCATACTTGGGATGTTACAGATTGGCTCATGTACAACCAGTAGCTGCACGCCTTGGTCGCTATGCAAGACAGTACAAGCCCAGTAATCCCGGACGGAGGGAGTAGCAGCCCAGTTTCAGAAGTAATGGTCGGTACCTTTTCCCTTGAATGCTTGGACAGTTGTCCTACTCGGAGATGCCTAATATTCTATAACGGGTAATGTCTCTATGTCGGCCACAAGCTCATCTGTGCTCATGGCGGAATCAACCGAAGCGTTGAACACCGGAGAAAAAAAATCATTGGGTCTGCCTAGATCCCCAGACAATGTAACGAGAGACGTTTCTACTCTCGACCATGCTTTTGAAAATGATGGGCGAAGGGCTGAAAATAAATTAAGGGGGTGTTCAATCCAGCTATAGGTGAAGCAGGGCGAACAAAATGGGGTGGGGATGGGAGTGACCCAAAACTGTTCAGCGAGCGGCGAGCATAGCGGGTCAGGGTAGGCGAAGGAGACAAGGGACTATAATTGAGATAGGATGTGCTACTTGAACTTCTCATCTAGGGTGCCCGCGGAAACGGAGACGCGGCCTCGATCTACACGGTGCGTGAAGAACTCGAGCGAGCGGCCAAGGCGAGGGTGAGGAACCGCACCGATGGAAGTGGGGGTGTTGTTGTTTGTTGGTTGGCGGGCTCCGGAGTGATGCTCACGGCGGGGCACTCCCCCGTGTTGCCTGTTGCGTCTCGAGAGCCCTAGTTTAAAAAAAATTAAGTATTACACTCAAGACTCTGCATATCTAGGATGCGGCACATAGATCGACTTGTCAAACTAGGTTCCCTAGTTGCAGCAAGGAGACAAAATAGCACATCACACCAAGCTTTGGTGTGGTTGTTGCACAAAACACATAATCAAAACCGGTTTTGCAGCAAGTCCCAATTTCTTGTCTAACAAGTTGCAACAAGCCCAAATAACTGATTTAGGTGCTTAATGCATACCCCGACATATGGGTCCATAACTCTGTACCATGCACTTCTCTCGTACAATACACATATCTGCCGACCGGCCCGCACGTTCTCTAGACGCAAAAAATAAAAGACATGGCCGACACCTTTCTACACGAGTTGGAGGACATCGACACCACCGAGCGGAAAGGGAGCGGGAACTACTAACGCCATACGGGGTGGGAGATGAGACCCGGCGACGCCGGCGCCGGGCAGAGACGATGGAGGGCCGGCCATGAGATCTCTGGATTTGGACCCCGTCTTGCTCTCTTCCCCACCCTAGTGCACAACACCACAACTGCTACCACGAGACGAAGGAGTTGGCGGGGGCGGCGATGGTGGCGGGGGTGTCACAAATATACCACTTGTACCCAACCTTTGAAGCCTCACCTCGCAATTAGGAATGCATGGCACAGGGTAATTATTGTATTCCTTTTTGCAATTGTCTTATATTATGTTGAAGATCATAACACTCTTATTGTTTCAGAGCAATCAAACTCGGCCTGATGCCACTGAAGGAGCGCCCGTACCTCCATCGACTGCACCAGCACCTACAAGAGGTGGACCATCACGACAACGTCCTACATCAGATGCACCACCGTGACACCATGCCTACACCACCACTAGCACAACGACAACCAGTACCACCACATCACCATGCTGCAGGACCAGCAGCACTCTAACTTCCTGCAGTTCGTGGGATAGGAACTAGAAGAGGTTGGCACCAACCTAGGGAAAATCAGCCCAACTCCCGGAACTCCAGGTTGTATGGCTACTTTACACCAGGTTGTGATGGGCACCGCCGGCAGCAAGAAATGCAAGAGGGCGAGCAATGACTACATTTTGTCGAGTTGATCTAAGCCATATAATAATTAATCTATAGACCTGATATTTTGTATGTGCCATGAAACACTAATGATAGTTTGTATGTGCCATGGGACACTTTTATTGGAGTTTGTGAAGTGTCTGCACACTTAATTTGAACCTGTTGCTCTATGTGATCTACATGCTGCTATGATGGAACTTGATGCTCTCTATGATATACATGCTGTTATATTTCCTCAAATATTTTTTGTGTGTATAATGCATACATTTCCAACCCTTAAGTTGCCCTTTTTTTAAAAGTTGTATAAGATTTTATACGGTATAAAAATACAGGCCCACATGTCAGATACACTTTTAAGACCCTAAATCAGTTATTTGGGATTGTTGCAACTTGTTAGACAAAAAATTGGGGATTGCTGCAAAAACCGGTTTTGATTCAGTGTTTTGTGCAACAACAACACCAAAGCTTTGTGTTATGTCCAATTTTCTCAAAAAAGGAAGAAGAACACATGGCACACGAACACCCAATTAAGATTTTTATGGTAATTTCAATAATAAGCAACACCAGCGGATACCACAAGGAAATATAGCATATGTTCCCATTTTGTGTGGCTTTAAATATTGCCAAACAAAACTTCATACGTATAAAAAAGCGGGGTCATTGTACGGAAGAAAAAATGCTCCAGCCTCCAGTGAATTGAAGAGAATAAACATGTCCTAGCAAACCTACTTTGCAACTGACCCTAGTAGGAACACTATTTTTATCATGAAGTTTATTGTCTTTTCAAGAATATTTTTTACTGATATTCAAATTGGGAATGTTACGTTAGGCAAAAACTAGAAACCAATTGATCAGTACAATACAAGGACACGAAAATGATAAATAACTCAGATGCAAACTACCGTCGATCCCCAAAGATCCCCAAACCATTTATTAATTACAAATCATATAACCATAAGTGTGATCATAATCTCAGAGCGACTACGGGAAACACAATGAAATAATTGATCAGATTTATAAACGAGCAGATAAAGTACAAGAACTTAATTGAAAATACAATCTTTCGAAAGTTTATCACGAGCCAGCCAAACAGCACAATGCTTTTGGTAAACAAGCACACCGAAAACAAGAGGATAACTCATATGTTGGGCGCTAGGAAACATCGGTACAAACTCATGCCGGTCGCCAAGCCTTAACATAATTACAAATAAAATTATTATTATTGTTTCAGTAAAAATAATAATGTAGCACGGAGAAAATCGATAGCTCGATCTTCCATCTCCATGTGTAGCTTGATCTTCCAGGAAGAGAAAGCAAAACTACATTTCCACTCTTCCGTGGGAGACATCATCCTGAGGTACTCCCTGGCTCTTCTGACCGTGTTGCCTCGAAGGAGAGAAACTGGAAAACGCACTCGTTTCCTAAAAAAACTAGATTGGCAACAATTTGATAATACAATATATGAAGGCGTAGGAGTTTATTTTGCTGCAGGTTATTGGTAGAGACCTCAATGTATCCAATATAAAAACGTGCAGGTGTAAAAGTCAACGTAAGAAAACAGAGTAGGAGAGAGTGAAGGAGGGGAACATATAATAGCACATACCAACTGTGTTTCCTGCTGAGCACAGGGAGATATTAAAAAGAACAAGGAGTGGTGAACACAAATTGAGGACTGCCGAGATGCATCTTCGGCATTGCCTTGTAAGATTTCCCAACATTATACATATATGCGGAAAATTCTTCAAGGGATAACAAATGCTCGAGGCCAGAAGGCACGACTACGTTTCCAGTGGCGCTGCACACTACATGGAGCCACTCAAGCTTGGGCATTGTCCCACGAAGGTCGGGCATGATGGGCTTCTTAGCTGAAGTTTAAAACACCGTAGAGAAGGGAATGCTATCATAGATGTTATTTTTCTGTGATCCAAATTCACTTATACTGATAAAAAGCTGAACTCCTGACGAGTAGAGCGTAGCGTCACACATATGGTTTGAAGCAATCTCCTCGTCAATGGTATAAAATGTTTGATTCGCTTATGTTGTCAGATGGCTTTAAGAGCTCTGAATTTGATAACTATGTGTACATTAATTTTATTGATGGATCACCTATATACTTGTTATTATATGTTGATGATATGTTGATTGCTGCCAAGAACAAGAAATAAATCACTACATTGAAGAAATTGTTGAGTAGTGAGTTTGAGATGAAAGATCTTAGTGCTCCTAAGAAAATACTCGGTATGTAGATTACTAGAGATAGAAATTCTTATTTGCCATTTCTTAGTCAACAAAGTTACATTAAGAAATTAACTTCTTCATCGTACTAGAGACAGAAATTCTTATTTGCTATTTCTTAGTCAACAAAGTTACATTAAGAAACTTCTTCATCGTTTTAACATGCATGCTGCAAAGTATGGTAGTACTCTCCCATTGCTACTCACTTTATATTGTCAGCTTTACAATATCCTGCAAATGATGAGGATTTTAAGTACATGTCTAGAGTTCCATATTCTAGTGTTGTTGGTTCTTTGATGTATGCCATGGTTTGCGCTCGTCCTGATCTATCATATGCTATGAGTTTGGTGAGTATATATATGTCTAACTCTGGCAATGAACATTGGAAGACTGTTTAGTGGATTTTTGGGTACCTTCGTGGCACATCAAGTGCTTTCTTGAAGTTTGGCAAGGTTGATGAGGGACTCAAAGGCTATGTGCAGTCAGATTACGCTGCCGATCTGGATAAGAGGAGATGCCTAACAGGTTATGTGTTCAAGCTAAGTGGTTGTGTCATGAGTTGGAGGGCAATTTTGGAGCCAGTTATTGCCCAGTCTATGACTGAAGCAGAGTACATGGCTATTGCTGAAGCATGCAAAGAATATGTTTGGCTAAAAGGTTTATTTGCTGAGCTTTCTGGAGATGATACTTGCATTAACTTGTTTTATGACAGTTAAGAGTGCTATTTACGGTACAAAGGATCAGATGTTCCATGAGAGAACACAACACATTGATGTCAACTACCATTATGTGTGCACAAGGTAAGATAAAGGTATTACTCATGATAATCCTGCTGATATGATGACAAATCTGATTCTTGTTGCTAAATTTGAGCTTTGCTCAAGCTTATTTGATATCACTCTTTTGTCCAAGAGACTATTTGGCGCCGATGGTGTTTTCTTTGTTGTTTCGGAGTGAAGATTAGTTTGTGCTACATGAAGGAATTTGTCTCAAGGTGGTGTGTTATTTTTCTGTGATCCAAATTCACTTATGTTGATAAAACATCAAACTTCTGACAAGTAGGGCATATTATCATGGATACGAGTTGTTGCCGAATTGGATACAAATTATATCTTGTCCAGTGTATACCCCTTTATATATCTTATGTAAGACGCAAGTTTGGGATAAGTCGCAAGTTGTAAATCCCCAGTGTTTGTAACCGTAGCCCCTATAGTGAAGTTCTGTTGGTTGGCACCCATGATTTTTTCTCTTCCTCATTGGAAGGGTTTCCCACGTTAAAAATCTCGTGTCCCCGTGTGTTGATCTCGTTTGTTCATCGCTATTTTCATGATATCGTTTATAACAATAGATGACAATGATTTCAATTGGATCTTTGAAGATTTTCATATCTAGGTCAGTGAGAACCGGAAGTTCAGCAAGGATTCACCACCACCATATAGAAGTTCATCAACTTTGCATTGTAACTCGCCGAGGTTCCAAAGCTCTGCTAGCCATCTAGGAACAATGGAAAAAAACTATTAATAACTATGAGTCTCTCAAAGAGGTATGGAGTCGGGGGAGGTGATGCCGGCATCAAGCCGTCTATGCAGCCCATGGCACTGACAGGAAGATCCTCGAGGCTACAAAGTCTTCCTATAGAAGAGCAAAAATCATAGATGCGTTTCTCCCTCTCGTTTGGATAAAGGCTGCATAGGAGAACCAGATATCTCAGATTTGTCACATCTCCAAGCCCCGTAATATTATCTAGCTTCTCGAATGCAACATCAAATGCATTTAGATATTGGAGGGATTTTAAGTTTCCAATCCCATCAGGAAGCCATCTATCATCAGTCGGGTGCCTCAAGCGTTGCACACGAACTGAATCTGAAGGAAGACTGCTATGTTCCAACGCATAAAGTGTTTCCATGTGTTTCAGCATCTTAATCTCTTTTGATAGCTGGTACGAGCATTGGTAAACATGCCTTAAATATCTCAGCTGATACAACTCTTGCACGTCAATTTCAATAAAAATAACGTGGAGGAATTTGAACTCCGACAAAGGAGGCGTACCCTCAGATCTCCCAAAGAACATGACTGGCGGAATATGTAACTTGCTAATATTTCTCGGCAATATTGCCGGACTATTGTTTTGGCCATCCAAGCGAATAGATAGCCAATGGGCCTTGTATTCCAATCCTACAAAGGCCATTTAATTGTCAACTATAGTAGAAAAATTCTCTTCTGTGGACTTAAGCAAGATAAGATTAAGCATCATATAATGCATTTTTTTAGTGTGTGACAGACCGCCTATTGTCAAATTTTACAGGTTGAATAAGACTCCTATTGACAAGCTCATTAAAATAATTTCTTGCAACCTTTGCCATACCTTTACCATTTCCTTACCGATAAAGCCTTCAGCCATCATTGGCCTTCAAGTTCTTCCCTCTCAAATGTGTAGTCCTCTGGATACATACCAAGATACATCAAGCATGTCTTCAAATGGGAAGGAAGATCTCTATAGTTGAGGTTTAGAATTTGCCTCATTGAACTCAAAGTGAGATTTGTTCCCGAGACCATAGAATCCCTTACATGCTCCCACATTTCCTTTTTCTGGTAACCTTCACTCGCTAGCATGCCTGGTATACTGATAATTGCAAGAGGCAAATCACCACTCGCCAGCAAGTCAGGGCATGATTCTTCTGAGCTAAATATCCGATCAAGAAATAGTTTTTTTGAGTATCCGTTTTTTTAGAGGCTTCATTTCAAATATATGACAATTTTCTTCATGTGAACGTAGGTAACATGCCTACATTCTTGTAGTTGTGATTACTCTGCTTCCAAGATTATTATCTGGGAAGCTACATTTAATAACCTCCCAAGCTTGTACATCCTATACATCATCAATTATAATTAAGTGCCTGCCAAAAGATTTGAATTTTTGTTATGCAAAATATCTTGAAGTTATCAAATTATATTACAAAGTGAAAGTATACTTATGGCAACCTGATAATTCTAGCTAGCTTCACTCCAAGTTTCAATTATTGTGGGAGATTTTAGTTTCAATTATATGAAGTTTGTGGGATATTTTTCATTTGCCAAAGTTTATGGTTGTGCCTAAAATGCTTCAAAACTTGAGTAACATTTGATGAATTGTGTAGAGTATTATGAAAAGCGGGCATCTCTAATGATGTAGGTTTGGAACCAAGGATAAACTAATTATGAAATCTTGCAAGGCACAGACAAAGAAAGTCCACAAGTTTAATATGTAACTGCTTCTCTGTAGATGTTATCTAAGTTCATTGATGAGGTCATGCAACTCATAGTGATGAAAAGATAGATCTCTCCCCTTAAAGTGGAACAGTAAACCACACAAAAGCGTTAACATATCTGTCCTTTGAGACACCGGTACAAACGCACAACTATCATAGTCACCCTTGAGCCGTATGTACAACATTGGCAAGTGTTGTTTTTCCTAAGCCGAAAAATCAAACAATTGATACTTCCTTCAACTGTTTTTCCTTGTTTTGTAGCCAACCTGCACACTACTAGGAAAATAGCTATAGGAGTGACCATACCCATGACGCACCTAAACTTTGGTGCGTCACGCCTAAAACCCGTGGCGCACTGCTCCCCGGTGCGTCACGCCTATCTCCTTACCCGTGGCGCACCAAACAGGGGGCACGCCGCGCCTATGTGTGGGCCCGGGGTGGCGAGGCTCCCAGACGTACCCGTGACGAACCGTGCTTCTGGTGCGTCACGGCTATCTGAAATAGGCGCGGCGCACATGGGGCTGGTGCGTCACGGCTATGTGTTCCACCTACAATAACCATAGACGTGGCGCACCAGCCCCATGTGCGCCGCGCCTATTTCACATAGCCGTGACGCACCAGAGCCACGGTGCGTCACGGGTATACCTGAGAGCCATTTAAGTGGTTTGGACAACCTCCCACCTCCCATCGCCCCACATCCCCACCCCATTTTAGTTCTGGTCATCCCCCACCTCCTCACCACCCTATTTCCCCGATTTTCCCACCATTTGAAACTTGTTTAACCTATTTTATTTGATATATATGTGAGGGGAATCTAGTAAACACTCCTCTCTCCACCCCCATCTCATTTTACCACTTTCTCTTCCATCTTTTTCACTCCCTGTAGCCACACACACTCTCTCGGTCTTGAGTCGGCAAGATCTATAGTTGGTGAGTTGTTGGAGGGATATGTATATTTGTTGTATGTATATGTGTGTCTTGATCTCGCTCTCTCATGCATAGATCTCGCTCGGTACCGGCCGGTGCGTCGTCACAAAAGATTCATATGGTTGCATATATACATATGCGAAATTGTGTTGCGTATCTTTGATGAAAGTTTTGGATGTATTAAAAATGAGTTGCCATGTGTTGCCAAAATGTTGATTCATTTCCATTTTTGCGACCACGTACTCCGAGAATGTCCTCTTTTTAGCATAGGTCATACCGAATTTTTTCGTCGACGACCATGCATGCATCATCCATATATTACGTAATTTGATTATAATTAATTTGTCGTTTGATCTTTTTTTACTATGCAGGCAACCATGCAAATAAGCACAAGCATCGTGGCTATATTTATGAAACATGCGCCAGCCGAAATGTTTTGAAATAACATGATGGAGATAAGATATCCTTGTCGAAGATGCAAACTGCAAGGCTTGATCAGATACGATTGCGGTGACTTGGAGTCGCACCTTATCCGTCGTGGTTTCATGGATGGTTACACTCTTTACCCGACAAGTGATGAAGAAGATGAACACAACGCTAATGGGACGGCCAGATATGAGGAAGGACATCATGATCAGGATAATAACGGTGATGGCGGCCAGCGAGAATATGAAGAGTCTCCTGGACATGATGAAGGACATCATGATCAAGATGAAGGACATCGTGATGAAGATGTCGGGACATCGTCGTCGGACTGGGTGCGGGACCCTCATGTTCAAGCTCTGCTTCTCAAGGAGACTGGCAACACCAGAGCTGCTGCTAGAGAGAAATCGAAGCTGTCGCAACTGGAGATAGACGCGGTTACTCCAATGTATGAAGGATGCGTGAGCGAGGATACCCATCTGAACGTAACGTTAAGGACCCTCGAGATGAATACAAAACACCGATGGATTGATGCGAGCTACGATGAGAACATGGCATTCTGGCACGGCCGTCTTCCCACGGGGAACAAGTGTCCAACGAGCATCGAGGAGGCCAAGAAAGTCGTGTGCCCTCTGGATTTACCTCACGTGAAATACCATGCTTGCATTAATGACTGCATCATCTATCGGGGCGTGGACGCGGAGAGAACCATATGCCCGGTGTGCGACGCAACTCTATACAAGCCAGGGAAGAAGGCCTCTCCTCGAAAAGTTGTGTGGTACTTTCCGATAACTTCCAGTCTGCAGCGGTATTTCACAGACCCCACACAGGCGAAGCTCATGCGATGGCACGCGGAAAGGAAGAAGCCAGAAGAGGATGATGGCATTGATCCGGAGAAGGATGACACGATGCTGACACACCCCTCAGATGCTAGCCAGTGGAAGGCGCTAGACATCGAATACCCCGAATTCGGCGACGATCCAAGGAACATCAGGTTGTGCATGAGTACGGATGGACTAAATCCTTTTGGCAACTAGAGAAGCACCCATAGCACCTGGCCCGTGTTTGTATGTATATACAACCTACCACCCTGGTTGTGCTTGAAGAGGAAGTACATACATATGAGTATGCTTATTCAAGGGCCGAAACAACCAGGTAACGACATCAATCTGTATGTCCAGTTGTTGGAAGAGGAGCTAGCCACGTTATGGGACGATCCAATGATGGCTAGGTTGAGACTCCAAGTGCAGAGTGTGTAGCCAGTGGCAAGCCTTCTTCCCCACGAGGGTGACTCGAGGGTTTATATCGAACTCTTGGGGAGCCAGTATTTCAGCAGTTGTCTTCCAAGCTTCCTCCAGGATCCTGCAAACAAGTAGAGAATTTTGTGCCCTCAACCTCACCAAGTGGTTGTCAAGTACAAGGTGTGAGACTTCTAAATTGCAATGCAAAACTGAAAGTAAATGTGCAATAATTAAATCTAGTACTAAATGCAAATGAGAAAATAAATATGCAATGGATTGTTTTTGTATTTTTGTGATGCAAGTGGTGATGGAGATAATGTAAATTCGAATTGGAGATGCAAGTAAAGTAAAGTGCAAGTAAAGTAAATTGCAGCAAAGTAACTAGAGTGTTTTCTTATATTTAAAATAGGACCGGGGTTCATGGTTTCACACTTGCATTCTCTCAAATAAAGTGGTAGACGGTGGACATAAAGAATTACATGTGAGATTACAATAACATGTTTAACATTGAGTACTTTCATATGGGCATCACGTCCTAGCATAGAGATCTCTACAGTCATATTGATCCCTCTTATACTCCACCAAGATGCGAAATAAATCATAACACCTCGATAATTAAGGAAAAACCAGAGTATAACTTTAAGCAATGTGACATGAAGTTGAAGTAAGAACTTGCTAGATCTAGTCATGGAGATTGATTAGTGTCACTTCAAATCCCCGGTAACAAGGTACTACTTTTTATCCCTAGTGAGGTAACTAAGAAAGGTTTAACAAAACCTAAGTGGATCACTGAACTTCTGTCACTTTCACAGCACTAGCCACCCCCCGTTACTCCAACTAATGCACCCATCACCCCACACACGCTCTCAAGAACTAGACTGATCAAAGATAGCAAATAAGAACGGGGTACATAAGATACATCTACTCAAATAACTCAAGAGAAACAATTGCAATCTCAGATTCAATAACTCATAGAAAAGATCCACCACATAGGAATTACAACGGTGCCCGTAATCATGTGAGGCAGCTCATACGGATCTAATTAGTGAAGCACATAGAGAGAGATACAAGTGCCACTTCCACAAACCCATAGCCCTGGGGTGGACTACTTCCTCTTCATGGAGATGTCGATGGAGATGACGTTGGAGGGGTAGGAGATCACACCGGCGGCGCCCTGCCGGAGTTTTCCCCCTCCAATCTGGAACTTCTGGTCTCTGTTTTGGTGTTTCGGTGTTTCGGCGGCACTCCTCTCCATAAGGGTACGGGGGACCCTTTTTATAGTCGGTTTTAGGTCAAGACGGAGTCGGTAAGTCGAAGATGGAAGGAATTGGGGCCACAGGGGTCAAAAGGGGGCCTCTCACGCGGCCAAGGAATCTGGCCGCGTGGAGGGTCCTCTTTTGGGCCTCCTTACCCAATTCTCGTGGATCCTTCGCCCGCAAGTCTTCTCCTTCCAAGAAAATGACCCCCGCAGATTTTCAGGTGATTTCGCAGAAGTTTGCCCCCTGAAACATCAAAAATATAGAAAACGGGGTTTCTGACAGGCAGGGTTAATTCCATAAAAGTTGGGGGACTTTGTAATTTAACCCCAAAATACTATAAAACATTGAATTATACCCTTATATGATGAAATATGTAATAGAATACCATGTGAAAATATGCAAAATTCATCTGTGCATTTTACATGCATCAGCCAGCCAATACGTGGGACGCCTATGGAGAAACGTTTTTCCCAATGAGAGCCGCGCTCATCACGACGGTGCATGACTACCTCGGTTACGGATATGTCGCGGGGCAGGTGACGCACGGATTCTGTGCATGTGTTAGGTGCATG
This sequence comes from Alopecurus myosuroides, assembly GCA_028641055.1. Lineage (NCBI taxonomy): Eukaryota > Viridiplantae > Streptophyta > Magnoliopsida > Poales > Poaceae > Alopecurus > Alopecurus myosuroides. The sequence goes on from CM054059.1 coordinate 510,477,035, forward strand.
GATGACACTACGTATCTCCAGCTAGAGAGAAACCCCGGGTCTTCGAAAATCGTGTTCTTGGGGCATCGAAGGTGGCTTCGCAAGGATGACCTGTGGAGAAAACGCAAAGATCTGTTCAACAATGAAGTTGAGATGCGAAGAGCCCCACGTCAAAGGAGCGGCGAGGAAATCGACGAGGTGTTGAAGAACTGGAAAGAGTGCCCTGCGCCGGGAAAAAAGCGAAAGGCACCGGCGCCATTAGAGGGTGTATGGAAAATTGTGAGTATTGAAGTAATGAGAATGACAATGTGGTTGAAAGCCTCATGCCCCGTGAGTGTGAAAACCTACTCCATGATTACTCAACTTAAGATTCCTAATAAGTTTTGTACAATCATAATAAGTATTAATGACATCATAGAGAACCGCAAAGAGGTACCTCTTTCCCCATGACATGGAAACAAGCCCATGTTACAATGACAAGATGAACAAACGGAGTAGACTCATCATCCTTTTTATTTTCATTCACTATTATGCATAGCTTCTTATTTTATTATAGGATGTGTTGTAGAGTCACTCAAGCTGTAAGTAAATTTCCACCATGATAAAGCATGGCTTGGGTTAGCGGCCCAATGCGTTTCTCTAGTCATATAGATATTTACTCATCAAAACTTACTATTCCTCTATTTCATTTCGGCATGGCAGGAGTCCAAAAACAAAAGTACATGATATCAACCAAATGTAAAAAAAATTGTGCAATGTTGAAAGCTTTCCGGTGATACACGTTTATAGCTAGCTCCCAACCACACACTTGTCAAACGCAAAACTTGTGGCTCCCATTATTGGGTCATGTTTATTAGATGCATAAAAAGTAAAGTGTGCCTTCAAAAGTTCGTGAGAGTCCTATCCCAAGTTCAACCCATGAAAATTAATAAAGTGAACATCTTAATTTAGAACATAAATAACACAATAAAATGGTGAACATACTCGGAATACCAATGAAGCTAATGGGAAGATATGGTGGACTCACTGGAAATACTTGGCTAAGGAGTGTTGGAAACAAGTTTTTACTTGTTGGAATTTTTAAATTTTTGGGCTAGCAAGAGGGAGATAGTTGACCAGCTACTATGCATGCATATGTCCATATAACTACTCATTTCATGACAAACTAAATAAACCAGCTTTTAACACCAAGGACATGAATAAGAGATAGCTCAAGACAACATTATTGCAAATTTCTACACATAAAAAGCCTATAAATCATGCAAACATATGTAGCTCTTCAAATCAACCATGGCATCCCTATTCCAAGTCATAATACTAGCATCCAATACATTCCAACCCCAAACTACAGTAGCTCAATCTCATATAAAATGATGGTGGTGGTCTTATCAAAACAAAAATAAAAACAAAAACTAGCGCTTCAAGTCTCTACGATAAATGTTTTGCTTAGAAAAACAGAAAGTAGACGTGTGTTAACCAAAAGAGTGTAGATCCAGTGGGGTGTTCATCACATCCCCAAGATTATTGCTTTCACCATTCTTGGATGTCTTGAGGCGCAGCTCCTCTATTCCCTGTGAAAAAAACTTCACAAAACATGTTTCTCCCATTCTTTTTCTGTGGGGTGAGATTAGCAAGGACAAACAAATCACATGCTTGCTGTGCAAAATTCCAAATCAAATGCTCCAGTAGATAGACAATGAGGTTAATTATGTTTTATGTTCACTCTCTGGCTTGAAAGAATCATGGAAATTCGATTCCTAAGCCCAAAGAGTGCATAAAACAAAAGAAGGCAGAATCTGTCCAGAAAAGCAGCAGCAGCAAAGCGAACGTTTTTTACTAAGCTAGACTCGTGAAAAAATTAAGCCAATTTTTGTGCTTACATAGGACGAAAAGTTGCAGAACATACTAAAAAATTAGCTCAATCCGACATACCAATAAAAAACGTAAAATCATACGGTGAGCAGACTCGTGCTGAAACAGAAATTTCATGCACTAGGATAGCAACTTATAAGTCCAAATGGGTTTGACTTGAATCATTATTGAAAAATCCAGAATTAAAACAAAAAAACTAATATGTTGAGACAGCGAGAGGACACTAGGAAAATCTAAACAAAAACAACCGGGTTGCCTCCCGTAAAGCGCTTTCTTTATAGCCATATAGCTAGGCTTTACTTACTTGATAATCAAGAGGGATAAAGCTCATGAGGGAGCTTGTTCTTCAGCGTGCCCCTCTTCCTTGGGAAGTGCTCCATGCTTTTCTTGTGAGGGAACTGAAACTTGAGATCCCCTTCCTTGGAGTCTATGATTGCACCTTTAGTACGAAGAAAAGGTCTACCCAAAATAATAGGACTAGGGGATTTATCCCCCATATCCATAATAATGAAATCAACGGGTACGAAAGTCATGTGCAATTCAATCATAACATCTTTTACTTGTCCTACATCATGTTTAGTAGAGTTATCAGCAATGACAAATTCACTTGAGCACTTTTCTAAATTTTCTAGTTCTAGCAATTCATATAATTCTTTAGAGAGTACCGATACACTAGAACCTAGATCTAACATAGCATGGTGAATTTCTTTTCCAATTGAAACTAGCACTTGGGGATCCATGCATCCCCAAGCTTAGGAGGTATCATGGCCTCATTCTTGTACCTAGCAATTTTTTCTTGCAAGACATGATTAGCAATATAAGATCCAAAGCCAGGTTGATTAACATTTATAGTGGGATCACTAGCAAATTTTTGTAGAGTAGCAATAAGTTCTTGCAAGCTACTTTTTTCTAAATCAAGCAATGGATCCTTAATTTCAGTAAGCATCATAATTTCCTCTACTTTACTCTCTAATTTAGCTAGCATGCTTGATTCATGAGGACTAATTTCATCTTTGCTAGCAAGATAAGACATATATGGAAGTAAATATTCAGGGTACTTCACTATTTCATTCAAAGTTTCTTCTAAGCTAGTAGGGACATGCTCACTTGTATTCTCAGCAATATGATCAATATTTTCAATAATAGGAGCATCAATAGTAATAGAATTCATTCTACACTAGGTTGTGCTTGTGGCTTTCCTGCTGACATGATTAATACAGTTGCTTGATTATCAGCTAATTTTGACAATGCTTTATCTAAATTCAAAGATTGAAGTTGCAATCCTTTAATATCACTACTAATGGATGCAATAGACTTATTTAACTCATGTATCATAGCATTATGACTAGCAACTTGTTCCATAAGCAATTTATTAGATTCAGAAATTTCACTAGAAGGCTTCCACTTATTTTCATTAGCATTAGGATATGGAACAAAAGGTTTATTTGGCACATAAGGAGGTTTACTATATGAATTGTAAGCATTACCAAAACCATAGATACCATAATTCCTAACAAAATTAACATCCACACTTTCAGAATTACTACCAACTAGCCCCTGCAAAGGCACATTCTCCATATTTTGTTTATTAATAAAAGCAAGAATAGTGTCCATTTTAGAAGACAAATAATTGGTTTCTTCAATTGAGTTTATTTTCTTAGTGGGATTGGGTGCTCTTTCAGTATTCCATTGACTATAATTTTGTAATATTCTTTCTAATATGCTCTTAGCCTCTCCTACAGTTTTACTCATAAAGGCACCTCCAGCAGCAGAATCAAATATATTTCTAGACATGTAGTTTAGACCATTATAAAAAGAGTGTAGTATGGTCCATTCATTTACTCCATGTGATGGGCATGTTCTAAGCATTAATTTAATTCTATCCCATGCCATGGCTACATGTTCATTATCATTTTGCCTAAATGAGAGGATATTATTCCTATTTTGTAAAATTTTAACGGGAGGATAATATTTCTTAATGAAAGCTTCTTTTAAATCATCCCAAGACTTTATACTAGCTGTAGGTAGTGAAAGTGACCATTCTTTAGCCTTTCCTCTAAGTGAAAAAGGAAATAATTTCAGTTTTAAAACACTACTTTCCACATTTTTAAATTTTTGCATATCACATATTTCCATGAAATAAGGAAGATGCATAGAGGCATCCTCCATAGCACTACCACCAAATTGCTCTCTAGTAATTAAATTCAATAAACTAGGACTTACTTCATAGCTTTCAGCTTGTATTTCAGGTGTAGTAATTGGCCTAGCAATGAATTGGTCATTGGGTATATTTGTGTAGTCACTTAATTTAGTTCTATCACCCATTTTAACAGTTTTTATGTAGTTTTTAATTTTTTATGCAAAACAAAAGTAAAGTAACTAAGCAAATTCGAAATACTAAAATAATCTAGATAACTAAATGCAAAACTAAAATGCAAACTAAAAATAAAATATGCAAGACAAAACAAAAACAAGAACAAAAACAAAACAAAAACAAAAACAAGACAAGAAACAAAACAATCTACTTGAAAGAAGGTGGAGATAGAAGGGACGGTACTCACGTAGGTGCAACCTCCCCAAGCTTAGGTGTTTGCACACCTTGTTGGTGATGAAGACTTCTTGTGAGCTCCCTTGGACAACTCCTTCACCTATGGCTCCCCGGCAACGGCGCCACAAAAATGCTTGATGGCTAGGTTGAGACTCCAAGTGCAGAGTGTGTGGCTAGTGGCAAGCCTTCTTCCCCACGAGGTAGACTCGAGGGTTTATATCGAACTCTTGGGGAGCCAATATTTCAGCAGTTGTCTTCCAAGCTTCCTCCAGGATCCTGCAAACAAGTAGAGAATTTTGTGCCCTCAACCTCACCAAGTGGTTGTCAAGCACAAGGTGTGAGACTTCTAAATTGCAATACAAAACTGAAAGTAAATGTGCAATAATTAAATCTACTACTAAATGCAAATGAGAAAATAAATATGCAATGGATTGTTTTTGTATTTTTGTGATGCAAGTGGTGATGGAGATAATGTAAATTCGAATTGCAGATGCAAGTAAAGTAAAGTGCAAGTAAAGTAAATTGCAGCAAAGTAACTAGAGTGTTTTCTTATATTTAAAATAGGACTGGGGTTCATGGTTTCACACTTGCATTCTCTCAAATAAAGTGGTAGACGGTGGACATAAAGAATTACATGTGAGATTACAATAACATGTTTAACATTGAGTACTTTCATATAGGCATCACGTCCTAGCATAGAGATCTCTACGGTCATATTGATCCCTCTTATACTGCACCAAGATACGAAATAAATCATAACACCTCGATAATTAAGGAAAAACCAGAGTATAACTTTAAGCAATGTGACATGAAGTTGAAGTAAGAACTTGCTAGATCTAGTCATGGAGATTGATTAGTGTCACTTCAAATCCCCGGTAACAAGGTACTCCTTTTTATCCCTAGTGAGGTAACTAAGAAAGGTTTAACAAAACCTGAGTGGATCGCTGAACTTCTGTCACTTTCACAGCACTAGCCACCCCCCGTTACTCCAACTAATGCACCCATCACCCCACACACGCTCTCAAGAACTAGATTGATCAAAGCTACCAAATAAGAACGGGGTACATAAGATAGATCTACTCAAATAACTCAAGAGAAACAATTGCAATCTCAGATTCAATAACTCATAGAAAAGATCCACCACATAGGAATTACAACGGTGCCCGTAATCATGTGAGGCAGCTCATACGGATCTAATTAGAGAAGCACATAGAGAGAGAGATACAAGTGCTACTTCCACAAACCCATAGCCTTGGGGTGGACTACTCCCTCTTCATGGAGATGTCGATGGAGATGACGTTGGAGGGGTAGGAGATCACACCGGCGGCGCCCCGCCGGAGTTTTCCCCCTCCAATCTGGAACTTCTGGTCTCTGTTTCGGTGTTTCAGCGGCGCTCCTCTCCGTAAGGGTACGGGGGACCCTTTTTATAATCGGTTTTAGGTCAAGATGGAGTCGGTAAGTCAAGATGGAAGGAATTGGGGCCACAGGGGCCAAAAGGGGGCCTCTCACGCGGCCAAGGAATCTGGCCGCGTGGAGGGTCCTCTTTTGGGCCTCCTTGCCCAATTCTCGTGGATCATTCGCCCGCAAGTCTTCTCCTTCCAAGAAAATGACCCCCGCAGATTTTCAAGTGATTTCGCGGAAGTTTGCCCCCTGAAACGTCAAAAATATAGAAAACAGGGTTTCTGACAGGCAGGGTTAATTCCATAAAAGTTGGGGAATTTGTAATTTAACCCCAAAATACTATAAAACATTGAATTATACCCTTATATGATGCAATATGTAATAGAAAACCATGTGAAAATATGCAAAATTCATCTATGCATTTTACATGCATCAGCCAGCCAATAGGTGGGACGCCTATGGAGAAACGTTTTTCCCAATGAGAGCCGCGCTCATCACGACGGTGCATGACTACCTCGGTTACGGATATGTCGCGGGGCAGGTGACGCACGGATTCTGTGCATGCGTTAGGTGCATGGATGACACTACGTATCTCCAGCTAGAGAGAAACCCCGGGTCTTCGAAAATCGTGTTCTTGGGGCATCGAAGGTGGCTTCGCAAGGATGACCCGTGGAGAAAACGCAAAGATCTGTTCAACAATGAAGTTGAGATGCGAAGAGCCTGACGTCAAAGGAGCGGCGAGGAAATCGACGAGCTGTTGAAGAACTGCAAAGAGTGCCCTGCGCCGGGAAAGAAGCGAAAGGCACCGGGGCGATTAGAGGGTGTATGGAAAACAAGGTCTGTTCTCTGGGGCCTGAGGTACTGGAAGATTCTCCGCACGCCTCACTGCCTTGACCTCATGCATATCACGAAAAACGTGTGCGAGAGTCTTCTTGGCACCCTGCTCAACATGCCGGAGAGGACCAAAGATGGGACGACAGCAAGGAACGACTTGAGATTTTTGAATATCAGGGGCGAGCTCCACGGAGGAAAAACGGATGATGATGGCGATGATGATGATGATGTGTTAGATGGGACGGAAAGTCGCCGCAAGGGCAAAAAGGCCAAGAAGACGGAATATTACTGTCCCCCTTCGTGCTTCATGCTAAGCGAGAAGGAGATCGACCAATTCTTCAAGTGCCTCCTAGGAGTCAAATTTCCTTACGGTTATGCGGGAAAAATAAGCAGATACCTATACGTACCAAAGCAGAAGTTCAGCGGGATAAAGTCTCACGACTGTCACGTGATGATGACGCAGATACTTCCAGTTGCAATTCGAGGGATAATGGACGAGCACGTCCGCGAAACGCTATTTGGACTCTGCAACTTTTTCGACGTCATCTCTCGAAAGTCGATTGGCGTGAAGAACTCGCAAGGCTACAGGAAGAGATCGTGGTGATACTATGCGAGCTTGAGATATACTTCCCACCTGCATTCTTCGACATTATGGTGCATCTCCTTGTCCATGTCGTGGATGATATCATCCAGCTCGGTCCGCTGTTTTTACACTCAATGATGGCGTTCGAAAGGATGAATGGTTCCATCAAAGGATACGTCCGCAACAGGGCCCGTCCAGATGCAAGAATTGCCAAGGGCTTTCTGACAGAAGAGTGCATCTCTTTCTGCACGAATTTTCTAGAGAAATATGAGAACCCTGGTCTGCCCGTAAACATGCACTTTGGCAGGCTCGCTGGATGGTGACACCGTGAGGGCCAGCGCGAAATGAATGTCGACTTTCAGGGCCGACGCAACGACTTTTGACGGAGCAAACCTAGTCGTGCTAGAACATCTAACAGTGGTCGATCGTTGGTTGGAAGAGCACAAAATATTAATCGGGAAGTATTACAGTGACCGGGGAAAACATAGGACCGAAGCAGAAATAATCAGAGAGCACAACATCCATTTCACACAGTGGTCCAGGGAGAAGATTATGACCGATGCCCCGGAGACGCCTTATTCTGAAGAAGAAAAACTCATACTCACATTGTCACAAGGACCCGCACATAACCTCATGGCCTATCAGGCATAAGATATCAATGGTTACACATTCTACACGACAAATAAGGATCGGAATTGCGAATACCAGAACTCGGGGGTAACGATGGAATCATTAATAGGTGACGTCAAAGAAAGATACTGTGGTAGGATCGACGAGATATGGGAACTCGACTACTGCGGAGAGAAGGTGCCAATGTTCCGTGTCACATGGGCCAAGAGCGTCAGGAAAGAAGGACAATATTTCACCACCATGGTTATACCTGAAGCCAAATCCGGCACGAATGTCACCGCAAAAAATGAGCCATGTGTCTTGGCTAACCAAGTGGACCAATGCTTTTTCATTACTAACCCGACAAGGCCTAGCCATGTTGTCGTGCGGAGAGGCAAAAGAAGCATCATCGGAATGGATGGAGTAGCCAACGAGCAAGACTTTGACCAGTACGGCGACCCGAAAATGGAAGATGACAACGACGATGGAACGAAATACACAACAAGAAGAAGAAGTACAACGCTACCTACAGGTCGCCCATTCCACCGAAAAAGTCACGGTGTTCCGGGACTGAATTACTCAACCACGACAAAGAAGGGAAAGAAAATTGTAAAACGCTAGCTCTAAGAACAACAATATATGTGTCGTGTGTTTGCATGCATTCGAGGAAGTGATGACAATGTATGATGATGTATTTTATATGTATGCACTAAGATGTGGTGTTTAAATTAGTCAGCACATTATTTAATTTTTTGTTTTGAAATTTATATTGTGTTATTTGAAATTATTTAATGATGTTTAAATTAATCAACACATGATTTCAGATTTTATTTTGAAATTTATATTGATTTATATGAATTTATGTTGTTTTCTAAAATTATTGAAAAAAATGGGTGTGGGGAGATTCGAACTCAGGTGTTTGGGAACAGCATAGTCCAACCACTGGGCTAAGTAACTAGTTGTGATACAGAGAGGCAATGTTTCGTTTTGAACATACTCTGCGAATAGGCGCGGCGCACCTCTCAGCAGTGCGTCACGGCTAATATATGCGTGGCGCACCTCTCTGCGGTGCGTCACTGCTAAGCTATGCGCGGCGCACCTCTCAGCAGTGCGTCACGGCTAAGCTATGCGTGGCGCACCTCTCTGCGGTGCGTCAAGGCTAAGCTATGTGTGGCGCACCTCTCTGCAGTTTGTCACGGCTCTCCTCTGCTATAGGCATGGGATCATTCCCCTCTTCTTCCACATCGTCTCTCTTCCACATCGATCTCGATCTGAAGAACCACCGCGCCGATGCTGCCCTCTAGCCACCGCGCCGCTGCTTGCCTCTCGCCTGCCCCACTACCCAGCGCCCACCGCCACTACCCAACGCCCACCTCCCATCTCCCTAGCCGCCCACCGCCCACCGCCCATCTCGATCTGAACCACCGCGCCGCTGCTGCCCGAGGAGGAGGACGACCCGGAGCAGTACTAGGAGCCAGCGAGGAGGGAGCGGGACTACGAGCCAGCGAGGAGGGAGCCGGACAGGGCCAGCAAGGAGGGAGCCGGATCGACCGTCAGCATTGCCTTGCCCACCTCTGTCGTCTTCCCCAACTCTGTCGTCTTCGCCATCGATCGTGTGAAACGTGAGTCCACCTTCTTCCCCACCTCACCTCTGTAGTCACTTGTGTCCACTCGGGCGGGCACCAGTCGCCGGTACCTCCCCCCTTTCCCCGCTCGATTCGGCTCATTCAGTTAGGCCCGAGTAAAGGGAGCAGGTCTTTGACACCAGGGTCTCAAGAACTTCAGTTGGTGCTCACAGGCAGAGTGAACTTCAGTTGGAGCTCACAGGCAGAGTGTTGTCGGTTCTGAATATTGCCTCGCTTTCTCTCCAGATGCTCGATCCAAGATGCGCAACGTCTCGAGGTTGCTCATCAAAGTGAAGTGAATATGAACCAAAGCAAAACAATTAGTTTTAAGTTCTGAATGGGGTCTGAAATTTGCTTAGTTGGCAGATGTCAATATACATGTGATCATCGTGTAGCCACCATAGTGCGGTAGTCGATGGTAAGTTATGAGTTGGCAACGAGTTTGAGTTGGAATCACTGTGATTTCTGGGGTGTAAAAATCGTAGTGATGGTTATGAGCAAACCTGAGTGCATTGCTTTCTGGCTAATTTAAGTAAGACCTCGAATTGGTGTATTTAATTTTGCAAATCACACAGCTTAATGAGGAGCATTTCGTTTTCCTGAGAAATATCATAGACTAATACTAGAAACGTGGATAGAGATGTTATGGGAATATAATCATCTAAAAATTAACATATACTTTCATATGGACTTTTAATCCAAAGAGTGTAGATTGAGAGTTGTTCCAAATATAATATCTGGGTCGAATTATAAAAGGAAAAACGGTATATAAAAAAAAGCTAAAGTGACTGACAACCTGATTTTTTTCTTTTCTGATCCCTGCAATTATGAACAGCGAGCGCGTAGATTTGTCTGTCAAAATCTGATCCCTGCATAAGATAACAACACAATCCCTGTCCTACATGCTAGAACTTAGTTAATTCTTTCAAAGACACAATTCTTCAGCTGCACCAGAGGAATTCACTCTGATGTAAATTCTGGAAAAACTAACAGCACACGACATAGCAGCAATATACTGTATATTCAAGGGCATCAACATAGCATTTCAATCTGAAACCCTCCGTTTCATCCACCTAACCAGGAAACTTGGCGATCACTACAAAGAAACCTACCATAGGTGGAGTGGAATAACTCCATAGAATTTTGTTGCATAGTTGCTGCAAATGGTGATGATGCCAAATTTTGTTGCGGGAGAGTATGTCTCTGTTTTAGGGCTAGTAGTCCTTTTGCTATTTTGTTTCCAGAAGTTGATTTTCCAGGCCTTTATATGTTGTTGCTGGACATTATTATGGGTATTGTTGTGTAAATATTGATCAAATATTGTTTAGTGGTGAGAGTAGCACCTTAATTTGCTGTGGTTTGATTCTTGTGTGACAGCATGACTATGAACAGACTAGCACTGCCATTTAACAGTTCTCTTTTTGATTCACACTAGCTCCTTTTGATTCACATCAAAATCTGACTTGTACACTCGATAGCATGATGAAGTAGCCAGTAGATATTTGCTTTAATGATGTAGCCACGGGACCAAATATTGTTGCTTGTACTGAAAATTGAACCTTGATCCATGAGTTATCTCTACTTTAGTTCTTTTCTTAATTACAAGAACCTGGATGCTTGATGGCGATGAACTAGGCCTGTTTAGTGGTACACCAAACAGCAGCATTTCCTTGTATAATAATGAGGTTAAACTCTATTGTTTTTTCAGACCATCCTAAAAAGATAAGAATTGCTTACAGTGAGCTTGTGCTGTTGCTGTTAGGATGATGTTGCTATTGCTGTTAGGATGTTGTAGCTGTTGCTGTTAGGATGCTGTAGCTGTACTTGGACTACTCCTCTGGAGGATGCTGTTGCCGTTAGGATGCTGCTGCTGTTGCTAGATGATGATGATGCTGCTGCTAGGATGCTGCTGCTGTTGCTAGGTTGCTGCTGCTACTTCTAGGTTGATGTTCTTGCTAGGATGGCTGCTGCTGCTATCCTATTTCAAACTGTGTTGTATATGAAATGGCAAGTATTGTGAAATAAAATAGCAAGATTGTGAAATACTTCTGGTCTTATTGGTGTTGGACGTGTCAAAATTTGCCGGGAAGAAATCTTGGTGTTGCAGTTTGGTACTTGAACAAATTTGGATATCTTTCCGGCCATCGAGCCGTTTAAAACTTTGCAGGGAATTCAAATGAGTTTCCCATTTTCGCCGAAATGTCGATTAATTTCCGTTTCGACGAAAATCGGGCACTCTAGTGTTCCAAAATTAACAAATGTCATGCCGAATTTTTCCCGTGAATTTAGGACTTAGCCGTTTTCCCGTGATCGAGTAGTATGTCGATTTTTTGGTTCCTTTAGATTAACCAATAATTTCCCCCTTCAGAACATGGCACACAATGACGAGGCCGGCGCTTCTAAGCCGTTCCGGCAAATCTCCGAGGAAGAAGAGGAGCAATATGACCAGACGGCGGATGCCGGGGCCGACGCCACCACCAGCGGTGGCGAGGAGGATGACGCCACGACTAGTGGCGCCGGTGATACCACTAGTGGTGCCTCCGGAGGAAATGACACCATCGATCCCGACGGTCAGACAGATGGTGGTACCCAAGCCAAGAAGAAGACGGCAACGAGAAAACGGAAAAGGAACAGTCTTCGAACCTACCGTGAAGCGTTCACGGAAACTGATAGCAATGGGTATCCTATCGCGCCCGAGTCAGTGGTCAGAGGATTCAGAAACCAAATTGGTTGCATGGTCCGGGACACTATCAGGATCACCACCGATGATGTAAGGAAAAAAGAGAATACCCATTATCGGGTTGTTCTCTTTAGAAAGCTGCTCGAACGATACTTGACCCGCATCCGCCAGAAGAGCCGCTTAACTACAGTAACGACGATCTGGTGGGGAATCCAGTCAACAATGCCGCCATTGGTAAGATGAACACCGCCTTGTCCAACTGGAAACACCGGGTGAAGGTTGCGCTCTTGAACCGCAAAAAAAGCTTTGAGGAGGTTTTAGCGAGTGAGCCGAACATCACCGAAGCTGAACTCCGGGACTTCAAGCTAATTTGCGAGAGCGAAGTCGCCAAGGCTAATAGTGATTGAAGGCAGAAGCTGCGGGGGTTGAACATAGGTTACCACAAACTGGGATGCGGTGGTTACAGAGCGGCAATTCCTAATTGGGAGAAGGAGGAAGCCACACGTGCAGCACAGGGCATCCCTGACCCCCTCGCAAGGTACTCGCCGCGGACAAAAAACTTCATCAGGGCCAGGTTTAAATATGACCCGGTAGCTAATGAGACTACTATCGATGATGAGAAGGTGAAGGAGTTGTATAAAAACTTGGTAAGTAAATAGACCATCCTAATTAGTTTGCTCTCGACGATAAAGTCGATTGCATCATAGTGTACTGGTGGAATTCTAAACGGTTCACGCTAATTATGCAGAACACAGAAATCAAAAGTGTTGGAACCTCGACATCCATGCCGAGGCTGCACGACCCGTGGGACGACCATTTGAACAGGGCGGTGAACGTGATGCAGGGGAAGGATAAGCACAAAAGGCCGTCAGGTGGCCGAGTTTGTGGCCTGGGCACGACGACGAAGCTCAGAGAGTACTACAAGGAGCCCAAGGAGGCGAGAAGGAATAGAAGGAGGACCATCGAAGATATCCAACGTGACGAAGCCCGTGATCGCGAGATTGCAGACCTCAAGTCCAAAGTTGCCGATATTCTGAATATTGTCAAAGAAGCTTTGGCAGAACAAATGGGCAACGTTTTGCCTGCCATCTAGTATGATGCGGCTACTCAATGGGATCGGGGAGGTCGAGTGGGGCCGTGCCCGGTGCCTAGCATGCAGGGCAGCAACTCAAGAGACACATCCAGAGTCTCGCCGGCCAACGCCACGGTGGCGGACCCACTGGTGACTCCGCCCGCCTACAACACGGCGCCGGTGGTGACTCCGCCCGCCGATAGCCGCCTGACCATCCGTTGCGCGCCCACAGTCGGCGGTCCTCCACCAAATGAAGAGCGTGCACCAACGAACAACCGAATGGTCATCAGTTGCACGCCTGCCGCCGGCGGTCCCTCGCCAGTCATCACTAGCACGCCCGCCGTCGTTGCCCCCTCGCCACTAGAGGAGCTCGACGCCATCGCCAGCCAGGTAAATAGTTAAGCGTTGGAGCGTCGATCTTCCTTTGCCTTAGACTGGCATCTCTGACGCCCTGCATTTTTTTCGCAGGACGCCGACGTTCCATGCACTCTCCTACACACAGTGGACGGCGTGTTGAAGGATGTTGCTGTGGGTATGATCGTTCAACTGGCAACCCGCAGGTTCCACAATAGGCCGATGCGGGATGGCGTATATAGAGTTCGAGTGCTTCGGATGCTGGCGGGCTACGACGACTTGTTGCCTCCCATTCAACCCTACCAGGAAGAAGATGACCCTGATACCCTTACGCTGCTCTAGTGGCTACCTTGGAACATGGAATGGCCGAAGATCCAGATTCTCCCGGGGAAGAGGGGCGCCACCCCGCAGACATCGCCTCTAGAACTGTCGGCGCGAGGTACCACCTCGAAAACAACCCCTCTAGAAGCGCCGGGGCGGAGCCATGGCAAGACCGTCGTAGCGTCGTCGCCTACCCCTGACATGGAGATGGCACAACACCCGGCGGATGACGATCTGGATGCCTTGGATTTCATCGCCGATGACTTTGATGGCGGAGATTACATTCCTCCTCTCCCTGAAGAACCCTACCATAGCACGGAGGCTCGTGGTGAGGCTCCTCCCACGGATAAATCCAGTTGCAAGCGTCTATTCGGTTCTCAGGAAGACACGCCTCCAGATGTCGCCCCCTGCACCGAGACTCAGAAAAGCGCGAAGGGAGGAGTTATTTTCAGCCCCGGCACAATCCGTAAGGCGGCTAATGAGGAGATTGAGAAGGAGTGTCTTCCGAAAGCGCCGAAGCCGCGGAAAAGAGGACCTAGATCCAAGGCTGCAAAGTCCGCGAGCCAGGCTGCTAAGATGCCGCTCCGTGATCAGGACGGGCCACCTACATCCAAGAATACGCCGAAGGTGCATGTGATGGGTCAGTCTATGCTTCCCCGGATTAAGATCAAGGCTGCAAGTAGGGATATGCGGAGTTTGCATGACAGCATTCTTTATCTCGAATCGCGCCTTATTGAAAGCAAGGATCCATCATACCCGGTTTTCATTGCCCTCGTGCCGAAGGACTTGGGCTTCGTCGGTTCAACCGGCGCGGATAGGATAGTCATGCGGTTTTCGGACATCTTCGATATGTTCCATAGCAATCCGCTGCACTACTCCATGGTCCGCCTATACTCGCTCAGTCTGGCGGTGCAGATCATCTGGGATAATAAAACAGGCGTCGCGATAGTGGACCCCTTCTACATGCGCCATGGTGTGTTGTGCTCCGTTGGGAACCAGGTAGTCGTGTCGACATATCTCCAGGACTTCATGCTGGCGAACCAGACCAAGGATTATATCCTCGTGCCTTATTTTGCCAGGTAAGTCAATATTCTTAGCCGAATCAATAGTGATTTTCTTTAGGTTTTCATCGCGTCTATCTCCAACACTTTGTTTGGATTGTTCCGCGCAGATATACACAATGCACGCTTATCTGCATTTGTCTCAGTCATTCGCATGCCACATATCTCGACTTAGGGAGTGCGATGAAGAAAGACTACTCCAACGTGAAGAAAGTTCTGAATAATGCTCTCACCGGCTACCACACAAAGGGGGAGGGCAGAATCACTAAGGAGAAGGTCGTCCAGGGCGCTCGGGTGTTCACCCACACGACAGATTTCGCCTGTGTCAAGCAGCCGTCAGGCAGTAACAGGGACACCTACTACGTCCTCCATCACATGCGGGCATACGTACGGGATCAACAGTACCTTACCCTGCCTATTCAAGTCCAAGAATGGGCCTCCCGCTTGTCGATGATCGGCGATGGCAAGGTTAGAGAAGAGATATATGATATCCAGAAGTGATTTGCCACGAAAATGGTTCATGAAGTGGTGAACAAGAGTGGGACATTTCACTGCCGGTTCGCCATGTCGAACCGCGACATAGATACCTACCTAGCAACTTCATGTGAAGACAGGCCCTTCATCACTCCAAAGGGCTGTCCCGTTGTAATCCCTGGGCGGATGAGTCAGAAGGAGTGAGAACTATTTTAAGACTTGCTACATTTTTAGAAATTAGTTGAACTCAACCATTAGGGTTATGAATCGTCCATCGTGTAACCGATGCTAAATTATGTCAATGCTTGATTATCTTGATTTTTATTATTGCGGTCCTACTTGTGATGTTCTTTCGATCTTCTGAATAAATGTCGATGATTAAAAGAGTTGGTTCACACTAAGATGGCCTTGGTGGTCTGGTGCGCCTTGTGATTTTCACAAAATTTTGATCTTGTGCATCCCACTTGGCGCTCCAGGTCCACCAAGGCTGCATTTATGTGTCCACCCTAAATATGAGGCACACATCGTCACGGTTATGCATCGTCCATTGTGTAACTGATGCTCAATGATGTCAATGCTTGATTATCTTGCTTTTTATTATTCCGGTCCTACTTGTGATGTTCGTTCGATCTTTTGTATAAATGCCGATGATTAAAAGAGTTGGTTCACACTTAGATGGCCTAGGTGGTCCGGTGAGCCTTGTAATTTTCACAAAGTTAGGATCTTGTGCATCCCACTTGGCGCTCCGGATCCACCTAGGCTGCTTGTATGTGTCCACCATAAATATGAGGCACACAGACTGATGACCATCTTGTTCCTGTTAAGAGTTACTACAGGCGGTGGTGATCCGGGGAAAGTAACGAATGCGAGGGTTTCTGGATTTCTTTCGAACTAAATAATGTCACATATGTAATATGGTTCGTGAGATCCGGATGAAGCTGAACCCTTTAGTGCACATTCGTAATGGTGACATTTCTCAGAAATCCCTTCCGGTGTTATGAAGCATGTCCCCATTATGTCTGTGTACAAAATGGTCTAGTTTTTTCCGGATTTCACTATTACATATATGATTTTGTTCAGTTTTAAAGATGTCCAGAAACCCTTCCTTCCCCCGCATCGCCATCACGTGTACTTACCTCGTAACAAGCACATAATGTGAAGGTCCAACTTCACATCAAGGCCCGATGACCATCTTTTTTCCCGTTAAGAGGTACTACAGGCGGTGGTGATCCGGGAAAACGATGAAGATGAGGGTTTCGGTTGGAACTAAGGAACGTCGCATATGTAATATAATTGTTAGTGAGATCTGAACTGAGTTGCACCGTTTGGTACATATACGTAATGGTGATATTTTTCATAGCCCCGGACGGGGCTATGAAGAATATCACCATTATGTATGTGCACGAAATGGTCCAACTTTGTTCGGATCTGACAAACACTTACGTATGTGATTTTGTTTAGTTTCAACGAAGTTCAGAAACCCTTATCTTCATCCTTCTCCGGATCGCCATCATGTGTACTACCTCGTAACAAGCACAAGATATGAATGGCCAACTTCACATCAAGACCCGGTGACCATCTTGTTCCTGTTAAGAGGTACTACAGACGGTGGTGATCCGGGAAAAGGATGAAGATGAGGGTTTCGGTTGAAACTAAGGAACGTCGCATATGTAATATTATTGTTAGTGAGATCTGAACTGAGTTGCACCGTTTGGTACATATACGTAATGGTGATATTCTTAATAGCCCCGTCTGGGGTTATTAAGAATGTCCCCATTATGTATGTGCACGAAATGGTACAACTTTGTTCAGATCTCACAAACACTTACGTATGTGATTTTGTTTAGTTTCAACGAAGTTCAGAAACCCTTGTCTTCATCCTTCTCCGGATCGCCATCACGTGTACTACCTTGTAACAAGCACAAGATATGAATGGCCAATTTGATCCTTTGTGTTTAACTTTCATCTTATTTATGTAATATATCTCCATTTACTATTTATTGCAGACATGTTTAAAACTATTTTTTTTGTTTTCTGTCTTGTCATTACAGATGCCGGGGTGCTACGTGGTGTTTAGAGACAGTTCCAGGAGTCTACGACCACTGGGAAGACTGCTTCGAGCAGCTGAACAAGTTCAGGTGCAATGTCTACAAATCCTACAACACTAGAGTGGCGGCGGAAGCTAGGTGGTTCATCCATCTCGAGGAACAGAGGAAGAAGAACAACAACAAGTGGATGAAGACCCTCGCCGCCGCTCTTGCCGCCTTCGCCTCGCTCGTCATGCTATGGTTGCTAGCTAGATGATTAGGTTATCGGCGACTAGATAGGTCACTTGTAAAGATGATGAAGCATCGATCGATGTAATCGGTCCCGATGATTAACTGTCTGATGTATTTATTTGGCTCTGATGAACACTTTGTAGTGATAATCAACTGTTTGATGTAGCTATTCGGAATTCTAAGCAGTATGATCGACTATGATATATTATTTGTTTGTCACACAACTGTTTTGATCCATTTTGTCTACTTATATTCTTCTGTATTTGAGCTGTATATAGCTGTATAAATACGATACTGTGTATTTTAAAAAAATACAGCATAATATAGCCGTGACGCACCTAACGAATAGGTGTGGAGCACCAGGCAACTTAGCCGTGGAGGCAACATATAGGCGCGGCGCACCTGTAAGGTTAGGCGTGACACACCAGTGTAACTTAGGCGTGGCGCACCTCCCGTAGCAGTGGCGCACCGCGGCCGTGCGTCACGGGTATGAATAGGCGTGACGCACCTAGCAGGTGCGTCACGGCTAACTCAATAGACGCGGCGTGAGAGCCGTGACGCGCCACGGTGCATCACGGATAAAGGATATTGGTGCGTCACGCATGACCTTTTCCCTAGTAGTGGCAAGCTGATTTGCTGGCCCTTCCACATCGATGAGGCTAGCTACATTTTGATAGAGTGTGGCAACTCATGGATGAACGCACATATTGCATCTAATATTATATTACCTTCAACCGTTTCTCCTCGATTTGCCAGCAAGCCGACAATGACCCCATAATCTCTTAATGCGTCCACTAGTACTGCTCACAAACCCAGTTGCTATCTTGTTTTCCCCGATGCCTTGCATGAAGTCATCGATAGTATTCTCAATATCATTAGACATATCCCTTACTCTGTCGCTCCACGTCTTGGTTTGTGGATCTACCTCGTCCAAATCAGAGAGCCTCTCGAGTCCAACCTTCATGCGGATACTTGGAGGTTATTCCTACATTTAAGTTTATTTCTTAATTAGTTTTTTGTAGTTGCAGATACTTGCAAGTAGTATAATCATAAGTGTGCATTTTTCTTGGATATTATGGTGCACTAGCATAGATCTAACGACAAAACACTTACCAAAAGGATCAAGATTAATCAATGCATGTGAAAAAAGTAACTTGACAAATCCTCTCGTGTGCCCTCAATAACGTTTTAGCCATCATAAAAACACCACTATCTTGTACTTTGTGCTGAAAGGGATTGGACCACTTGCTGCAATTATTTGCTGGTTGTTACTTTATCTATTACCAAAAACCCCTACAAATTTACCTTCCAGGATGTACAATGAAAACTTGCTCAAAAGCACTTGTCAGCACCTTCTACTCCATGTTGGGTTCTACACTCTTACCTATAGAAAGGACTACGTACGACAGATCCCCTACTTGTGGGTCATCACTCACCGGATATGGATATGGACGACAAAGCTTTGTAGTCGGCAGTGGAGAAAAAGTTAGTGACATGCTCGCTGGTGCCCTAGTGGGTCATCCGAGAGTCTGGTGGTTTGTGGCTGATGCTCACATGCATGAACTATGTAGATTGGGCGTTCCTCATGCATGTCATGTTGGAGGCTGTAGGTCTAGGTCTCCGTCAAGGACACGATGCCGGAGCGCGCGACGGGTCGTACGGTGATGGAACACTTACTGCGCTCCATCCTGCCGGAGATGATCTCCGCACTCGCTTTCAAGCCGACAGCGAAGGAGGCGTGGGAGACACCGGAGAAGAAGCTGCTCAGGGTCTCCCACGTGCGTGATCCGCAGGCTATGGAACTGAAGAAGAAGCTCAAGGACATCAAGTTCGCCGACAACGAGGAACTAGACGACTTCGCGATGAGGTTGTGGCCGCTCGTGTCGCAACTTGATGTCTAGGGCATGATGGTATGTGAGCTGGAGACCATGCGCGAGACCCTCTCCATTGTCCCCAAGAAGTTCTCGCATATGGTATGCTCCATCGGGACCTTGTTCGACCTAGACACAGTCTCCATCGAGGACATCATCGGCTCCAGTTAAGAAATCTGGCAAACTACTTCTGTCTAAAGAGGAGTCATTCTCATGGATTAAGCTGCGCGAGGAAGGTTCATCCCCCATCCAAGCCGTACGCGGTGGCAGTAAGCCACACGGACGAGGGTAGGGAAACCCGGCTGCAGCAGACGGGAAAAACGGTGGGTCAAAAGGTACATGCCGGTAATACAACGTCACCGACCATGGGCGTGGGATTTCCGCAAGAAGAAGCGCGAGGAGGAACACATATTGTGCGAGCTGGGGATGATGAGAACAATGCTGCACTAGTCATGATGAATGTGTGCACCATGGTCTCTGTCCAGTTGCTCTAGCGTCAGTTGCTAGCAAGCAGTCGGGCATCCCGAAGATGGTTACCTCGATTCACTCTAAGACTTACACTACAAGAAATATGTTGATACATGACACTCAATTTCTATCACTTTAAGGTCATATAGTTCCATTCATGACCCCTTTTTGACCAAAAATTGAAGGTCACATACAGAGCGTCTTATTTGGTCGTCAACGACCTTTTTAATGGAATGGTCATATAGTTTTGTATGACCAACCATTTGTTTTGGTCATGGGCTGTTCTGCCATAGCCACATCAGATCCTACATGGTCAATCCTACGTGGCAAAATCATGACCAAATGAGTAGGTCATGGATGAGAATCAGCCCAGTCCATACAACTACTCTAAACAGGCCAAAATGAACTATTTGACTCATTTAGTATATTTTTACAGCCTGATTTTTTTGTGGCTTGATCGTTCTTTTTTTCAAAATCATGAATTTACGTTCCAGTAATCATTTTGGGCCTTGGTCTCTTTACGATCCAGTAATTTTCAATAACTGCATTCTACAGCAGATTATGGCCTTTCATGTGGCATTAAGTTTTTTAGACTTGTCAGATTTACGCCCATTACAGTTTGGGCCGTGGCCTTTTTTTGTTTACCAAATACAAACTTTCAGTCAAGCAAACTAAATATCTAACAATCATCTACACATAAGAATTTCATGCCACTTACATTATAGTTATCTCATTTGAACCAGCATTTTGATAAACAGTACATTACACACAATACATTCTTACAACACTATACACATATACAGAATTGTGCAAAATGGATGTCCATGCATCAGTATGGTACCAAAACTTGCCAGAATTCTAGCAACTAAAATGCGCTTCTAGCCTCACCATAATACTTGAAATACATCAAACTCTTAGTCTGGTGTTCAACAGTCTCGGATAGATCGACGTTCATGTGGAATCAGCACTTCGTTTGATGGAGCCATAAGAGTAGAATATCCATTGAAGTACATTGGGCAAGATCTGCATGAAAGAAAGATAGACATACCTAGAATCATATGGGATAAAACATACCAAAGAAACTTAATAAATAAATTGGACAAAAACAATTTATCATTTTCCGGGAGAATACACAGGAAGAAATTGAGCATGTGCATTGACCAAACCAGTAGGGCAAGCGATTAAATTACCTTGATGTAGTGCTTGTTGGCGATGAGTCGGAGCTGCGGGGTGCTTGTGATGGGAGAGCATAACACGAGAAGCAGGTGCGATGTAGCTCAATCATGGGTTGACCTTCAATCTGTATGAATGATCTGACCAGAAAAAATTACATGATGAGGAAACTAAGAACATCAAGACCAATATTTTAAGAATGTATAGCATCATATGCTACCTACTGTTTGTTCCGCTTAAGCATCATTCAATTTAAACTCCCACTAAAATAGAGTACTATTTTGTGTTCCAGTAGCATGATTCAAGAAAACTAAAAGGATATAAACCACTATCTTGTTCATCTAAAAAAACACTATCTGGTTATGTTTCTCATCATAGACTGGTTTTATTATTTTGGTTCACAGGCTAAGGAAAAGCTGGAAATCTGCAAAGGTGTTATGTCTTGCGAACTAATGGAGCTCTATCTACTGCATATATGATCTTTAAGATTACAAGATAGAAGGATAGGAAAGATCATAGCGTGCAATCAGGAATACATGTTTATGTTTAAGCCTTGTGTGATATTCATCAAGTGGCAAGACATAGGTTCTCTTTCAAGTATACATGTAAGCAAATGAAGTATATTAGTGTAGGCATATGCAAATCCTGTCACAGCCTTGTGTGAAGCATGCGTAATGTAAATCTGGTCTCCTTTACTAGAGTCAGGACTTTGTACCACAAGGTAGGCTTCTGCATGAACAAAATTAATTTAGCTTATGTTGTCTCCACTAAACAGAAATGTAAAACAATGTTTGCCATTACTAAAAAACCCAAATTTCTGCTCCTGCATGCTAGGTTTTATGTACTGCAGTTCTAAAAGTATATAACCACACGCAAAATGCAATACCAAAATACTACTAGCACAAGTCTAGATAATGTCATCAAGGGTGACATATAATGCATTTTTAGCAAGATTTCTAGTCGTCCCTAAGCACCTGCTACCCCTGGCGTTTACGATACACACCGTAGTCGATATAGCATCGGCATTGGGCAGCCATAGGTACCAAACCAGCAGGTTTGGGGAGAGGAGTGAGATTACCTGGCTGCTGCCTCACTTCATGACAATGCAGGGATCTCCGGGTTTGAGGGCGTCCTCTCCTAGTGCAGCACATCCAACTCCTACTTGATTCCCCTTGCTGTCCTTGGAAGCGTAGGGATCTCCGGGGTGACGGCGAGGAGGTCGGTCGTCGTGAGAGACCTTCTTCTTCCTTCTTGCTCTAGTTGTGCTGGGAGGCAGACCAGAGCGCCCAGGCGGATAGAGAGGCAGCACCATGGGTCTCCATTACTATGGATGCTCACAACATAACACGAGCAATGCAACACACAATAAAGCACAAGAGCAGCTTGCAAGAACATCAAATAGAGCATCCATAAACAATTAACGTACATAACAAGCACCCTCGGGCCATATTCCATTACACTAACAAAATTCCTACATCAGAGAGAGATTTAGAATAGGTCAGTGATGATTCCCCACTTGTGTGCACATGCTTACTTACAAAACAAATATTTATTGCTAGCAATTCTAGAACTGAGATTGACAGGGTACGGTTAACGCCACTATTTAGCCACTTATGTTGGTTTTGGACTTTTTAGCTAGTCTAGCAAAGGGAGTAGATCGAGACATGGAGTCTCACCTGTGGCCGAATGGTGGGATACCTCACAGGGACGACGACGCAGGTGGAGGCGCAGGTCGGCGGCGAGCTGGGCCAAAAGGGAGGAACATCATCACTTCAAAATACCACTAGAGCATGAGTACATTAAGAAACCCCAAAACAAAACCCTAAATGTCGAGCACACCTTGCTGTTCTATGTCCCCAACTAGTGCAGTTGTGCTGGAATTTTCTATCTACTGCATCTGTGATATGGTTGTGGAGCATATATGCAAGCAAAACTCGAGTATATTAGTGTAGCCAGATGCAAGTAGCTTACTGGCAACATGAACATAACATAGAAAACTGGTCTCCTCAACTTGAGTCAGGAAACGAAACAGAAACCTATACCATCATGAGAGGAACAGAAAAGGGTACCTGTTAGTGGGTCACGTCCGAAGCTTTGTGTCGATTTGCCGATGCGCGTTGTCCACTACCTGAATCCATAAAACACAAAAACAAATAGATCAACAGTCGCTCCTCTGACCAAGCAACTTAACGAATTAAGAGGATCAGAAAAAACCGAAGTATGATGGAAGCGGAAGAAGGCCTGGAAGCAACGGAGCTCCTGGAACAAGTCCGAGATGCTGATGGCGTAGTGGAGGATGCGGTTGGTGACCTAGTCGTTGCAGTTGGGCCCATCGACGATGAAGATGACGGGCATGTTCAAGCTGTAGGCGCCAGCGATCCAAGGGTGTGGAGCTCGAAAACGTTCTCGACCCAAGGGCTCCGTCGCCTTGCTCTACAGATTCGCGGGGGGGTAGGCGGTGAGCGCGCGCTGATGGGTGTTGCTCGAGTCGATCGATGAGCACGCGTTGATGAGTGCTGCTCTGCGACCTGGCCAGCGTGCACATGCCCATCATGATGCTCAAAATCGGGCCAATGCTTCTGGTGGCGGTGACGACGTCGCGGGAGCTAACGCAGGAGGTGCTCAAGGTGCAGGACTCCAACTTCGCGAACCGCCCCATGCTCCTCGCGGGGGGAGGGGGGCTGGTACCGTTGATGGCGTCATGGGGTCACCTCCGTGATGAACTCGCCGTCGTGCTCCTCTCCTTGGTTGGCGACGGCGCTTCGCTTGCCGAGGAGGTGGACGCAGAGGAGGGATCGGCCTGGGGGGAGAGCTTTTGTATTAGGGGCACGACTAGTAGGGGTGGTGTTCGCCGCTGTAGCAGCCCCTTCCCACGTCGGCATCCCACTCCATCGACGCTACATCTTTCCCTCGCATCGTCCCCTCCTCCCTTGATCTGGCGGCGGTGATGTGGGGACTGCCGCACCGCGAGCTCTGAGGCGGTCAAACCACCGCCGGGAGCGAGAGTGGAGGATGCCTGATCGAGAAGGGCGGCGATGGGTGAGGGGCGAAGGGCCGTGCAGATGGTTTTCTCGATCCAGATCCAGTGGCGGCGCGAGGTGGTGGATGGGGAGAGATTTTTGGGCGGTTGACGACTAGGTTACCGAGTGCTAGGCGGGGGCGTACCGAAAATATTGTAACGACACGAGGGAAACGCCGGCGGGAAATGAAAATGCACCAAAATAGTTGCTAGGCCGAGAGCGGTGGCATGATTTTTTTTTTAATAAACCTTTAGTATTTTTAGGGAATGTATATATAAACATTTTCTCCCTCCCCGTATCGAAAGATGTTTTAGCATTTTTTTAGACAAAACGTATCTAGACATGTATCAATTTCATAATTGATTTTTAGTTTCACATATATCAATTTCATAAGTGATACACCAAGATGCTACATTGTCGGGTCTTCGGGACTCGGATGCAGGTATGGGCAAAGTTCGGGTGCACACTCCTGGTCGGCTACAGCAACATCAACCTGGGTGGGGATGTCGACTTGCACAAGAGTACTGAGTACCACTACTAGAGATTTGCTTATAGCAGCATATCCTACCACAGGCGAACAAGGAAAACTGTACGCCTGGGTTAATTAGCGCAGGCGAAGCGTAAGTTGGTGCGCCTGGGGTAGGCCAGTTACCCCAGGCGAACAGAAACCGGAAGCGCCTGGGGTAAAGTGTTGCAGAGCCAACCACGGCCGACCCTGGCACGCTTCCTTTACCGCAGGCGAATGGCTTCTCGGTTCGCCTGCGGTATAACAGATACCACAGGCGAGTAAGTACAGAAGCGCCTGGGGTAAAAAGTGGACTGGGGTAGCTCCCTTTAGCGCAGGCGCACAGGTACGTTGTTCGCCTGGGACAAAGAATAGCCTGGGGTAGCACCACTTAGCGCAGGCGCTTCCCAGAACATATATATTCGCGTGGTAATATTATTTGTCCCCAATATAAGTGCGGTCAGCCACCCACCACCACCCCCTATCCACCACACTGCATAATTTACCGTAACGAGCACGCGGACCAGATCAAATGTCCGGTGTGCGGTGCTGATCGTTACAAGAGGGGGACGAAGAAAGCTCCTACGAAAGTTGTGTGGTACTTTCCACTCATTGATCCCGGCCGTCTGCAGCGGTACTTCGTGGACCCCAATGAAGCAAAGCTCATGCGCTGGCACGAGGACAGAAAGAAGGCGGTGCTGAGCGATCCAGAACGTGTTGAAAAACCAGTGCTAAGTACACACCCTTCGGATGCACGTCAGTGGAAAGCATTAGACGCATTCGATGAGGAATTCGGGAACGACCCAAGGAACATCAGGCTTGGTGCGAGCACCGACGGTCTCAATCCGTTTGGAAATCAGAGCAGCAAACATAGCACCTGGCCCGTGTTTGTATGGATGTACAACCTCCCCCCGTGGCTGTGTCTGAAGCTCCTCTTTCGCGACATGGTTCAAGAAGCAGATTGATGCCGATCCCCGCCAATGACATGTGGAGAAAGATAAAATTGTATTGGCCTTGTCATATGGCCCCTATCCATACGACATCAATGGGTACACATTCTACACGGAGGAAAGAGACAAAAGTAGCGACTATCAAAACTCGTCTATAACGATGGAATCTTACACGGGCGAAGAGGTTAGAAGATACTACAGAAAGATCGGGGAGCTTGACTACGTTGGGGTAAAGCTGCCGATGTTCCATGTCAGATGGGCTACAAACGTCACGAAAGAAGACGGATATTTCACCACTATGTCGATGTCTGAAGCCAACAAACCCAAGTCCAAGAACCCCACCACGCAAAATGAGCCCTGGGTATTGGCTAAGCACGTGGAGCAATGCTTCTTCATAACCGACCCGGCAAAGCCTAGTCGTGTTGTCGTAAGGAGAGGAAAAAGGGCCCTCGTCGGAATGGATGGAGTCGCCGATGAGAAGGACTTCGACGGCTTAGTCGGAGACCCGATGATGGAAGAACCCGGTGAAGACGATACACCACAAGAAGAAGCGGGACCACACTACCTAGGGCAGGTCTTCCATTCACAAGAAGAAGTCACAATATGGCGGTCACGTATTCAACATCGACCAAGAAAGGCAAGACTAATATTGTGACGAAAGGTTGAGAGAGGGAAATACTCGCGATATAACATGCTAATAGCTACTATGCATACAATGTGTTTTTAGAGAGAAACACTTGCGGTATCTCGCTAAACCAATCTATTTACGCTCGATGCGACATTAAATATTTTTGCACATGTTAACTTTCATATGTATGTATTTTTTAAGTGAAAACCAACGTGGGGGAGCCACATATTATAGCATTCGTATTGCTCGATGTGTCCCAGGCCGGGTACGTGGGGCTGTGTTAGAATATCTAAGCACAGGCGCATCATCTGGAAAACGCGCCTGGGGTAATACATATCACATGCGCTTTTGATAGGACATGCGCCTGGGGTAATGCCATGTGGGACCGCTGAAAGTGCAATATGGTCAACTAGAGGGGGGGGGGGTGAATAGGTGACCTACAAATTTTACTCCTTTTTCACTTTTAATGGGGCTTTTAAGAAAGTAAATGCTTGATTACCTAAATGTGCAACTAAGTGAACACCCTAGGTGATAAGAAGCAAGTAGCAGCGGAAATAAAGGAGCGGTACAAGATAACAACAAGTGAAAACACGGAGACAAGGATATGTTTCCCGTAGTTCCTTCTTAAAAGAAGTACGTCTACGTTGGAGAGGTGGGGAGCCACCTAGGCGCTCCTCAATAGCACGGATGTGCACACCTTGTTCTCCTTGAGCTTCTCCGGTGAGGGAGATTCTCGTTTCCACTATGAGGTCGACTTGAAGGCGTTGACCAAACCTTTACAAGGGGTTGAGGCTACTCCACAAGTGAGATGGAGGCTCTCAACAATCGAAGCTTCTTGCTACAAGGTGGAAGCTACAAGCACTAGGGTTTCCCTTGGATGACAAAGCAACCAAGAGATTACAAGATCCCAAGAGTTGTGGTGTGGGTACACACGTTTTGGCTTGGTGGAAAGGTAGATCTAGACCTCCTCCATGAGATCCTTGAAGGGCATCGAGTTTGGTTGGAGGAGGAGGGAGATCGGGGCGATTTGAGCTCTACAACAATGGAGGAGAGAGAGGAATGGACGAGCTACCTATCTAGAGGAAGAAGACAGCTATTTATAGGCTCCTCCAGAATCTGACCGTTGCAGTCTTGCGGGACCGGAAATTTCCGGGCTAAAGGCCGGAATATTCCGGTCGGAAGGGCCGGATATTTGAAAAGTCCGGGGGGCGGATAATTGAAATATCCGGGGGCGGAATATTCCGCCCCAATACTCCGCCCTCATCTCTGTGCGCAGGCACCAACACATAGATGAGAAAACTGCTAAGGACCAAGGGCCGGATTTTTGCTACGGAAATTTCCGGGGCAAATTTCCGCCCCACCTTCTGTGCGCGGGCATCAACTTCTGGTAGAAAAATGGCTAAGGACTTTGATGCCCGGAATATTGAAATATCCGGGGGGGGGGGGGCGGATAATTGAAATGTCCGGGCCCGGAAATTTCCGGACTGAATTTCCGCCCCCATCTCTGTGCGCGGGCAATGCGAAGAAGACCAAATTCTGCTAAGTCCTTGGAGGCCGGATTTTTGGCCCGGAAATTTCCGGGGCAAATTTCCGCCCCGGCTTCTGTGCGCGGGCAAGAAAATACTTAGTCGTTTTCGTGGAAGCCAGAAGAGTGGCCGGAAATTTCCGGTGAGGGGCCGGATAATCCGCCCCATAGAATCCGGAATTTCCGCCCTGTATACTGAAAAATCCGGTGGCTGAATTTCCACAATAGTGATCTTCTCTTTGATCTTTTGACTTGAATATATCGATGATCATGTAAAGTAATAGCTGCACAGGCTGAACCACATTGTTAGATAGGAGATATCCGTGTTAGCATCATCACCAAAATTATTAGAGGGATCATGAGCTTTCAATCTCCCCCTTTTTGGTGAATGATGACAACATGGGTATTTGCAGGGAATAAAGCTAACAATGCAGAATATAGAAACATCACACATAGCATATATAGGAGACATGCCTCCCAATAATAATAGTTCAACACAAATGACTAGTACGGTAGAACGGAGTTCGAAAAAGACGCACGGAAAACGGAAAGGGCACGAAAGAACGAAAAAGAGAAACCCTCCCAAGCAAATCCCCACGATCATCTAAATCTTCTCCCCCTTTGGCATCAAGGCACCAAAAAGAGAAAAGAGAGAGCTACGTCCCATGGAGCACACTCTAGGCCTGGGTATCCTCGTCGTCCTCTTCAGCTTCACTGTCGGTGGCAGTCTCCATGTCCTCATCTTCATCAACACCAATATCCCAGTCAACATCACGGTTGTTCCAGTTCCTGTAGGCAACCCGAGGAGGAGGAAGTGGTGGCACAGAGGGAGTCTTGAGGGCAGTCATGATGTGATGCTGATTCTCCAAGATGGTGCGGCGTTCCACATAGGCTGCGTAGTTCTCCTTGTGGAGGCAAACAGTCAAGCTGAGCACCTTCTCAACAGCACGAGCAAGCCACGAGCGCTTCTTCTTTCCAGGAGGAGGAGGACGCATGCGAGCATCCCTGTGACCCTGTCCAGATCCACCAACATCATGAGCAGCCTGCTGAGTATGAGCAGACTTCTTGTAGAGGTTGACATCCTTGTGATCCTCACAGTCCAACTCCAAGTCTTCTCGGAGTGCCTCAGGATAGCGTGCCTTGATCAGCTTCATGATATAGGGGGCATATGGTGGCACCTTGCGATGGAAAAGAGCATAGTGGATCTCATTGAAAATGAAGTCCATGACATCCACCCTGTGAGCCTCCATATCAGTCATATCAGTCTCAGAAAAGGTCAGGAATGCATGGTGCATAAGGTTGACCAATCCGCCACGAATAGCATCATTGTTCCCTGCACTTGGAGCAATGGACTCCCTGAACATGCGCAGGAGAATATCATAGACTGCAAAGAGGCCTTTGGCCGAACCAACTGTGCCGCGAGGACCATAGAGCTCAGCAAGCCTGTTCTTCTGGTACTCTTCCCCATGAATGTGCATACGGTGGCCCTGAGGAGTGTTGAGGCCAGCAAACGGATAGTTAAGAACAGTGGCAAAGTCATGGAAGTTTGCAGTGAGCAGGTGAGGGCCAGACATCCAGGACATCCCAATATCTTCAGAATCATCAATGACAAGAGTAGCAAAGAACTGCTGGATGTAGGTGGTGTTATAAGAGCAGCGAGTCTCCATAAGCTGACGAAGACCAAGGACCTCCACAAGCTGAACAGAGTTGTTGAAGTACTCGGGATTGGCAGCTAAATGGGCAAAATTGATAACCTTCATGGGGCAAACTGGTTTGCTCATAACTGTGTAGACCTGCTTGAAGAGAGACTCCTGCTCGACGTGCCAAAAGCACGAGTCAATCGTGGGGTCCTGAGGACCCTCCGTGTACCAAGCCTTCTTGCGCCATTCAGAAAAATCAGCAATGGGCATAGTGCCCACATTGAGTGGTGCCTTGCCTTGCTGCCTACCAGCTCTGCGAGCAGCCCGATCAGCCTCACGTTGTTGCTCATAAGCTCGCTGAGCATCTCGTTCACGCCGGCGGGTTTCATTGTCTTCCACAAAAGTTCCCTCCTCATTCTCTGTCAGATGGCGGAGGCGTTTGCGGGAACTGAGCAGCTTTCCAGACCTAGAGGTGGAACCATCTGCGAGAAAAGCAAAAGAAAGCCAAAGAAAAAGCAAACAAACATCAAAAACGGGGGCTCACGAAATGAGGAATGGAATTGGGAAGTTCTGTTGCAGAGTCAGTATAGGCCGGAAATTCCGGTCATGGAGACGGAAATTCCGGAGGACGGAAATTCCGGCCTCAGGGCAAATTTCCGGGGTGCGGAAATTCCGGCCCTGGGCGGAAATTTCCGGCCTGCGGGATTTTCGAATCCAGATCTGAATCTGTGCCTAAAATGAATCTGGAACAAGAGATCTAGTACCAGGATGAATACATGGTGCGTTGTGGAACAAGGTACCATGCTAGATCAGGAACAAACCCTAGATTAAAAATGCATCTACTCAACCCAAAATTTTGCGGAGAAAACAAACACGTACCGGGATCCATGGAGGAAGGGACGTGCGGTCTCTTAATCCGCAAAGGAAGAGGAGAGGCAGAGGAGGGAGGCAAGAGAGCCTCCCGGAAGGCTCGGAGGCGGCGGCGGCTGGCTGGGGCGAGTGGGGAGACGAGGGGAGGAAACAGTGCGGAACCGTCTCCTCCCGTCGCCCTTATATAGCCCCAGACCAAGGGCACCGGAAATTTCCGGTGTTAATACCGGATATTCCGGACCCCGGAGATTTGGGCCGGAATATTCCGCCCAATTATCCGGTGTGCCTGCTGCGAGCGGGCACGCTGGATAGGTGGGGGGGGGGGGGATTATTCGAGTCCAAATCTCCCTCCGGAAATTTCCGTGGTTTAGGGCACGGAATATTCCGGGCCCCCGGAAATTTGTTCCGGAAATTTCCGCTGAAATTTCCGAGGTGCCTTCTGCGAGCGGGCACAACGAAACTTAGCGAAATTTCGGGGACAAACGTCTGAGGGCCGGAATATTCCGGTCCTGGGCCGGAATTTCCGGGGTGCCAAAACCAACCGAGTTTGGTGGAAAATGGATCAAATCGTGAGCCTCCAAAGATGCAAAAAGGACACAAACTAACTCAAAACACGAGAAAAACATCAACAATGAAATCCAAAGAAAAGGTTGGTGGCCGAAGCCACCGTGTTTGAGTGATACCAAGGAGCCGCGAAGATGTATCTTGGACTCAAAAGTACAACTCACGTTTAAAGCACTATAAGTCACAAATTGACTAGATATGCATGACGTTTTGGTTGTTTTACGCATGATAGGTGAAGTGTTGGTCCATGAATTGAACTACGCTCCCCCTATGTCCATGCCTACATCTAGACTAGATAGCATATATAATGAAGGTACTTATGCAAGGGTTCAAGAGAAGTTAGACGCATCGATCACATTTAGTTCATTCCTCAAACCCCGAAATCTTGGTTCGTCAAGGGCCTTCGTGAAGATATCCGCGAGTTGATCCTTGGTCGCAACATATGAGAGGTCAATATCACCCTTCTCAACATGATCCCGAATGAAGTGATGCCGTATCTCAATGTGCTTCGTCTTGGAGTGAAGAACGGGATTGTAGGCGATCTTGATGGCACTCTCATTGTCGCACAAGAGAAGAACATTGTCGAAGATGATGCCATAATCTCTCAATGTTTGCCGCATCCAAAGTAATTGAGCGCAACAACTCGCCGCGGAGATGTATTCGGCCTCAGTGGTGGAGAGAGCAATGCAGTTTTGCTTTTTGGAAGACCAACACACCAATGAGCGACCAAGAAATTGACAACTCCCGGATGTAGATTTCCTATCCGTCTTCTCTCCCGCATAGTCCGCATCCGAATACCCAATGAGCTGAAAGCTTGAACCCTTGGGATACCAAAGACCAAAGTTTGGGGTATGAACTAAATATCGAAAGATACGCTTAACCGCTTCAAGATGACTTTGTCTAGGGGAGGCTTGAAACCTTGCACATTTACCAACGCTATACATAATATCGGGTCTAGATGCACAAAGGTAAAGCAAAGAGCCAATCATGGAGCGGTATACCTTTTGATCTACCTCTTTACCATTCGGATCGGGTTTCAAATCAACCGTCGTGGACATGGGAGTCTTCATAGGTTTAGCATCATGCATATTGAATCGCTTGAGCATATCTTGAGTATACTTGGCTTGCTTGATGAATGTGCCTTCGGGATGTTGCTTGATCTCAAAGCCAAGAAAGTACTCCAATTCTCCCATCATAGACATCTCGAACTTGTTCGTCATAAGCTTGCAAAACTCATCATTGAATGCAACGTTAGTGGAACCAAAGATGATATCATCCACATAGAGTTGGCATATGAACAAGTCGCCTCCGACCTTTTTGGTGAAAAGGGTGGGATCGATTAAACCAACATTGAACCCACGATCTACCAAAAACTCTTTAAGGTGCTCGTACCATGCACGTGGAGCTTGTTTAAGCCCATATAGCGCCTTATCGAGTTTGTAGACATGATCGGGGTGGTTGGGATCTTCGAAACCCGGAGGTTGCTTGACATAAACCAACTCATGGATGGGACCATTTAAGAAAGCACTTTTAACATCCATTTGTTGCAATTTGAAGTTATGATGAGAGGCATATGCAAGTAAGATGCGAATAGATTCAAGACGAGCAACGGGAGCGAATGTTTCACCGAAATCGACACCTTCGACTTGAGAGAAGCCTTGAGCAACCAATCTCGCCTTGTTGCGGATGACGATGCCGTCCTTGTCTTGTTTGTTCTTGAAGATCCATTTAGTGCCGATGACGTTCTTGCAATCTTTGGGCCTTGGAACCAATTTCCACACTTTGTTGCACTCGAAATTGTTGAGTTCATCGTGCATAGCTTCAAGCCAATCTTGATCTTCAAGAGCTTCATAGACCTTCTTTGGCTCAATGTGCGAGACAAATGCATGTGCTTTGCTAAAGTCCGCTAGTTGCCTCCTTGTGACGACCCTTCCACGAACTTGTCCAAGAATCATATCCTCCGTATGGCCGGCACGAGCAAGATTATCGAGCCTTCTCTTTGCTCTACGAGCTAGCATCTCCTCCAAAGTTTCCTTGGAAAGGGCTTTATCATCACCTTCATCATCGGAGACATGTCCACCTTGGTCTTGATCATTGATGGGAGATGGATCCCTAACGTGATGAGTTGCATCATCACCATGTGTATCTTGTTCTCCATTATGAGCTTGGCCTTCATCATGAGCTTGCCCTTGATTGTTTGCTTGGCCTAGAGGTGAGGCATGAGGGCTTGGTGCATCTTGTTGGGTAGCATGGTTATCAATGGATGTAGTCAATGGCTCCACTTGAGTAGAGCATAGTCCTTCTCCCTCCGTCATCCGGTTTTCCTCAATGGGGATTATTTCACCAATCCCCATTCTTCTTATGACGATGGGAGGAATTGCATCTCCTACAATACCATGATCTATACGGCCCCCTTGGGACCCATTATCCTCATCGAACACCACGTCTATAGCTTCTTCAACTTGTCCGGTGGATTTGTTGTAGACTCTATAGGCGTGAGAGTTTGTGGCATAACCAACAAAGATACCCTCATAGGATTTAGTCTCGAACTTTGACAAGCGTTTCCCTCTTTTGCGAATGAAGCATTTGCATCCAAAGACCTTGAAGTATGAAACGTCCGGCTTCTTGCCCGTGAGAATCTCATAGGGGGTCTTGTTCAAAATCTTGCGGAGATATAATCGGTTGCTAGCATGACAAGCGGTGGAGACGGCCTCGGCCCAAAAGTTGTAAGGAGAGGAGAACTCCGCAATCATGGTACGAGCCGCATCCATAAGAGTCCGATTCTTTCTCTCCGCCACACCATTTTGTTGAGGAGTGTATGGAGTGGAATATTGATGAGCAATGCCTTCCTCACTAAGAAATCCCTCAACGGTGTAGTTCTTGAACTCGGATCCATTATCACTCCGGATCGCCATGATGCTCGTATTATGTTGTCTTTCCACCAAAGTGATGAATTCGATGACCCGCTTTTGAGTCTCACTCTTTCTCTTGAAGAAGTACACCCAACAATATCGTGAGTAATCATCCACAATCACCAAGCAATACTTTTTGCCTCCAAGACTATCATATGATAGAGGACCAAAGAGGTCCAAGTGAATGAGCTCGAGGATTCTTGATGTAGTGATGTTCGTCTTGGTGGGATGTGCTTCTCCATGTTGCTTTCCTAGAACGCAAGAGCTACACACACGATCTTTGGCAAACTTAGCATTTGTTAGTCCTAGAACGTGATTGCCACTTTGAAGGTCATGCAACGTCCTCATATTGGTGTGGGCTAACCGGCGATGCCATAGCCAACCCACATCAACTTTAGCCATTAGGCATGTCGCGGCACACGTGTCTCCTTTGGAGAAGTCCACTACATACATGCCGTTCTCGACATGCCCAACAAAGGCTACTTTAAGAGTCGTTTCCCACGTGACAATCACATTCTCCTTATTAAAGAAAGAGGTAAAACCACTTTTAGCAAGTTGAAGAACCGAGATGAGATTGTAGCCAAGGGACTCAACAAGAAGAACATTCTCAATTGACAAGTCATTTGAGATTGCTACCTTGCCTCGTCCCAATACCTTTAGTTCGGAGTTGTCACCAATAGTGACGCAATTGAGATGAGGTAGTGGAGGATGAATATCACTCATTGCGTCATTGCTTCCGGTCATATGTTGGGATGCACCACTATCCACCGTCCATTTGCTCGTACCGGAAGCACTCCCCTACAATAGATTAGTTGCTTGATTTAGGGACCCATCTTTGAATGGGTCCTCTCATGTTAGTGACAAGGGTCTTAGGAACCCAAATACTCCAATGATAATCGTCACCATAAGAAGTACCAACATATTTAGCATATACATGACCATCTCTAGATTTCATAAGAACATAAGATGGATTATATTTCCCGGCAAAGTTATTGTGAGTAGTGCTCCCCCTAGAGGTCTCACCACCCACAATGGTGTTGGTCTCCTTCCCTTTGGTCACCTCTCCCTCTTTCACAAATCTTACTTCTTGTGAGGAGGAGGTGACTCTCTTCTTGTTCTTCTTCTTGTACTTCTTCTTTGACTTGGCAACATAGCCAAGTCCCTCCTTTCCATTGTTGGCATGATGAGAAGCAATCTCATGGAAACTCTTCTCATTTCCTACAAGATTAGTTGTACCACAAGTATTGCTAGACAAGACATTCAAGCTAGAAGATGAAGTGGATACTACTTGCTTGTTTGATTGTTGAGCTAGAAGATTGTCACGAGATTTGGTTAACTTGTCATGAATTTCCTTAAGAGACATGAACTCTTTTTCAAGTTTTTCATAACGAGTGCCAAGTTCCTCGTGAGCAATTCCTAGCTTTAATTCTTCATGCTCAAGAGTTTTAATTAAGGCAAGAGATTGTGCATTTTCCTTCCTAAGCTTAGAGACACTTATGGCAAAGTTTTCTTCAAGACAAGACAATTTCTCCTCAAGTGAGGCACGAATGGAACGCTCATTATCAAGAGCTTTTTCAAGCTCTTGCTCATTGCAAGTATGACCTCCATGGCTTTCTAAGGTCATGATGATCTCCTCCTTTTCATCAACAAGAGAGTTAGCCTCATCAAGTTGCCTCAAAAGGGAGTTCACCTTTTCCTTAGTCTCCCCCTTAAGGCTAGATAGCCATAAGCTTAACTCATTAGACTCACTATCCTCCTCACAAGCATTTTCAACACAATCCAATAACGAAGGAGGGTTAGTGACAATGGTCTTAGAGTTGGGAGAGCATACCGAAGTGGCTTTTGCCATAAGACATGTAGGTCGGGTTGCCACATTCTCATTGGGGGATTCGAATAGAGAGATCGAAGGTGAGGATGCGGTGGCCTTGGCGATGTGAGCTACACCTACCACCTCATCTTCTCCTTCATCTCCGGAGATGTAAGTCTCAAGAACCGCCCCTTCTTGTACGTAGAGAGCTCTTGGAACCTTCCTTGCAAAGTTCTTGTTTTGAGGAGGCTTGGTCTTGTTCTTGCGAATGAGCTTGCCTTCGTTCTCTTCTCTTGGCTCAAAGGGGCACTCCTTCACGAAGTGGTTAGCGCTACCACAATTATAGCATGTCCTTGAGCGCTCCCCCTTCTTCTTGTAGTTCTTGTTTCGTGGAGGCCTTGGAGATCCGGCCTTGTGAGCTTCCCATCTCTTCCAATATCCATGCATAGCAAGGGCAATGCACTTGTGAGCTCCTGTGTAAGTATCTTCATAGTCTTCCTCATCATCATCATCTTCTTCACTTTCATCGACTCGAGCCATTGCTTTTGACTTTAATGCAAGGTTGGGAGACTTTCCCATCCCTCTAGAGCGAGCTAGAGCATCATCCGCACTCTTGTGAGAGAGAGAGATTGCGATGAACTCACTAAGAACACCTATGGAGTTGAGAGTATTGTAGTCCGCTCTAGTCCGGATGCTAGTGGCAAGATTCTTCTCGAAGGGTGTGATAGCCTTGACAAACTTCCTCTTTATCCATTCATCCGTGATCTCTTCCTTGCCAAAGTCTCTCAGTTGATTGGCGAGAGTGACAACTCGTCTATAGAGCTCTTCAGGAGTCTCATCCTCTTGCATAACAAAGTTTTCAGAGTTGTCAATGGCCACATCATACTTGGAGGACTGAATACTAGCATTTCCTTGAAACAAGGTATCAAGTTTGTCCCAAGCTTCCTTGGCGGTCTTGCAACCGCGAATGTGAGTGAGATGCTCCCTTGGGAGAGCCTTCTGGATGATAACAAGAGCAGTTTTGTTGAGTTGAGATTCAACATCCTCCCTTGGAGTCAAGTTGCTTGGATCATGAGGATGAAACCCATGGATCACGCTTCTCCACAAAGCCGTACACGATCCTGAAATGTGAGATTCCATTTCAAACTTCCAAGAGGAAAATTCGTTAGTGTTAAGGATGGGTGGAACTCCAACATTAAGGATGTGTGGCATGGAAACGATTGGGTGGATGGAATCATAGTTTTGCGGTGGTGGAACTTTTGAATTGGACCCCGAACCATTAGCCGTTTGAGACTTGGAGCCACCTTCACTCTCCTTAGCTTTGGCTTTAGCCTTTTGAGCGGCTTTAGCCTTAGCTTTAGCAATGTTTGCTTCGATTTCGGAAATGTCCGGATTTGTTTCCTCATCCGAACTGTCCTCGTCGGTGACATGGGGAGAGTGGGACGGCTCCTTGGTTCTACCCATCATGTTCTCCAACATCTTCTTGATGGAGGAGACCTCCGAGCCCACACTAGAGCTAACCTTCGACAATTGGGTTTGTATGGTACAAACCGTTGTCTCAAGGTTGGCTATAGTGTCGGCCATTTTGGAGAGCTCCTCCTTAGAAGTTTCGGGAACATCCCCGTTGACCATGATTACTCTTAGGCGGTTAAGCCCGATACAAGAGCCGAGGCTCTGATACCAATTGAAAGTGCAATATGGTCAACTAGAGGGGGGGGTGAATAGGTGACCTACAAATTTTACTCCTTTTTCACTTTTAATGGGGCTTTTAAGAAAGTAAATGCTTGATTACCTAAATGTGCAACTAAGTGAACACCCTAGGTGATAAGAAGCAAGTAGCAGCGGAAATAAAGGAGCGGTACAAGATAACAACAAGTGAAAACACGGAGACAAGGATATGTTTCCCGTAGTTCCTTCTTAAAAGAAGTACGTCTACGTTGGAGAGGTGGGGAGCCACCTAGGCGCTCCTCAATAGCACGGATGTGCACACCTTGTTCTCCTTGAGCTTCTCCGGTGAGGGAGATTCTCGTTTCCACTATGAGGTCGACTTGAAGGCGTTGACCAAACCTTTACAAGGGGTTGAGGCTACTCCACAAGTGAGATGGAGGCTCTCAACAATCGAAGCTTCTTGCTACAAGGTGGAAGCTACAAGCACTAGGGTTTCCCTTGGATGACAAAGCAACCAAGAGATTACAAGATCCCAAGAGTTGTGGTGTGGGTACACACGTTTTGGCTTGGTGGAAAGGTAGATCTAGACCTCCTCCATGAGATCCTTGAAGGGCATCGAGTTTGGTTGGAGGAGGAGGGAGATCGGGGCGATTTGAGCTCTACAACAATGGAGGAGAGAGAGGAATGGACGAGCTACCTATCTAGAGGAAGAAGACAGCTATTTATAGGCTCCTCCAGAATCTGACCGTTGCAGTCTTGCGGGACCGGAAATTTCCGGGCTAAAGGCCGGAATATTCCGGTCGGAAGGGCCGGATATTTGAAAAGTCCGGGGGGCGGATAATTGAAATATCCGGGGGCGGAATATTCCGCCCCAATACTCCGCCCTCATCTCTGTGCGCAGGCACCAACACATAGATGAGAAAACTGCTAAGGACCAAGGGCCGGATTTTTGCTACGGAAATTTCCGGGGCAAATTTCCGCCCCACCTTCTGTGCGCGGGCATCAACTTCTGGTAGAAAAATGGCTAAGGACTTTGATGCCCGGAATATTGAAATATCCGGGGGGGGGGCGGATAATTGAAATGTCCGGGCCCGGAAATTTCCGGACTGAATTTCCGCCCCCATCTCTGTGCGCGGGCAATGCGAAGAAGACCAAATTCTGCTAAGTCCTTGGAGGCCGGATTTTTGGCCCGGAAATTTCCGGGGCAAATTTCCGCCCCGGCTTCTGTGCGCGGGCAAGAAAATACTTAGTCGTTTTCGTGGAAGCCAGAAGAGTGGCCGGAAATTTCCGGTGAGGGGCCGGATAATCCGCCCCATAGAATCCGGAATTTCCGCCCTGTATACTGAAAAATCCGGTGGCTGAATTACCACAATAGTGATCTTCTCTTTGATCTTTTGACTTGAATATATCGATGATCATGTAAAGTAATAGCTGCACAGGCTGAACCACATTGTTAGATAGGAGATATCCGTGTTAGCATCATCACCAAAATTATTAGAGGGATCATGAGCTTTCAACCGCGTAAACCAAAATCCTACGAAATTTAGCGCAGGCGCATTACCTAGATAATTCGCCTGCGGTAAGGATCTGTGGGGCCGCGCATAACAGGGCATCGAGCCAAGCACATTAGAACCGGTTTGTATCACAAACCGGTTCTAAAGGGTCTGTCCCCTGGGCCCCCTACCTACAGGCAGCAAATGGCCGCAGGCCTTTAGGACCGGTTTGTTATACAAACCGGTGCTAAAGGCCTGCGGCCATTTGTGCGGGTATCTAGGTGGGCCCAGGGGACATACCTTTAGAACCGGTTTGTGATACAAACCGGTTCTAATGCTTAGCGCAGGCGCATTTTCCAATCTGTGCGCCTGGGGTATACCTCTGTGGGCCCGCGCACCACGAATCGCTAAGAACATTAGCGCAGGCGCACCTCTCTTTGTTCGCCTGGGGTAAGGGATAGCGCAGGCGCATTTCACTCGTTGTGCGCCTGCAAGTCCTCGATCTGCTAACTCAGAACCCGCATAATCACTCTGTTTCATATCGAGCCCTAACCGCACGCCGCCGTCGCCTCTCTCATCGCACGACGCCGTCGCCTCTCTCATCGCACGCCGCCGTCGTCGTTGTCGAGCAGGAGGAGGAGGAGGAGCGGGAGCAGCAGCAGGAGGAGGAGCAGGAGCAGCAGCAGCAGGAGGAGCAGGAGCAGTAGCGGAGGAGGAGCGGGATCGAGCAGCAGGGGAGGAGGAGCGGGAGCACGCCGCGCGCGCGCGCCGTCCCTCTCATCGTCGTCGTCCACGCCGGCCGTCGTCACCCACGCCGCCGTCGCCCACGCCCACGACGAACCCAGGTCAGCCAACCCCCCCCCCCCCCTCTTCCAACGCCCTCATACTACTGCTGCTACATGCTTTAGCTAGAACTGGATCTGATCATGTACCATTATTTCTGGATTCTGGTAGTTCAGCTCATAGTATAAAATTAAGTACAGTATTTTACTTTGATCTGATCATGTACCTACTAATTACATGTGAATAGAACACTGAAGCCTTGGACACTGCTAGAATTCTCCGTGATTTGTTATTAATTAAGTGCAGTATTTTACTTTGATCAATATATATGAAGGTTTTTTTGGCATGATATATGAATTTCCTGGGAGTTTTTGTGCCATGTGATGACAGCAATGCAAGGAACTGTTTTTGTGGCCATGCATGTGTGCATTCAATTTCTGTTGCAGGTACATTGAGTGCCAATGTTTTGTCGGAACGTTGATTCATTTCTGTTCCGGCGAATTTCTGGCACTCCTGCATGACCATTTATATATAGCCGAGGTCACGCCGAATTTTTCCGGTGACTAACAGTATACGTTTTGTCTACTGCTAGCTAGGGCATGTCTTCTTCTACTACGGATCCGGCTTTATTGGACCACTACATCCTTATGGACCGAGAGTCGCAAGAGGAAGATCGGACAGAAACTGACCATGATGTCGAGCCCCACAATGATGACGGGCTCACCGGTGGCGAGGAGGAAACCACTGATAGTGGCGCGGGGGGTCCCTCAGGGAGCAGCACGACGGGAAACAAGCGTCGAAAGCGAGCTCCGAACAAGGTCGGCACCGTTCGAGAGAAATTCACGGAGGTGGACCCTTCCAGTGGCACGCCTCTAATGCCATTGGACCTTGTGAAGGGGTACTTCCTCCAACTTGGCGCGATACTTCGAGACGTCGTCAATGTCAACGAGCCGACTCTCAAGAAGAAACTAACTCTGCGCGCCCAACTCATCTCGAGGCTGCACGCGCGGTACGAGTTCCCTCCCCCCTACAACAACGAGAATCTGAAGGGCAACCTCGTGAACAAACTCGCCCTCACTAGATTCACCAAAGCCCTGAGCAATTACAAGACTATGGTGAGGGCGATGATTAAGGAATCGACACCATTCGAAGAGATCCATCGCCACTTCCCGCGGATTACACCCGATGACTTCAAGACTTTCCTAGATAACGAGTCGCTTGATGTCACTAAGAAGCAAACGGGATGGGGGAAGGATCTAGCGTCGAAGAACATCGGTCACCACAATCTCGGCTGTCGTGGCTACGACGGGAAGGAGCCAGTTTGGGCGAAAGAGGACCAGGCCTACATTGAAAAAGGGATTGAGAACCCTTACGCCAAGTATGCCCATGACCCGCAATTCCAGAAATTCATGAGGTCGAGGTACAGAAAAGTAACTCCGACCGGGGAACTTGTCTCGGACCCGAAGATGGTGGAGGGTGTTATTTTGGTCACGGACGATAGCGTGAAGAATGTTGAGAAGCTAGTGGTAAGAAATTTACCATTTCATGCAACTCATCATCATCAAGTCCATGATTTCATTCTAGTACGAAACCAATTCTAAACCGTTTATATGTTGCTTCTGCAGCTAGAAGAACAACAACTTGAATCTTCCTCGTCGCAGACGTCGACGGCCAAAGTCGCGTGGGATAAGCCTTTCATCAGGGGGTACAACAAGGCAAAGAGCCAGGACCCTCTGAAAAGGCCGCACTTAGGCCGTATCACCGGCGGCGGACTTAATAAGAAGCACGCCAACTATGGCTTGGCTGAGCCCAGCACTAAGGAGTCGCGGGCGGCGAAGAAGAGCGAGGAGACGGAGGAGCTGAAGAAGAAGGTCCATGACTTTGAAACAAACATGGAGAAGAAGATTGAGAAAACGGTGGGGGAAAAGATGAATGCGCTCATCCCAGCCGTATTTGAAAAAATATGTGGCTACATCGCCGGCGGCTCACAGGGGCCGTTACCGACGTTCAACATACCGTCGATGTTGGTCGTGCCCGCCGCGGCCGCCGCCGGTGGTCCGTCGACGTCGGCCGTGCCTGTCGCCCCCGCCGTGCCCGACGCGCCTGCCCCCGATGGACCATCGGCCGTGCCCGACGCGCCTGCCCCCGATGGACCGTCGGCCGTGCCCGACGCGCCTGCCCACGATGGACCGTCGGCCGTGTCCGGCGCGGCCACCACCCCGTTGCTCGACGAGCCCACCATCACCTGTGGTCCGTCGACGTTAGCCGAGCTCAATGCCCTCACGGTAAATTATTGACCGTCTCAAAAGCTGTAGCCAATTCAATATAACCCTACTCTCTGACCTATCCATGCATGTTATCGCAGGCTGACGCGACGGGATGCACCTTCCTGCTAAAAGTGGGCAGCGAGTTGAAGGATGTTGCAAAGGGGAGCATCTTGCAGCCACTATCCCGCAAGTACCATTGCAGAGATATACCGGACAACGAGCTTCGGGTTCGCGTCGATCTGGTGCTACCGGGATTCGAGAACTTGTATCCTCCTAATCAACCCGCCGATGCCGACAGCGAGCTGAATCTCGGCCAACTGGACAATCAAATCTTGCTATGGCCGAAAGCCCTTATTCGGCTGAACACGACGTCAGGGTCGGCGCCAAGCCAAGCCATGACCGTCACCACTACACCGGTTGCGCCCGCGGCAAGCCAACAAGACAAGGTCCAACATGGCAATGTCCTCTCTCCACCTCCGGTGGATCCTCCTCCTCCCGAGCACGAGACGTCCAATGACGAGCAACATCACGAGCATGAGACCCATGACGAGTACATGGATATTGAACTTGCTCCCATTGACAATTTCATAAATCAGTTGGATGGCGAGAAGCCGGTTCCTCCGAAGTTACCCGCCA
This sequence comes from Alopecurus myosuroides, assembly GCA_028641055.1. Classification (NCBI taxonomy): domain Eukaryota; kingdom Viridiplantae; phylum Streptophyta; class Magnoliopsida; order Poales; family Poaceae; genus Alopecurus; species Alopecurus myosuroides. The sequence goes on from CM054059.1 coordinate 510,519,507, forward strand.
GAACTCTTGATATCCAGAAGAAGGTAGATGGCGGAGAGGGCGGTTCTTCTGAGTTACCCACCAGAAAACCGGATATACAGAAGAAGCTAACCTATTCCCAAGAAACTCCCGAGGAGCAGACGGCCTTTACGGCTCCACAGCCTACGCTGGTTACCCCGAATACACTCCGTGCTACGGCCGCGGAGGCGGTAAAACAAAGCGGCACTCCCATCTGCTTGAGGCCGAAGAAGAATCGGAAGAGGACGGTAGCCAAGAAGAAGAAAGGTGGTGCCTCCTCTACTAGCCAGCCAGCGGCCGCCCGAGTCCTGGACCGTTTAACGCCCGCCGTCCCGTGGAGGAAGGTGCATGAGATAGGTGAGCCGATGCTGCCGCCAGAGGTTGTCGCTGTCATGGGTGGTGACATGAGGACCATCCACGACGGGATTTTGTTCAAAGAGAATGAACTTCTACGTGAGAAACATCCCTCCTACCCGCTATACGTGGTCAAGGTGCCCCGATCCTTGGGCTTTGTGGATTCAAATCCCGCAGAGGTGTTCTTCATCAGATACGAAGACATATTCAGGGTCTTCCACTTGGGTAAGCTCGACCGAAGCATTGTCCGCCTGGTATCGCTCAGCATGGCGCATGATATGGTCATGGAGAATACCCCGCACATGGCGATTATGGACCCGTACTACATGAATGAGGACTACTTGCGGTCACATGCGGACCGAGTTCTTATCACGACTTACATAACGGGGTTTTTGATAGATAACAAGGATAAGAACGCCATTCTCATGACATACTTTCCCAAGTAAGTAGTCCTCTCTGCTTCACGTCGTTACATTCTTTCTAGAATCTCCTTAGTATTCCGATTGATGATATTGATGGCTCTTGTTCGAAATGTTCTGCGCAGAAACGGAGGATGCGTACTCATCGTCATGGAACCGCATTGGTCACAATGCACTTATCTTGATGCGGGTAGGGCGGTGCAGAAGGACTACACCGACATAAGAGCTGTTCTTAATAGTGCCCTCAACGGCTTCGCCGCCGATTTAGGCAAGGCCCTAAAAAAGGAGAAAATAGTCCGAGGCGCCTACGTGTGCACCCACGTAACAAACTTCCCCTGCCTCAAGCAATCGGAGCAAGAATCTGAGTTGGAAGCTTGGTATGTCATCTTTCAGATGAGGGAGTACTTAAAGGATGCCCAACAGGCCCATCTACCAAGTGATCTCCGAGACCTGACCACAAAAATGGCCAACACCGCCTCTGAATATGTGTGGGCTGAGTTCCGTCGCATCCAGCGGAGGATCTGCACGATACTCTCGTCGGATGTCATCACTCGGGGTGGCTTGTTCTTCCACGGCCACGCACCACCGAGCAACCGTGACATAGAAGCACACCTACGAGAGCAACGTGACACCCAGACATTCAACACGCTACAAGGCGTTCGTCCGTTCCCGCCGAGAATATAGGATTGACAAAATGTTAGTATACACTTGCATCATATAACTTTTAGACCTTTATTTGTCGTGTTTTATTCGTAAACCTTGATGCTTCTATTTTTTGATAGTTATTTGCGGTCTTATCACTTTCGATGCTAAACTTGTATTTTTGTCCTATGCACAGATGACATGGTATGTTGTGTATGTCGGTAGGGTTCCCGGAGTCTACGACGACTGGGACCAATGCCGAAGACAGGTACACGGTTTCCGCGGCAACAGCTATAAGGGGTACAAGACCATGGTGGAGGCGGAAGCTCGATACGCCACTTACCTAGCGAGAGAGAAGACGGAGAAGACGAGGGCCCGGATGACCACATTCGCCATCGCCGTGCTTATACTCCTTGTACTCCTAGTGTTGATGCTACTTGTTGTTTTGCTTGTCTAGATAACTAAACTATCGATTTGTTTGGACTATGTACTCCTAGTGTTTGAACTATGCTTGTAACTAAACTATTCGTTTCGAGACTATTTGGTGATGATCGAGACTATTTGGTGATGATCGAAATATTTCTGTTATTTTGCTGTCATTTTCATATTTATTACTGTCAATTTGCTGTAATTCTGTTATTTTCGTTTCTTTTATTTTTTGACACAGCAAAACCATACCCCAGGCGAATAGGGAAGCATACCCCAGGCGAACATGTACCCCAGGCGCACAGCGCTTGTTCGCCTCAGGTAAGAGGCTTACCCCAGGCGCACAAGGCTTGTTCGCCTGGGGTATGTCAAGATACCCCAGGCGCATTTGGTTATTCGCCTGCGGTAAGTCATTACCGCTGGCGAGGTGGTCCCAGGCGAACAAACATTCGCCTGCGGTAGGCTAAATTGGTTCGCCTGCGGTAGCCTTTTCCCTACTAGTGTACACCAGACACTTTGTTCTTCCTAGGGAGCAGCCCAGTGGCCTGGCAGTCCCAAAATCAGAAGATGGCGGCTCTCTTGAGCTACGAGTTGGATTATGTGGCTCCTGCCACGGCTGCTTGCCCTAGGGATCTGGCTTCCTTGGTTGCTAGCCGAGTTCAGGAACACAGGAGTCGAGCAAGTCACGCTCAAGAGAAAACAAGTCGATAATCGTGCTCGCCAAGAACCCTATCTTCCACGGCTCTCCAAGCACATCGAGTTGAAGTATCACTTCATCCGGGACTGTGTGGAGACGAAGAAGGTCGATCTGGAGTTTGTGCCACCGAACACCAACTCGTGGGCATGCTGACCAAGCCACTTGGGAGAGTCCAGCTGGTGCAGCTGCGCTCAAGTATGGGGATGGTCAAGCTGCAGACGGAACTCAAGCCTAGGGAATGATTGTTGGAATAGGGTTGCATTCATAACCAGCTGGCGATAAAGCAGTAGTTGCCGGGTCGAGGAAGCCAGCCGTCCCGGGAGTCTGTTGCCCGGAAAGGCAACTGGTATGTTCCGGGTGCTCACTAGGAACTGGTATCCCAGAAGTAAAGAGAAGGTTGATATGACTATCTAGTCGTCATCTACAATGTCTGGAGGTAGTCCACCACAGTGCTCTTGTGGGGAGATGTCGCGAAAAGTGGTTCCAAGTCACTGACATCGCAGCCGGATATGGATGATAGTTGACTTTGTACACAAGACCCTATATAAGGAGTGCAATAGAAATGATAAATTTGAAACAAACCAAAATCATTTTGGCACACTCTTCTCTTTTCACTATCTCACGACCGGGAAAAGGGAAACAAGGAGGTGGTTGAAGATGTTTTTCGAAATGGGGTTGAAAGCCCCCGCTTCTGCATCGATTGATGCACGCAACGTTTTTATTGCAATATTCAGAAAACTATCAAAGCATTACAGAAAAAACATCCGGTATGGTTGAGACAAGAATTAACCCTCGGAAAAAGGCAACCACCTCGAACTACGCATCTCGTAATCGACTAGTATGCTACCACAAAACCCGGCTGAAAAAATCCTGAGCGACCATCAGGAGCCGTGAACATCCGGTATCCATAAGCCCTCGCTGGTACATGGGTAGAAGCAATGCCCACTACTGAATCCAGTGGACCGCCAAAGAGATAACCTACAAAAAATTAACATTTTTGGCCTGATTAAAGACAACATTAGTCTTACAGTTCAAGATTGACCAACACAACACCGAAACACCAATACGGATCCTAGCTTTTATCTTTTTGTCCACCCATTCAGCCAATTACCCAACATATTTGTTATATTAGCAGGAGGTCTGATATTATAAGAAGTGAAAAAACACTCTCCACATTAGTTTAGCCAAAGGACAAGAAATAAACAAATGTTCTATATTCTCCTCCGAGTCACAAAAATAAGTACATCCCTACCATTTTCGTTTAACAAGGTTATCTTTAGTTAGCAATACATTGTTTTGAAGGAACCACATGAACACTTTAATATTTAGGGGTTTTTTTTTAGCTTCGAAAGGTATTTACGAAGATATCTGGTGTGCCCATTCATTAAGTCTTCATACATAGACTTAACAGAGAAAAGACCATTATAGGTAATTTTCAACACAAAAGTATCAGACTCATGTCACTGGTAGAAAAAAGGCCTTCGGTATGCCAGCATCAGTCCCCAAGCGTCGCGCACCGTGACTAATGAGTCTTTAGTCCCGGGTCGGGAGGAGACCCGCGACAGAAGGTCAGACGTCGCGGGTTGGGAAGCGCGTTGCGGCGCGTGGAGGGAATTAATTCCGGTTGACCTGGCCGCCCGGGACTATTGGTCCTTTATTCCCCGTTCCCGTGGCCAACCGGGACCAATGGCCCTTTATTCCCCGTGCCCGTGGCCAACCGGGACTAAACATCAAGCTTCTCGCCTCCCCCGCGGCGGTTTTTATTTCGCGAGCGAGGCAGAAGGGCGCCATTCCAACTGCTCGCTCTCTGTTCTTCCTCTCGCTCTCTGTTCTTCCTCTCTCGCTCTCTGTTCTTTTCGATCCAAGCACACGCACGCAAATGGCCGAAGTTTGGACGCAATACGAAGGTCCCACACCATGCGGCAAGGATTTGGACGTGCTCTTCACCAACAGTTCCGCGAGGCTGCATGAAGCTCTGGGTCATTTGGTCGATCTCTATTTTGCAGCTCCCGAAGAACACCGGTTCTTTGGGCTCGATCTGGAGTACACGGCGAATCAGAAGGATGTTGCCGTCATCCATATTGCGTTCAAGCAGTCGGTGTTGGTCTTCCAATGGTCAAGGTAGAAGCTATAGCACACGTATAATCTTGCATGCATCTTCGAGTTTTTTTGTTGCATGTGAAGAATACGTGTGTTGCAACATATCTAACACATATCCTATTTTTGTTGTTACAGTAGTTCAAAGCATTGCCCGGACCTTGTTGATTTTCTTGTCAACTCGGGGTTTGACTTTTGCAGCGTTGACATCACGCAAGACCGTGTGAAGTTGATGCGCATCGGTATTATGATACCTGAAGATCACTACGTTGATCTTCAGAATCTTATCCAGTTGACCGGGCCAAAGACCGGGATGGCTGTCATGGCAAGCACCTTCATCCATCAGGGCTATCAAAGGATGAAGACTGATTTCCGCCGGGAGAATCACTTCTATTGGGAGGAGACCCCATTGCGCATGACGAACCTCAAGTATGCGGCCATAGATGCATATGTCGCGTACGAGTTGTTCCGCATCTACTCGGCGGGGCCATAGATGATGTATGCGTTCGATATCTATGTGCATGCATGTAATGGGTATCTAATTAGTTGTATATATATGTAATGGATATCTTTTGTGATCGACTCTATATATATATATGTTATGAAATGTGATCGACTCTATGTTGTGTTATGTGTGATCGACTCTATGTTTGTGTGTTATGTGTGATCGACTCTATGCATGTAATGAATATTGTTTGTATTATTGTTCTTTATTTTTGATATATTTTTTCATTTTAAGATTTTAAAATGAATTAGTATTATTTTTCTTCATTTTTTGATATATTATTTGTATTTTTAAGATTTTAAAATGAATTAGTATTATTGTTCTTAATTTTTGATATATTATTTGTATTTTAAGATTTTAAAATGAATTAGTATTATTGTTCTTCATTTTTGATATATTATTTGTATTTTTAAGATTTTAAAATGAATTAGTTCTATTTTCTCAATTTTTGGATATATTATTTGTATTTTTAGAAATAATACAAATTAAAAGTTAATGTTTATTTATTTATTCAAAATTATTAATTACATCATTACTTTTGTTTATTAAAAGATTTATTTGAAATTCAAGCAATAAAGAAATGTGGCTTCGACCAACATGTTAATAAGATTGATATGATACTACTATCACATACATGCGTGAGAAACACTTGGATTCGGGACGGGATGGAACTCGGAAGTTAAGCGTGCTAGTGCTAGAGTAGTGGGAGGATGGGTGACCGAGCGGGAAGTTTGACATGATTAAGTAATTTGACTAGAGATAATCTTAGATAGACACTAAGCAAATAATACAAATTGTGAAAAAAAAAGGGAGTGAAAAAAAGGAGTGAAAAAAAGGGAGTGAAAAAAGGTGAGAAAAATAATTAGAAACCAAATGAATTAAAAAAATTACGAAATAAATCTAGTCCCGGTTCATGTGGCCAACCGGGACTAAATGTCCTCCGCCCCCCGGCTCCGCCACCCGCCCACGTGGACGGGCTTTTAGTCCCGGTCCGTAAGTGGCGGGACTATAGGGTGGGGCCTTTAGTCGCGCGTAGCTAGTCCCGGTTGCCTGGACGGGATTAATGGGCCTGGCGAACCGGGACTGTAGGCCTTTTTTCTACCAGTGTGTGTTCACGAAACCTCCATCAATCTCAGACATATATGAGACCATGAATCCCATAAATGACCAGTAAGGTTCCTCCTAAAACTCATATTAATAGGAGGGGCATTTTTCATAACATCCTGAACCGAAGCATTCTTCATTCGAACAATATTATATAGAGATTTAATTATCTTTAAGAGATGTATCCCATAACCGGATGTCATCCCAGAAACTAATAGCAGCCCCGCATCCAGGTTTAAAAAAAAGCTATTCAGAAAATCAGATTTAACCCGCATAAGCCCTTTCCAAAAAGGTGAATCCGTTGGTTTGGCCACTACGTGAGTTAAAGTTGAATTCTTTAGGCACTTGTTAAAAAAAGTTCCTGCCACGTCCCTTGTTCGTTTCACAGTTTAAACGGCCATTTTCTCAGAAGGCATTGGTTTTTTTTATCTCAAGCACCTCAATTCCTAGTCCACCCTGGCCCTTAGGTCTGCATATCATATTCCATTTAGTCAACCTATATTTTTGTTTATTCTCGTCACTTTTCCAGAAAAAATGTGATCTATAGAAATCTAATCTATTTCTTACCACCCAGAGGTATCTAAAGAAAAGATAACATAAACATAGGAAGACTTGTTAACACCGAGTTCATAAGAACAAGACGATTCCCATAGGATAATAACTTACCCTGCCAACAACTCAAGTTCTTCTCCAAACGAGTTTCAACAGGGTACCACTCAGCGTTACAGAGAATTCTATGATGGATTGGTATCCCTGGGTATTTAAAAGGTAATGAACCATACTCACATCCAAAAATTTGTTTGTTCTAATGTTATTATCTTTTGCCTTTCCAAAACAGAAAATCTCACTCTTATGGAAATTAATTTTTCAACCCTACAATTGCTCAAATATACATAGAATTAGCTTCATGTTTACGGCTTTTGCAGGATCATGTTCCATGAACAGAATCATGTCATCTACGTGCTGCAAAATAGAGACACCCCCCTCAACTAAATGAGGAATTATATCCATCCTCTTTGCCATTGCTATAAGGATGGCCAGCATATCACCTACTAGGTTAAAAAGAATGGGCGATAAAGGATCTCCTTGTCGTAGACCTTTTCTTGTTTGAAAATAATGACAAATATCATCATTCACTCTAACCCCCACACTCCCCCGTATGAACTACATAATCCATTTACACCATAATGGATCAAAACCTTTCATACGGAGGACTTGGAGGAGGAAATCCCAATTAACCTTGTCGTATGCCTTCTCAAAGTCAATCTTAAAGAGAATTCCATCCATTTTTCCCGTTTTATTTCATGGATAGTCTCATGAAGAATAATCACCCATTTAAGGATGTGTCTTCCATTGGGATTTTTCCCGTTGCGTTGGTCTGATGACTTTGCTTGCCATTGTCGTTATCCTATTTGTTGCCACCTTAGTGAACATTTTAAAACAAATATTAAGCAGACATATAGGACTATATTGCTGAATTTGCACAGCATTCTCCTTCTTGGGTAATAACGTGATTACCCCAAAGTTCAATTTAAACAAAGGAAAATTCCCATGTTTAAATTGGACAAACATAGCCATAAGATCTTCTTTGACTACCTACCAAAAAAATTGGTAGAACTCAGCTGGGAACCCGTCAGGTCCCGGAGCTTTATTCTTTTCCATCTTGAAAATAGCATCGTGAACTTCATTCATCGAGAAATCAGCTGTTAGAATACTATTTTCCTTAACAGAGAGTTGCGGGATATCGTGGATAATATTTTCATCCAACGAAAAATTAGTTGGGGCCGAAGCTCAAAACATTTTTTTGTAATATTCAGTAATATAAGTCTTAAGATTATCATTCCCAACAATGGTTCCATCATCTTGGTCTAATTGAAAAATCATCTTTTTCCTAAGCGTGCGATTTGCCATTAGGTGGAAATATTTCGTATTATTTCCACCCTCTTGGACAAATTTGACCTTAGATCTCCGCGCCCATTTAGCCTCTTCTTATCTACGCAAATTACATAATTGATCAGTTGAAAGTGCAATATGGTCAACTAGAGGGGGGTGAATAGGTGACCTACAAATTTTACTTCTTTTTCACTTTTAATGGGGGCTTTAAGAAAGTAAATGCTTGATTACCTAAATGTGCAACTAAGTGAACACCCTAGGTGGTATGAAGCAAGTAGCAGCGGAAATAAAGGAATGGTACAAGAAAACAACAAGTGAAAAACACGGAGACAAGGATATGTTTCCCGTAGTTTCTTCTTGAAAGAAGTACGTCTACGTTGGAGAGGTGGGGAGCCACCTAGGCGCTCCTCAATAGCACGGATGTGCACACCTTGTTCTCCTTGAGCTTCTCCGGTGAGGGAGATTCTTGTTTCCACTATGAGCTCGACTTGAAGGCGTTGACCAAACCTTTACAAGGGGTTGAGGCTACTCCACAAGTGAGATGGAGGCTCTCAACAATCGAAGCTTCTTGCTACAAGGTGGAAGCTACAAGCACTAGGGTTTCCCTTGGATGTCAAAGCAACCAAGAGATTACAAGATCCCAAGAGTTGTGGTGTGGGTACACACGTTTTGGCTTGGTGGAAAGGTAGATCTAGTCCTCCTCCATGATATCCTTGAAGGGCATCGAGTTTGGTTGGAGGAGGAGGGAGATCGGGGCGTTTTGAGCTCTACAACAATGGAGGAGAGAGAGGAATGGACGAGCTAGCAATCTAGAGGAAGAAGACAGCTATTTATAGGCTCCTCCAAAATCTGACCGTTGCAGTCCCGCGGGACCGGAATATTCCGGAGTAAAGGCCGGAAATTTCCGGTGAGTCTTGGCCGGAAATTTGAATTCTCCGGGGGGCGGATATTTGAAATATCCGGGGGCAGAAAATTCCGCCCCAATATTCCGCCCCTATCTCTGTGCGCAGGCAACAACTGGTTGATGAAAAATTGCTAAGGACCAGGGGCCGGATATTTGCTCCGGAAATTTCCGGGGCAAATTTCCGCCCCACCTTCTGTGCGCGGGCATCGACCAATGAAGAATCCTTCTTAGCAAATTTCTGCTAAGGACTTGACGACCGGAATATTGAAATATCCGGGGGGCGGATAATTGAAAAATCCGGGCCCGGAAATTTCCGGGCAGAAATTCCGCCCCCATCTCTGTGCTCGAGCAACTTGTAATGGTCCAATTTTTGCCAAGTCCCAGAGGGCCGGATTTTTGCACCAGAAATTTCCGGGGCAAATTTCCGCCCTGGCATCTGTGCGTGGGCAGAAAACAACTTAGTCGTTTTCGAGAGTGCCAGGAAGGGGGCCGGAAATTTCCGGTGAGGGGGACGGATAATCCGCCCTTTAAGTTCCGGAATTTCCGGCCTGCGATCTGAAAAATCCGGTGGCAGTAATTCCAGAATATAGTTCTTCTCTTTGATCTTTTGATGAGTATATAAAGATGATCACCTGAGATATTAGCTGCACAGTCTAAACAACATTGTTAGATAGGATATATCCGTGTTATCATCATCACCAAAATCATTAGAGGGATCATGAGCTTTCAATCTCCCCCTTTTTGGTGAATGATGACAACACGGGTATTTGCAGGAAAGTAAACTAACAATGAAAGATACGAAAACATCACAGATAGCATATATAGGAGACATGCCTCCTAATAATAATAGTTCACCAACGAATAACGAGTACGATAGAACGAAGTTCGAAAAGACGCACGAAATGATAAAAAATGGCAAATGAAGAACGAAACCCTCCCAAGCAAATGCCCGCGATCATCTAGATCTTCTCCCCCTTTGGCATCAGGATACCAAAAAGAGAAAAGAGAGAGCTACGTCCCATGGGTCAAACTCTAGGCCTGGGTGTCCTCCTCTTCCTCTTCTGCTTCATCCTCGGTGACGTCCTCCAGGTCCTCATCATCATCCACACCGATGTCCCAGTCAACGTCGCGGTTGTTCCAGTTCTTGTAGGCAATCCTGGGAGGAGGAAGTGGTGGCACATTGGGGGCACCAAGAGCAGTCATGATGTGATGCTGATTCTCGAGGATGCTGCGGCGCTCCACATAGGCGCTGTAGTTCTCCTTGTGGAGGCACACATTCATGCACAGCACCTTTTCAATTGCGCGAACAAGCCAGGAGCGCTTCTTCTTGCCAGGAGGAGGGGGACGCATGCGAGGATCCCAGTGGCCTTGACCTTTGGCACCAACATCATGTGCAGCCTGCTGAGTGTGGGCAGCCTTCTTGTACAGGGTGACGTCCTTGTGCTCCTCACAGTCAAGCTCAAGGTCCTCACGAAGAGCTGCGGGATAGCGGGCCTTGATGAGCTTCATAATATAGGGAGCATATGGAGGCACTTTGCGGTGGAAGAGAGCAAAGTGGAGCTCATGGAAGATGAAATCCATCACATCAATCTTGTGGGCCTCCATGTCAGTCATGTCGCTCTCAGTGAAGGTCAAGAAGGCGTGGTGCATGAGGTTGACCAAGCCACCACGAATAGCATCATTATTACCACCACTTGGGGCAATACACTCCCGGAACATGCGCAGCAGAATGTCATATATAGGATACAGTCCTTTAGCCGAGCCAATCACACATGTGGAGCCATACAACTCAGCCAGCTTGTTCTTCTCATACTCAACCCCATGAATATGCATGCGGTGACCCTGGGGAGTGTTGAGGCCAGAAAAAGGATACCCAAGCTCAGAAGCAAAGTCATGGAAGTTGGCAGTGAGCAAGTGAGGGCCAGACATCCAGGACATCCCAATTTCTTCAAAATCATCAATGACAAGTGTGGCATAGAACTGCTGAATGAATGTGGTATTGAAGGAGCACCTAGTCTCCATGAGCGGACGCAGACCAAGAACCTCAGCTAGCTGAACAGAGTTGTTGAAGTAGGCGGGGTTGGCAGCCAGATGAGCAAAGTTGATCACCTTCATGGGGCACACGGGCTTGCTCATCACAGTGTACACCTGCTTGAATAGGGTCTCCTGCTCAACATGCCAAAAGCATGAATCAATGGTGGGGTCCTGAGGACCCTCTGTGTACCATGCCTTGGCCCTCGATGCCTTGAACTCCAGAATTGACATGGTGCCCACGTTGAGAGTGGCCTTGCCTTGCTGTCTGCCGGCCTTGCGGGCAGCCCTTTCAGCATCACGTTGACGCTCATAATCTCTCTCAGCATCCCTCGCACGCTGGCGAGTCTCATTATCCTCAACAAATGTCCCCTCTTCATTTTCTGTCAGGTGGCGGAGGCGCTTGCGGGTACTGGGCAGCTTTCCGGGCCTAGAGCTTGACCCATCTGCGAGGAAGGCAGAAAAAGATGCAAAGAAAACCAAACAAAAATAAAAAATGGGGGCTCACGAGTTCTGGAAGTGGAATAAAGTGAACTATGTTCAAGATTCAGTATAGGCCGGAAATTACGGTCATGGATGCGGAAATTCCGGGGGACGGAAATTCCGGCCTCAGGGGAAATTTCCGGGGTGCGGAAATTCCGGTCCTGGGGCGGAAATTTCCGGCCTGCGGGATTTTCGAATCCAGATCTGAATCTGGGCCTATAATGGATCTAGAACAAGGAAACTATTACAAGAATGAATCCTGGAGAATATGTAATATGTGTGTGAACAAATAATCATGCTAGGTCAAGAAGGGCACTAGATAGGAGAACAAAGCATCAAATCCACCCAACCTTGCGGAGAAAACATACACATACCGGGATCCATGGCAGGAAAGGGCGTGCGGTCTCTTGATCCGCAAGAGTTGAGTAGAGGATGAGGAGGGGAGGCGAAGGGAGCCTCCCGGAAGTCTCGGAGGCGGCGGTGGCGGCTCGAGGCGAGTGGAGGCGAGGGGAGGGAAACAGTCTGGAATTGCTCCCTCCCGGCGTCCTTATATAGCCCCAGGCCAGCCACACCGGAAAATTCCGGTACTTAAACCGGATATTCCGGGGTCCGGAAATTTGGGCCGGAATATTCCGCCCAAATATCCGGTGTGCCCTCTGTGAGCGGGCACGCGGGATATTTGGGGGTTTATTCGAGTCCATTTTCGAACCCCGGAAATTTCCGGGACTTAAGGCACGGAATATTCCGGGCCCCGGAAATTTCCGCACCAAATGTCCGGTGTGCCTTCTACGAGCTGGCACATCGGATAGGGGCAAAATTTCTGGGACAAATGTCTGAGGGCCGGAATATTCTGAGCCCTAGGCCGGAATTTTAGGTGTTCCCACGCCATCCGAGTTTTTGGTGGAAGATGAAACAAATCGTGAGCCTCCAAAAACGGAAAACACAAATAACCGAACAAACACGAGGAAAACATCAAAAAAACAAATTCAAAGGAAAAAGTTGGTGGTCGGAGCCACCGTGTTTGAGTGACACCAAGGAGCCGCGAAGATGTATCTTGGACTCAAGAGTATCACTCACGTTTTAAGCACAATAAGTCACAAATTGACTAGATATGCATGACGTTTTGATTGTTTTACGCATGATAGGTGGAGTGTTTGTTCATGAGTTGAACTACGCTCCCGCTATGTCCATGCCTACATCTAGACTAGATAGCACATATAGTGAAGGTACGCATGCAAGGGTTCAAGAGAAGTTAGACGCATCGATCACATTTAGTTCATTCTTCAAACCCCGAAATCTTGGTTCATCAAGGGCCTTCGTGAAGATATCCGCGAGTTGATCCTTGGTCGCAACATAGGAGAGGTCAATATCACCCTTCTCAACATGATCCCGAATGAAGTGATGCCGTATCTCAATGTGCTTCGTCTTGGAGTGAAGAACGGGATTGTAGGCAATCTTGATGGCACTCTCATTGTCGCACAAGAGAGGAACGTTGTCGAAGATGATGCCATAATCTCTCAATGTTTGCCGCATCCAAAGTAACTGAGCACAACAACTTGCCGCGGAGATGTATTCGGCCTCAGTGGTGGAGAGAGCAATGCAGTTTTGCTTCTTGGAAGACCAACATACCAATGAGCGGCCAAGAAATTGACAACTTCCGGATGTAGATTTCCTATCCGTCTTCTCTCCCGCATAGTCCGCATCCGAATACCCAATGAGCTGAAAGCTTGAACCCTTGGGATACCAAAGACCAAAGTTTGGGGTATGAACTAAATATCGAAAGATACGCTTAACCGCTTCAAAATGACTTTGTCTCGGGGAGGGTTGAAACCTTGCACATTTACCAACGCTATACATAATATCGGGTCTAGATGCACAAAGGTAGAGCAAGGAGCCAATCATGGAGCGGTATACCTTTTGATCTACCTCTTTACCATTCGGGTCGGGTTTCAAGTCAATAGTCGTGGACATGGGGGTCTTCATAGGTTTGGCATCGTGCATGTTGAAGCGCTTGAGCATGTCTTGAGTATACTTGGCTTGCTTGATGAATGTGCCTTCGGGGTGTTGCTTGATCTCAAAGCCAAGAAAATACTCCAATTCTCCCATCATTGACATCTCGAATTTATCCGTCATAAGCTTGCAAAACTCATCATTGAATGCGACGTTAGTAGAACCAAAGATGACATCATCCACATAGAGTTGGCATATGAACAAGTCACCTCCAACATTTTTGGTGAAAAGGGTGGGATCGATTAAACCAACATTGAACCCACGATCTACCAAAAACTATTTAAGGTGCTCGTACCATGCACATGGAGCTTGTTTAAGCCCATATAGCGCCTTATCGAGTTTGTAGACAGGATCGGGGTGGTTGGGATCTTCGAAACCCGGAGGTTGCTTGACATAAACCAACTCGTGGATGGGACCATTCAAAAATGCACTTTTAACATCCATTTGTTGCAATTTAAAGTTGTGATGAGAGGCATAAGCAAGTAAGATGCGAATAGATTCAAGACGAGCAACGGGAGCGAAAGTTTCACCGAAATCGACACCTTCGACTTGAGAGAAACCTTGAGCAACCAATCTAGCCTTGTTGCGGATGACGATGCCGTCCTTGTCTTGTTTGTTCTTGAAGATTCACTTAGTGCCAATGACGTTCTTGCAATCTTTGGGTCTTGGCACCAATTTCCACACCTTGTTGCGCTCAAAATTGTTGAGTTCTTCGTGCATAGCTTGAAGCCAATCTTGATCTTCAAGAGCTTCATAGACCTTCTTTGGCTCAATGTGAGAGACGAATGCATGCGCTTTGCTAAAATCCGCTAGTTGCCTTCTTGTGACGACCCTTCCACGAACTTGTCCAAGAATCATGTCCTTCGTGTGACCGGCACGAGCAAGATTATCTAGTCTTCTCTTTGCCCTACGAGCTAGCATCTCCTCCAAAGTTTCATTGGATAGTACTTGATCATCACCTTCATCATCGGAGACATGACCACCTTGATCTTGATCATCAACGGGAGGTGGATCCCTTATGTTCCTAGTTGTATCATCACCATGTGTATCTTGTTCCTCATTGTGAGCTTGGCCTTCATCATGAGCTTGACCTTGATTATTTGCTTGGCCTTGTGGTGAAGCATGAGGGCTTGGTGCATCTTGTTGGGTAGCTTGGTTATCAATGGATGTAGTCAATGGCTCCACTTGAGTGGGGCATAGTCCTTCTCCCTCCGTCATCCGGTAACCCTCAATGGGGATTATTTCACCAATCCCCATTCTTCTTATGACGATGGGAGGAATTGCATCTCCTACAATACCATGATTTATACGGCCCCCTTGGGACCCATTATCCTCATCAAATACCACGTCTATAGCTTCTTCAACTTGTCCGGTGGACTTGTTATAGACTCTATAAGCATGAGCGTTTGAGGCATAGCCAACAAAGATACCCTCATAGGATTTAGTCTCGAACTTTGACAAGCGTTTCCCTCTCTTGCGAATGAAGCATTTGCATCCAAAGACCTTGAAGTATGAAACGTCCGGCTTCTTGCCCGTGAGAATCTCATAGGGGGTCTTGTTCAAGATCTTGCGGAGATATAGTCGGTTGCTAGCGTGGCAAGCGGTGGAGACGGCCTCGGCCCAAAAATTATAAGGAGAAGAGAACTCCGCAATCATGGTTCGAGACGCATCCATAAGAGTCCGATTCTTTCTCTCCGCCACACCATTTTGTTGAGGAGTGTAGGGAGTGGAATATTGATGAGCAATGCCTTCCTCACTAAGAAATCCCTCAACGGTGTAGTTCTTGAACTCGGAGCCATTATCACTTCGGATAGCCATGATGCTTGTATTATGTTGTCTTTCCACCAAAGTGATGAACTCGATGACCCCTTTTGAGTCTCACTCTTTCTCTTGAAGAAGTACACCCAACAATATCGTGAGTAATCATCCACAATCACCAAGCAATACTTCTTGCCTCCAAGACTATCATATGATAGAGGACCAAAGAGGTCCAAGTGAATGAGCTCAAGGATTCTTGATGTAGTGATGTTCGTCTTGGTGGGATGTGCTTCTCCATGTTGCTTTCCTAGAACGCAAGAGCTACACACACGATCTTTGGCAAACTTAGCATTTGTTACTCCTAGAACGTGATTGCCACTTTGAAGGTCATGCAACGTCCTCATATTGGTGTGGGCTAACCGGCGATGCCATAGCCAACCCACATCAACTTTAGCCATTAGGCATGTCGCGGCACACGTGTCTCCTTTGGAGAAGTCCACTACATACATGCCGTTCTCGACATGCCCAACAAAGGCTACTTTAAGAGTCGTTTCCCAAGTGACAATCACATTCTCCTTATTAAAGAAAGAGGTAAAACCACTTTTAGCAAGTTGAAGAACCGAGATGAGATTGTAGCCAAGGGACTCAACAAGAAGAACATTCTCAATTGACAAGTCATTTGAGATTGCTACCTTGCCTCGTCCCAATACCTTTAGTTCGGAGTTGTCACCAATAGTAACGCAATTGAGATGAGGTAATGGAGGATGAATATCACTCATTGCTTCATTGCTTCCGGTCATATGTTGGGATGCACCACTATCCACCGTCCATTTGCTCGAACCGGAAGCACTTCCCTACAATAGATTAGTTTCTTGATTTAGGGACCCATCTTTGAATGGGTCCTCTCATGTTAGCGAAAAGGGTCTTAGGAACCCAAATACTCCAATGATAATCGTCACCATAAGAAGTACCAACATATTTAGCATATACATGACCATCTCTAGACTTCATAAGAACATAAGATGGATTATATTTCCCGGCAAAGTTATTGTGAGTGGTGCTCCCCCTAGAGGTCTCACCACCCACAATGGTGTTGGTCTCCTTCCCTTTGGTCACTTCTCCCTCTTTCACAAATCTTACTTCTTGTGAGGAGGAGGTGACTCTCTTCTTGTTCTTCTTCTTGTACTTCTTCTTTGACTTGGCTATATAGCCAAGTTCCTCCTTTCCATTGTTGGCACGCTGAGAAGCAATCTCATGGGAACTCTTCTCATTTCCTACAAGATTAGTTGTACTACAAGCATTGCTAGGAAAGACATTCAAGCTAGAAAGTGAAGTGGATACAACTTGCTTGTTTGATTGTTGATCTAGAAGATTGTCACGAGATTTGGTTAACTTGTCATGAATTTCCTTAAGAGACATGAACTCCTTTTCAAGTTTTTCATAACGAGTACCAAGTTCCTCGTGAGCAATTCCTAGCTTCAATTCTTCATGTTCAAGAGTTTTAATTAAGGCAAGAGATTAAGCATTTTCCTTCCTAAGCTTAGAGACACTTATGGCAAAGTTTTCTTCAAGACAAGACAATTTCTCCTCAAGTGAGGCACGAATGGAACGCTCATTATCAAGAGCTTTTTCAAGCTCTTGCTCATTGCAAATGTGACCTCCATGGCTTTCTAAGGTCGTGATGATCTCCTCCTTTTCATCAACAAGAGAGTTAGCCTCATCAAGTTGCCTCAAAAGGGAGTTCACCTTTTCCTTAGTCTCACCCTTAAGGCTAGATAGCCATATGCTTAACTCATTAGACTCACTATCCTCCTCACAAGCATTTTCAACACAATCCAATAACGAAGGAGGGTTAGTGACAATGGTCTTGGAGTTAGGAGAGCATACCGAAGTGGCTTTTGCCATAAGACATGTAGGTCGGGTAGCCACATTCTCATTGGGGGAATAGAGAGATCGAAGGTGATGATGCGGTGGCCTTGGCGATGTGAGCAACTCCAACTACCTCATCTTCTCCTTCATCTCCGGAGATGTAAGTCTCAAGAACCGCCCCTTCTTGAACGTAGAGAGCTCTTGGCACCTTCCTTGCAAAGTTCTTATTTTGAGGAGGCTTGGTCTTGTTCTTGCGAATGAGCTTGCCTTCGTTTTCTTCTCTTGGCTCAAAGGGGCACTCCTTCACGAAGTGGTTAGCGCTACCACAATTGTAGCATGTCCTTGGTCGCTCCCCCTTCTTCTTGTAGTTCTTGTTTCGTGGAGGCCTTGGAGATCCGGTCTTGTGAGCTTCCCATCTCTTCCAATATACATGCATAGCAAGGGCAATGCACTTGTGAGCTCCCGTGTAAGTATCTTCATAGTCTTCCTCATCATCATCATCTTCTTCACTTTCATCAACCCGAGCCATTGCCTTTGACTTCAATGCAAGGTTGGGAGACTTTCCTATCCCTCTAGAGCGAGCTAGAGCATCATCCGCACTCTTGTGTGAGAGAGAGATTGCGATGAACTCACTAAGAACACCAATGGAGTTGAGAGTATTGTAGTCCGCTCTTGTCCGGATACTAGTGGCGAGATTCTTCTCGAAGGGTGTGATAGCCTTGACAAACTTCCTCTTTATCCATTCATCGGTGATCTCTTCCTTGCCAAAGTCTCTCAGTTGATTGGCGAGAGTGACAACTCGTCTATAGAGCTCTTCAGGAGTCTCATCCTCTTGCATAACGAAGTTCTCGGAGTTGTCAATGGCCACATCATACTTGGAAGACTGAATACTAGCATTTCCTTGAAACAAGGTATCAAGTTTGTCCCAAGCTTCCTTGGCGGTCTTGCAACCGCGGATGTGAGTGAGATGCTCCCTTGGGAGAGCCTTCTGGATAATAACAAGAGCAGTTTTGTTGAGTTGAGATTCAACATCCTCCCTTGGAGTCAAGTTGCTTGGGTCATGAGGATGAAATCCATGGATCACGCTTCTCCACAATGCCGTACACGATCCTGAAATGTGAGATTCCATTTCAAACTTCCAAGAGGAAAATTCGTTAGTGTTAAGGATGGGTGGAACTCCAACATTAAGGATGTGTGGCATGGAAACGATTGGATGGATAGAATCATAGTTTTGTGGTGGTGGAACTTTTGAATTGGACCCCGAACCATTAGCCGTTTGAGACTTGGAGCCACCGTCACTCTCCTTAGCTTTGGCTTTAGCCTTTTGTGCGGCTTTAGCCTTAGCTTTGGCAATGTTTTCTTCGATTTCGGAAATATCCGGATTTGTTTCCTCATCCGAACTATCCTCATCGGTGACATGGGGAGAGTGAGACGGCCCCTTGGTTCTACCCATCATGTTCTCCAACATCTTCTTGATGGAGGAAACCTCCAAGCCCACACTAGAGCTAACCTTGGACAATTGGGTTTGAATGGTACAAACCGTTGTCTCTAGGTTGGCTATAGTGTCGGCCATTTTGGAGAGCTCCTCCTTAGAAGATTCGGGATCATCCCTGTTGACCATGACTACTCTTAGGCGGTTAAGCCCGATAAAAGAGCCGAGGATCTGATACGAATTGAAAGTGCAATATGGTCAACTAGAGGGGGGGTGAATAGGTGACCTGCAAATTTTACTTCTTTTTCACTTTTAATGGGGGCTTTAAGAAAGTAAATGCTTGATTACCTAAATGTGAAACTAAGTGAACACCCTAGGTGGTATGAAGCAAGTAGCAGCGGAAATAAAGGAATGGTACAAGAAAACAACAAGTGAAAAACACGGAGACAAGGATATGTTTCCCGTAGTTCCTTCTTGAAAGAAGTACGTCTACGTTGGAGAGGTGGGGAGCCACCTAGGCGCTCCTCAATAGCACGGATGTGCACACCTTGTTCTCCTTGAGCTTCTCCGGTGAGGGAGATTCTCGTTTCCACTATGAGGTCGACTTGAAGGCGTTGACCAAACCTTTACAAGGGGTTGAGGCTACTCCACAAGTGAGATGGAGGCTCTCAACAATCGAAGCTTCTTGCTACAAGGTGGAAGCTACAAGCACTAGGGTTTCCCTTGGATGTCAAAGCAACCAAGAGATTACAAGATCCCAAGAGTTGTGGTGTGGGTACACACGTTTTGGCTTGGTGGAAAGGTAGATCTAGTCCTCCTCCATGAGATCCTTGAAGGGCATCGAGTTTGGTTGGAGGAGGAGGGAGCTCGGGGCGTTTTGAGCTCTACAACAATGGAGGAGAGAGAGGAATGGACGAGCTAGCAATCTAGAGGAAGAAGACAGCTATTTATAGGCTCCTCCAAAATCTGACCGTTGCAGTCTTGCGGGACCGGAATATTCCGGAGTAAAGGCCGGAAATTTCCGGTGAGTCTTGGCCGGAAATTTGAATTCTCCGGGGGGCGGATATTTGAAATATCCGGGGGCGGAAAATTCCGCCCCAATATTCCGCCCCCATCTCTGTGCGCAGGCAACAACTGGTTGATGAAAAATTGCTAAGGACCAGGGGCCGGATATTTGCTCCGGAAATTTCCGGGGCAAATTTCCTCCCCACCTTCTGTGCGCGGGCATCGACCAATGAAGAATCCTTCTTAGCAAATTTCTGCTAAGGACTTGACGACCGGAATATTGAAATATCCGGGGGCGGATAATTGAAAAATCCGGGCCCGGAAATTTCCGGGCAGAAATTCCGCCCCCATCTCTGTGCTCGAGCAACTTGTAATGGTCCAATTTTTGCCAAGTCCCAGAGGGCCGGATTTTTGCACCGGAAATTTCCGGGGCAAATTTCCGCCCTGGCATCTGTGCGCGGGCAGAAAAGAACTTAGTCGTTTTCGAGAGTGCCAGGAAGGGGGCCGGAAATTTCCGGTGAGGGGGACGGATAATCCTCCCTTTAAGTTCCGGAATTTCCGGCCTGCGATCTGAAAAATCCGGTGGCAGTAATTCCAGAATATAGTTCTTCTCTTTGATCTTTTGATGAGTATATAAAGATGATCACCTGAGATATTAGCTGCACAGTCTAAACAACATTGTTAGATAGGATATATCCGTGTTATCATCATCACCAAAATCATTAGAGGGATCATGAGCTTTCATCAGTGGCATTTTTTAGGGTATCTCGCTCGAATACACTAAGTGGCATAGTCTCCTCTTTTATGTCTAGTTCATCAATAAGTTCAACCAGTTTTTCTCTTTGTAACCTATATTTTCCACTATGGTTCTTTGCCCATCCCTTTAAAAATCGGCGAACATGTCTCAACTTGTTTAGCCAG
This sequence comes from Alopecurus myosuroides, assembly GCA_028641055.1. Classification (NCBI taxonomy): domain Eukaryota; kingdom Viridiplantae; phylum Streptophyta; class Magnoliopsida; order Poales; family Poaceae; genus Alopecurus; species Alopecurus myosuroides. Next base: position 510,540,054 of record CM054059.1, read on the forward strand.
ATCTCAATAGGTAAATTTCCTTTGTTAAAAGCCCTCCATTCGAAAGCTATCATGTCAAACAATTCGTCAAATTTTAACCATGATAACTCAAACGAGAACTTCTGTGAGTTACCAATAATAGTATCGTCTCCCGTGTCCAATAACAAAGGAGTGTGATCTGATCCAAATCTAGGTAGAGTTCTAACTGTTGCCAGAGGGTATTTATGCTCCCACTATATTGATGTCAGAATTCTATTAAGTTTCTCAAAAGTTTGGTTATCACGTCTATTAGCCCATGTATATTGTCTTCTAGAAAACTCTATTTCCTTCATACTTAAACTGTGGAGGTGGTTGAAGATATAAGAGGCGGAACGCTTTGGAGGTATGGTACTTTCCTAGAAGAAATAGTTGGACGGGCTGCTGGATTTGATGGATGCTCTTATACTTATGAGTTTGGGAACTCTGATTCTCAAGCTCATAAACTTGCTAAGTTTGCTACTTTGTTAGATTTGGGTCGCCACTTGTGGATTGTAAACCCACATGATATGATAAATGTACCTTAATTTGAACATTATGCATGGATAGAGTTTAGCAGGTTTCCCTCCCAAAAAAAATCAAGAAGCAAACAAAAAACTATATAGCTGGAATACACAAATATAAGTGATGGAAAGCCGCAAGCACTAGTAGAAAACAGGCTAGTAGTACCGGTTCTAGAGCCCAATTAGTATCGGTTGGACAACCGGTACTAATTAATCGGTACTAAAGGCCCACCAGCCTTTAGTATCGGTCGCTTACGAACCGATATTAAATAGGCCATCACGTGGCCCAAGATGAGAGCCCGCGGTCCGTGCTCCTTCGGTACCGGTTCGTAACATTATTTGTTTTCTCTTTTTTCAATTTTTCCCCCAAAAAAATCATTTTAGTCCTATTTTATTGTTTAACCACTTAAACTCACATTTATCACCCACCATTCTTAATTTCAATCTAATTTACTCCCTTATACTAACACTTCCCGCAGAGGTCACCCATCCTCACACTACTCCCGCACTAGCACGTTTAACTTCGTAGTTCCTTTCCTATGAGCTACCTACAAAGAAGAGATACTTACCTGACAATAGTATGCTATCAATCGTATTAACCCATAAACTATGATGTCACACACATTTATTTTATGAATCAAAACAATTATTTAAATAAAAAGAAATGAATCATTAATAATATTTTGAATTAAAATATTCTTAAATGGAAATAATAATTAACTTATTTGTCCTTTTCCATTTAACATTGAATAATTCATATATGCAATTCCGTAAATTTAAATTTCACAAATAATATGTCTAAATCGATTAGAAAAAAGAGAGAAATTCAAATATGAGACATCCATAAGCTAACTCTTGTCTGATCTAGTACTTGTAAGCTCTAAGTCCTGAAACTCGCTAGAGAGCAGTTGATACCGGTGAACTAGGTCACACCCCGAAGGCAGTGTCTGTCATGAAACTCCCTAGAGAGAAGTTGATATTATGGATATCTATTGAAATAGGTTGTTGAGTACCTAAAAATAATTTTTGCCAGAATTTATGAGCACATTACGAGGCACCTGTAGTTCAAATTTGTCCCGTTTCCAACTGAATCGGCAGAAACTTGTGATTTTCAAAAGAGCTGGATGGAAATATTTTCTTAGAAAAAATATTGTTTATTTGGCTATATCACATGTCCTAACATGTTAAAAAAATTAAGCTCCCAAATTTTGCAACATGTTTGTGGTAGAACCTTCTAAAAAAAACCATTTCTAACACTCCGAAAATAGAAAATGGTTTTTTATTGAGTTAAAAAAATAAATTTCTTCGTCAACATTGTCCGTGCTTCCAAGATGCATATTTGTGCGCAATATGGGCTCATTATAACAAACTATGCCATGTATTTGGCCATGACACCCGTCATTTGAACCGAAATCCTAAAATGTTAGGAGGAGATAGCTCTTTTTGTGAACACTTTTTCAACAGAACTGTCGTATTCCATGTTTACTATTTTGGTGGATACTAGTACATATGTAATGACACCAGGCGAAGATCGCGTTATTTAGGGTTTTGTTTTCCAATTTACTGGAATTTTCTCAGACCGTTTTAGGAGAAAGTCAAGACGGCGGGCATGACCGTTCTTAGCTAGGGTTGTATATTCAGCAACTCACTATGGATCTCTATAGAAATAGGTGGTTTAGTACCTAAAAATAATTTTTGCCAAAATTTATGAGCAAATTACAAGGCACTTGTAGTTCAAATTAGTCTCGTTTCCACCTGAATCGGCAGAAACTTGTGATTTTCACAAGAGCTAGATGGAAATCTTTTCTTAGAAAACAGATTGTTTATTTGGGTATATCATATGTCCTAGCATGTTAAAAAAATTAAGCCCCCAAGTTTTGCAACATGTTTGTGGTAGGTCCTTCACAAAAAAACCATTTCTGACACTCCGAAAATGGAAAATGGTTTTTTATTCAGCTAAAAAATTAAATTCCTTCGTCAACATTGTCTGTGCTTCCAAGATGCATGTTTGTATGCAATATGAGCTCATTATAACAAACTATGCCATGTATTTGGCCATAACACCCGTCATTTGAACTCAAACCCTAAAATGTTAGGAGGGGATAGCTCTTTTTTGTGAACACTTTTTCAACAGAACTGTCGTATTCCAAGTTTATTATTTTTGGTGGATATTAGTACATATTTAATGACATCAGGCGAAGGACTCGCATTATTTTGGAGTTTTTTTTTAATTTACTGGAATTTTCTCGGCCCGTTTTAGGAGAAAGTCAATACGGCGGGCATGACCGTTCTTAGCTAGGGTTTGTATATTCAGCAACTCACTATGGATCTCTATTGAAATAGGTAGTTCAGTAGCTAAAAATGATTTTTGCCAAAATTTATGAGCAAATTACGAGGCACATGTAGGTCAAATTACGAGGCAAACCGGTATTAGTCTTGTCCAGCGCCCTCCGCGTTCGAACCGGTACAAGTCAGCTATTTATACCGGTTCGTAAGGGAACCGATACTAAAGGTAACAACCTTTGTCCAGTTTTCAACTAGCGAAGGAATAATACAGTATGTGAACCCACGTGATGTGATCAATGTACTTCGTTAGATTTGGGTCCCCACTTGTTGATAATACACCTACGTGATGTGATCGATGTACTTTAGTTTGAACATTATGCAACACACAAAAATAAGCGATGGCAACCCGCAGGGAATAATATATGAATGGTGACAATTGAAAATCACGTCGCTGAAATACTGTCGAGTGGCGTGAAGAAATGGAGGGTAGCGACTTGTGTGGACGAAGACAACCCGGATGCGCTCCCATATTTATGGTTGATAAGAAAAGAATGGATGGGGTTACGTACGATGGTGAAACCACACAAGCTTTTCTTCTCTAACAAGCACACAAAGTCTTAATGTACAGTGCCTACGATGGCGAAACCTACCTACGATTTTTTGTTTGCAGTCACCACGTAACAACCACACAAAGTCTTAGTGTACAGTGCGTACGATGTTGAATCCGATGTCGAACCGATCCGGAAAGGATGAACCACGCCCGACGGCAGCTTTTCTTCTCTAACAGCCACACAAATTAAGTCCTAATGCACTGTAGTAGGTCTTTTTTGTTTTTGTTTTGGCGAGAGTGTAGCTAGTACTAGAGTATTTATAGACGACCATCCTAGGTTGAGTAAAGCAGCAAACAGGCATACATACATGTTAGACACGCATGCGGCGAGTTTCTCATCGCTGCCACTCGCGAGGAGGAGCTCGGCTTTGAGCTAGCCGTCGTCATGGGCCGGCGACTTCTTCATCGAGTACCAGCCGCAGCCACTCCAGGTATACAAGTAAAAAACCTAGCTAGCTAGCCTGTTAATTAGCTTTTCAATTTACATAATTTATTTATCGATCCATATATGTATCCATGCATGCATAGCACGTCTGAGGAGAGCGTGTGGATTTCTTGTAGCACGTACGTACTCAGCTGTACAGGGTTCATAATACTCGGCAGCTACTTAATTTGAGTTATCAACCTTACATACATTAATCCATGGATTTTGCAGCGATTTTCAGAAGATTCAAGTGTGAAGACGGGGCCTTCAACAAGGATATAACAAGTCAGCCCAGCGGACTAATAACTTTGTGCAATGGCAGCTCATCTTCTCATGGTGAACCATCCACTTGCAGAAGCCATAACGTTTGCCAGGCATCATCTTGAATTATCCAGTGGTTGTCGCAAGTTCCCCGCTAGCGCAGCAAGTCAAATTTGCACTTCATAGACCAATGCGTATAGCTATTCTTCTACTCATTTCATACAAGAAATGTTTTCTAATCATGTCCGTACAATAGCATGAACTCACAAAATTATAAGGTATTAACAAAAATAAATTGCAAGTAAACGGAAAATTTTACATATACTCCATCCATTAAAAAATATAGTGTGCGCTATTTCTTTGTTGGTCCTTGATACTCAATTTTTACCAATAATATGTATATTATATGGACTCAGAATTTATAAATGGTACCGTTGGATTCATCTTTAAAAATCTTTAATTTCATATATTATTATACTAATTTTATGGACACATTATTAGTACAAATATTCGTCAAAGTTGTAAGTCATTGACCAGGGAAATTGAAGGCCCACTTATACTTCGGGACGAAGAGAATATATTTTAAATAATTTTCATATTAAAACACCATTCTTCCCAAACTAGAAGTTCTTATGAACCAGTATTAAATCCATGGTGCACGTGTATTATTATTCATGATTGCTAGTAATTCTAAGGTCGTCATGATATGTTACAAAAATGATTGAAAAAAATGTAAAGTAAAATTATTTGAACCTTTGTATGGTACCATATAACTCAAGACATTCCTCTAATGTCGCATGGTACATATATGTCATCTAGTTTGGTAATTAGTCCAATCATCTCGCTGATGATACCTTGTACTACAAAACGAGGGACCAAGTTAATCCTTACACCACACAATCACAAATTACCTGAATTTCATTGAGCAAGGCATAGTTAATCCTTACACCACACAATCAAACATATATATATACCCAAAAAATATTATTATTTTCTTCATTTCATGATGTTTAAGACCGTTAGTGTGTAGGTTGTTGACCACTCAAATCCAGTTTTTGCAATCACTAGTAGAATTCGTTTATGCTCCTCTTGTATGTACTATGCGGTATAATGCAGCATTTTCACACTCGTCGGTCTTTGGTAGTGGCATTTGCATGGCATGTGGGACTTGCTTAGCTAATCAGGGACTTGAGGCTACCCGTCATTGATTCAAGATGATGCCTTGTAAAATACATGGCTTCTTAGAGATATGGCTCACTGTGAATGAGAAGATGAGATGCATTGTATAAACTTAATATCCTTCTAACGTCATTGGTTATATCCTAGGCGAACCTCCCATATTTAGTTGTGTTGTGATGAGGTCAAGGGTCTTAGGTAGTCCCACGAAGGTTCAATATTGTCCACTCGCATAGGAGGGCCCACCAGTATGAGTCGGCCCTAGGTCGGGTACGGAATGACGCATCTTTGACTGCAATATAAGACAAGATAATGGTTTCGGTTCTACGGGATATCTCATGTAACTTAGATTAGATCTAGAATATCATGTTGAGGTTGAGTGTCATCTCACTAAACATCTAAATGGCCCCGGTGCCTGCAACCCTAACTCCACCACCCATGTAAAATAACACATGCTAAAATTTTGAATTATGGTGGTAAAATAGCGCATGGTGATATCGTGAACTATGGTGGTAAATAGTCCATGGTAATACCATGGACTATGGTGGTAAAATATCCCATGGTAAAAACGTGAAGTATGGTGATAGAATAACCCATGTAAAATCGTGAAGTATGGTGTAATAGAAATGGTAAATTCGTGAAATATGGTGATACAACCCGTAGTAAATTCGTGAAGTATGATCAAACAACTCATGGTAAATTCGTTAAATATGGTGAAACGGCCTATGGTAAATTCGTGAAATATGGTGACACAGCCCGTTGTAAAATCGTGAAGTGTAGTGAAATAGCTCATGGTAAAATCCTCAAGTGTGGTAATATAGCCCATGTTTAAACCTGTAGTTTGGTGGTAAGATAGCCCATGATAAAATCGTGCAGTATGATTAAATAGCCCATGGTAATTTCTTGGTTTTCTTATTTCCTGTTCTTTCTTATTTTCTTGGTTTTCTCTGTTTCTTTCTTATTTTCTGTTTTCTATTTTATTTTTCAACTTATCTTATTTTTGTTGTTTTATTTTGCATTTTTCTATATTTAGTTGTGTTACTTTTTAGTTTCATTCTTCTTTTTTATGTCTATCTCAATGTGAATAAGAAATTTCACGTTCATAGTAAAAAAAAACAGTTCGCTAGATTCTAAATAATTATTGATGGGATTCAAAATAATGTTCATGGGCTAAAAAACTGTTCACCGGTTGTGAAAAAATATTCATGGTGTCCCCTTTTAGTCAGTATGGTGTATGTATTCTAAGAGTGGAATCTAAGAGCACCCACAGCGTAAAACGCTTTGTTGGGCCCTTAAGTGAGAGAAATGAATATACCTAATACTGGATTATCTACTGACTGATGATTCTCTCAATTCTTTGGCACTTGATCCCGTGCTTGCATGCAGGAGTACTTAACGTTGGCTGCAATTTTAAAGTACATGCTACTTATAAGATAGTATATATACTACCGAAATAGTAATATATACTTCATACCAACCGTACATACTCTCCCGTATGAAATATACTACATACATCATACTAAAACACATGTGGTGTAGCTTATCAAGAATTGTTGGATGGGTCGCTAAGAAGATCAACCAAATCCTAGTCCCACGTTTCGCTACATATAAATCGGACCGCCACGATTATTTACCAAGATTTATTTATGAAGAGAGGGGATAATTCTTAAACTATTTAATAAACTACGAGAGGAGGGAGATATACATCACTATTAATTAACATAGGTTAATCGACAACATGGTCAATAAATTACTATATACGGTCTTGCATGTGTTTTCTACAAATTCAAGTGTGTAGAGAGAGGAACCTTCGACAAGGATTTAACTAGTCAACCAAGCAGACTACTAAGTTTATATAACGGGGCTCATTTTCTTATTCATGGTGAACCAGCACTTGAAACCATAACTTTTGCAAGGCATCATCTTGAATTAGAGACTGGTTTCATCACGTTGAAGATAGAAAAAGAACATACCCAGTTAGAGTTTTCATTTCCTTCAATTGGGCATGTTGCTAAAGGTCAAAATCTAGTGTCGCAAGCTCCAATAAATTCTATTATGCTTCTCTTAATTGTAATCCAGGATATGATGCGACATATCCACCCTGTTGTTGGTCCTTGGAAATGGTACGAGAAGTTCATGTTCAACTTTCTTCGCAAATGGCAACTTGAGACTACCACTCATTGATTCAAGATGATGCCTTTTAAAATATTATGGCTTCTTCTACTTTTGGCTCACCCTGAATGAGATAAAGAGTTGCATTGTACAAGATTAATTACCTGGTAGGGTCATTTGTTATATCTTTGTTGAAGCTCCCATCTTCACTTATGAATGTGTTGAAAACATATGCAAGCCCAAATAAATAATGTTGTTAGAAATAACACAATTTGACACGATAATACCTTCCCGGCCCATTTGACTAGGTCATTTTGCCCAGCTACAACATATCCTAGAGAGGAACCGTTCCGGAAGGGTGCACTTACGAGATCCTCGAGGTCGCCACCAAAGGTGTAGGCATTACCCATCCTTAAGGATAGAATGGACGAGACTCGTCCAAAGTCTCTTCTTTCAAGTAATGCATAAATATCTCTCTTCACTATGCTACTCCGAACAACTCTCTGGTTGAATAACAAACACCAATTGATTGAGTAGGGTTGTAACAACACTCCTCAAAGTCGCATTTCCATGTTTAGTTAACCCCACACTGTCACTATGAGCGCCCTAGAAGGTACTAGACAAACACCATAATTTCATAGGGTCATCCAACACAAGATATAAATATCATACTAAACCACACGGTGCACACAGTGTCACCTTTACACGGTGATCAAAGTGTCTACGGAGATCTCATAACAAAACCACTTGAGTAGCATAACAGATGAAGAGTAACATCTACTTATTCAACTAGATTACAAAACTCACGATCACATAAAGATCACACCATGGGAGAGAGAGATGAAACACATAGCTACCGGTAGAGCCCTCGGCCCCGGGGGAGAACTACTCCCTTCTCATCATCGGAGTCAGCAATGGCGATTGAGATGGAGGTGGAGACGATGGAGATGGATCTGGGGGCACTTCCCCGTCCCGGCAGGGTGCCGGAACAGAGATTTCTATCCCCCGAAACTTGTCGGCGGTGGCGATGGAGTGATGGCCTTATTGCCCTCGTTGGTAAACCCCAAGAAAAGGTTGTGAAGAGTGTAGAAGCAAGTTTCCCTCGGAAAAGAAACCAATGTTAAATCGACCAGTAGGACGACAAGCAATCTCTGAAGGTTGATGCAGTTGAGGAGGCAAGGTGCACTACCGGTTCAGCATCAACGTGGAACCTACACAACACAATCAAACCACTTTGTCCCAGCGTAGCAGTGAGGTTGTCAATCTCACCGGTTTTGCTGAACACAAAGAGGTTAAACGTATGGTGTGGAAAATAGTAGGAACAGTATGAAAGCAGTATGAAAGTTGTAGGCGTTTTATCAGTATGAGGAAAATGGACCAGGGTCCACAGTTCACTAGTGGTGTCTCTCCATGAAAGATAAATAACACGTGTGGTGAACAAATTACAGCTGGGCAATTGACAGAAATGAAGGTTGCACCGTAGTGCATATGCAAGATATAAAGATTACTATGTGATTCATGCGGGCATTACAACAAAATACATAGACCGTCATCCAACTGCATCTATGGCTAATAATCCACCCTCCGAATATCATCCGAACAAACATTGGGTATTAAGTTGCTAGCAACAGATTATCCCCATATGCAAAGTGTGTAATGTAAACAATGTAAACTAGGTAAACACTGTTGATTTCTCCCTAATGGCAACATCACATCCACCATCCGTCACGTTTCTGTCAATCGAGCACAGATGCAAAGGAGGCACAAACCCACTATCGAGCATAAATACACCCTCTTGGAGTTACTAGCATCTACTAATAACGGAGAGTATGCAAGATCATAAAAAACATATGCATGAAGATAACATGGTAAATTGATAATCAGAAGACAAATCATTCAAAATTCATCAGATCCCAGCAAACACAACATGCAGCATTACATAAAGATGATCTTGATCATGTTAGGCAGCTCACAAGATCTAAACATGAGATACAAAGTGGAGAGAACAACCATCTAGCTACTGCTATGGACCCGTAGTCCAGGGATGAACTACTCACGCATCACTTCGAAGGAGGGCATGGTGGTGTAGACCCCTCCGGTGATGAATTCCCCTCCTAGCAGGGTTCCGGGGAGAGCTCCAGACACTACAAGAAATATGCTGATACATGACGCTCTATTTTCGTCACCAAATCGTCATCATATTTCATCCATGACGATTCTATGACGAAAAACAAATCGTTGAAAACCGAGCGTCAGTAATTAACCACAACGACGTTTTTTTTGGAAACGTCATGGATATCCACGACGATTTAGGAACGTCATGAATCTATGACGATCAAAAATCGTCGTGAGCAGTCCAGGCAGGACACATCACCTCCGACGTGGCTAGTCCTACGTGGCAATATTAAGACGAAACCAAATCGTCATGGAATGAAATCAGCCCAGTCCATTTCAGTGCTCTATTTGGGCCAAGTCCAATAATTCTAGCCTTTTTTACTGGTCCATGGATAGTCCATTTTACGTTTGGGCCTTAGCCTTTTTAAGGCATTTTCCATTTTATGGCCTTGGCCTTTTCAGTGATACGTTTTATTATTTTCAGCCCATTTTAGAGCCCATATATTTTTAGTCCATTCGAGTAATTAACAATTTTGTTATTTTTTAACATTCCATAGGGATAGTTTTTTCGATCCAGCAACTTCTGGCCCATAGTCCACTTAGATGCAGAATAACAAGACAAAAAAAAAATTCTAACTCTTTGGTCGAGTTACAAAATGCATTTCAAGCAAATATTTCCAGAATCAAGAGATCACATTACATAACACATTGCGTTCCAATCACAGTATAACAAGCTCTAGAAGTGTGATAACTAGATACAATCATAGAATAACAAGCTACAAGGTTCTTCAAACTTCTTCAGCATGGAGATCCTTCGATAGAGACCACAACCTGGGCTCCTGCTCCTGCCATATGAACCATATCGAAAACCATAAGTCCGGACAGTAAATATGCATCAGTTCCAAGGTCAAATAATCAAAAAACTGCTCTAGAGTACAATACTACTAGGCTACAGGTGATCCCTTGTGTTGTGGCCTCAAGACACAAGCTTGACGAAGTTGTCGTTCAGAGCAATCCCAGCCTTGGCGTCGAAGATGCTGGACCTGTGATTGGAAAAGAGAATTCATTAGTCAAGTCGGATGCATTGTGCCAACTGTGAAGATTACAGATAATCGAATTCCCTGCACAGTGAAGGCAATGATAAGTACCTGCTGCACCCTGGAAGTCAGTGGAAACAAGGTCCTCGTCGACGTAACCGAGAATGCCCTTGAGGTTACCCTCAGACTCCTCCCTGCAAAGTTGTTGGCAGATAATGAACCCCATGCAAAGCAATCCATCTTCGTTGTGCAAAGACTGCAAATAAAACCATATACACTAGCACTGAAATAAGATTGCTCACTTGATCGCAGCCTTGATCTGGTCATAGGTGGCTGCCTTCTCAAGTCTGACGGTCAGATCAACAACAGAAACATCAACAGTTGGAACACGGAAGGCCATTCCTGTCAACTTTCCGTTAAGAACTGGAAGCAGCTTGCCAACAGCCTGTGAAAGGTTAACCAGTTAAAACAAAATCAATGTTTAACAACAGACAGAGCTACAGAGAAAGAAGCATACAATGCAGTCAGATAAATTGTGGTATCATATTTGCACTGTGAACACAATAAAAGAAGAGGCCAGGTGAGTTATACTAACCTTTGCAGCTCCAGTGCTGCTAGGAATGATGTTGAAGCTAGCAGCCCTTCCACTTCTCCAGTCCTTGCTTGAGGGACCATCAACAGTCTTCTGGGTAGCTGCACAAATCAAATTTCAGATCCCATAAGACTAAACAATACAAAGATAAACAATTAAGTGCTGCTCAACATAGAAACTAATCAAATGCTTACCGGTCATGGCATGGACAGTGGTCATCAAACCCTCAACGATGCCAAACCTGTCATTGATAACCTGAAAGAAACAAATTATCAGTACTTATGCTTGTGCCACTTTTTTTTTAAGAGCGTTGGACATCCTATACTTTTAACAAATGGTTCGAATTTGACTTCAATACCACACCTTATAATCGCAGCATTTTTTTTGTCTTGCTGCAACATCACAAAAAATTCTAGAATGCATCAGAACTTGCAATCTATGTACATCACCGAAATTTCTAGCACTACATGTAGCAATCAAGGTACAGAAAATTCTGTAGCACTAGCAGCAACCAAAACAAGCGTTCTATATATATACACAGGATATATGAGAACATCCACACCGTAACTATATGCAGCAGTAGCCATTCTGCTCCCGAAGAAAAATATACACATCTGGGCGTGCAGCTATGAACAAATCAAGATGGGATTTTCGGGGAGACAGTCCTAGCAGTGCACCTATACAGGAGGGAGAAATTGCAGACCAAGGAATTGGCCTCACCTGCAGCACGCGAGCGAAGTTTGGAGACGGCCGGTGGCAGGTGCAGCTTGATGCAGGTCGTGGACGTTGTCGGGGAAGACGGCCGGATGCACGCCGGCGTGTCGTCGGGCGCCCTCGCGAAGACGGCGGCGCTCGGGATCCAAGGCCAGGAGACGAGCCCTTCCTGAAGCGAGAGATGGACAACGGCCGTCCGAGGTCCGCGTCCGATCCGTCGCCGTCAGGGCAGCCGGAGAGCCGTGGCCGGCGAGTAGCGCCGCCGCGGCAAACCCTAGCCTACGCTCGCGCCGCGGTCCAGCCAGCTCGACGGAGCGCCGTGCATCGCTGCACGCACGCGCCGGCGAGCCCGCCAACCACGACGCCATAGCAGCTGGGCGGCGGCCCATCTCTCGTCGGGGGAGCTGGGAGGGCGTGCTCGATTTGATGCAACGGAAGCGAATTGGGGAAGGAGGGGCGCGGCCTTGGCGTCAACGAACTGCAGCAGTGCGCGTCACCATGGGGGAAGCCGGGTAAGGAGGGGATCTCGCCTCCGGTGGCGGCCTCTGGATCCGGCATCGGAGAGATAGGCCACACCACAACGGAGAGATCTGCGAGCATAGGGTAGTGGTGAGGATGCGTGTGAGTTTGTGGAAAGAGAGGGGGTGCGGATCAGAGGAGGTGGACTCACCGGGCTATCCCTGACGACGACGAGGGTCGGAGAAGAGATCCGCGGGTGGCTGGCCCAGCCACGCTAGCCGCCCCGCACCGGCCCTTGAGGGAGTCGCCGTTGTGAAGCGATGGAGGCGCCTGCACTGGGATCTAGGATGTGAAGCGACGGGGAGGTACTCTGGGTCGAGGCAGCGAGCCGTGAGACAGAGGGTGGTACTCTGGGTCGAGGTCGGAGAGCAGGCGTAGTGGGCGCGGTGCTGGTGGCGGCGGGCGGGGGGAGAAGAAGAGAGGGGGCGCGTAGTGGGCGCGGTGCTGGTGGCGGCGGGCGAGGGGAGAAGAAGAGAGGGGGCGCTGGGAGATTTTGTGTTAGGGTTTGTCCCTAAAATTTGGTCTCCCCGCTCGAACCCGCGCCCGCGGTTCGGAAATTAGGAGTGAGTGCGTGACTCGCACTAGGGACACTGCTGTGATGGTCCCACAGGTCAGCCTCTGTTTTTAGGAGTTGTGCAAATTGTGTGTTGACTATGAAGAGTAAATAAAATACTAAATAAACCTAAAAAAATATCATGGAAAGTAGAAGAAAACAAGAAAATTAAAGTAAACCAAGTGTTTAAATTTGAGCTAGAAAACCTTTTTAATGAACCTTGTTATTTCATGAGGTAAACAAGTAAAATAAATCAACAATTAAATCAAGTGAAATCCCAAAAAAAAATCAAATTTTAAGTACTCAAATAATCATCTCATGATAGATCCGACAAGAGTAATTTTCCATTTTTGGAGTGAGATCCGACAAAAATGAGCTATCTCGTACGATAATTCATGGCTTTCGGGCGAAAGGACGGATGTTTTGGCCACATCCATGGCATAGTTTGTTGAAATGTGACCATGTTCCACACAAAGATGCATACTGGTACAACTAACAATGTTCACGAAGAAAGTTTTATTTTTCGTTGAATAAAAATACCATTTTCCATCTCCGAAGTGTCAAAACTGGCTTTTTTGTGAAGCACATGCACAAAATATGTTGCAAAAATGTACAAAGTAAAATTCTAAATATATTATGTCATATTTGATCTACAAATAACAAACTTACTACCTCTAATTAGCTTTTAATACATCTCTTTCGAAAAAGACAAATTCCTGCCGATTCCGCTGAAACCGGGCCAAATTTGAACTACAGGTGCCTCATATGTTGCTCGTGATTTTTAGTAAAAATCATTTTTAGATACACAACTACCTATTTCAATATAGATGTACCAAGATTTCATCAAGATTCAACACCTAGGTATGAACGGTCATGTCCCCCGTTTTGACCGTTTTCCGAAACCGGCTTTCAAAAATCCAGAAATTTCAAAAAAAATTGAAACGATGCAAGATCTTCGCGTGGTGTTGTTATATATGTCCTAGTATCCACTAAAAATAATAAACTTTGAATAAGACAATTTGGTGGGAAATGTGTTCACAGAAATGAGCTATCTCGTACGAAGATTCATGGCTTTCGGGCGAAATGACGGATGTTTTGGCCACATCCCTGGCATAGTTTGTTGAAATGTGACCATATTCCACACAAAGATGAATACTGGTACAACTAACAATGTTCACGAAGAAAGTTTTATTTTTCGTTGAATAAAATTACCATTTTCCATCTCCGGAGTGTCAAAACTGGGTTTTTTTGTGAAGCACATACACAAAATATGTTGCAAAAATGTACAAAGTAAAATTATAAATATATTATGTCATATTTTATCTACAAATAACAAACTTACTACCTCTCAATAGCTTTTAATAAGCCTCTTTCGAAAAAGACAAATTCCTGCCGATTCCGCCGAAACCGGGCCAAATTTGAACTACAGGTGCCTCATATGTTGCTCATGATTTTTTGTAAAAAACATTTTTAGATACAAAAGTACCTATTTCAATAGATATGTACCAAGAGTTCATCAAGATTCAACACCTAGGTACGAACGGTCATCTCCCCCGTTCTGACCGTTTTCCGAAACCGGCTTTGAAAATTCCAGAAAATTCAAAAAAAATCGAAATGATGCAAGATCTTCGCGTGGTGTTGTTATATATGTCCTAGTATCCACCAAAAATAATAAACTTGGAATACGACAATTTGGTGGAAAATGTGTTCACAAAAATGAGCTATCTCGTACGAAGATTCATGGCTTTCGGGCGAAATGACGGATGTTTTGGCCACATCCATGGCATAGTTTGTTTAAATGTGACCATATTCCACACAAAGATGCATACTGGTACAACTAACAATGTTCACGAAGAAACTTTTATTTTTCGTGGAATAAAAATACCATTTTCCATCTCCGGAGTGTCAAAACTGGGTTTTTTTGTGAAGCACATACACGAAATATGTTGCAAAAATGTACAAAGTAAAATTCTAAATATATTATGTCATATTTTATCTACAAATAACAAACTTACTACCTCTCAATATCTCAAAATACACCTCTTTCAAAAAAGACAAATTTCTGCCGATTCCGGTGAAACCGGGCCAAATTTGAACTACAGGTGCCTCATATGTTGCTCATGATTTTTTGTAAAAAACATTTTTAGATACACAAGTACCTATTTCAATAGAGATGTACCAAGAGTTCATCAAGATTCAACACCTAGGTACGAACGGTCATCTCCCCCGTTCTGACCGTTTTCCGAAACCGGCTTTGAAAATTCCAGAAAATTCAAAAAAAATCGAAACGATGCAAGATCTTCGCGTGGTGTTGTTATATATGTCCTAGTATCCACCAAAAATAATAAACTTGGAATACGACAATTTGGTGGAAAATGTGTTCACAAAAATGAGCTATCTCGTATGAAGATTCATGGCTTTCGGGCGAAATGACGGATGTTTTGGCCACATCCATGGCATAGTTTGTTTAAATGTGACCATATTCCACACAAAGATTCATATTGATACAACTAACAATGTTCACGAAGAAACTTTTATTTCTCGTGGAATAAAAAAACCATTTTCCATCTCCGGAGTGTCAAAACTGGGTTTTTTTGTGAAGCACATACACGAAATATGTTGCAAAAATGTACAAAGTAAAATTCTAAATATATTATGTCATATTTTATCTACAAATAACAAACTTACTACCTCTCAATATCTCAAAATACACCTCTTTCGAAAAAGACAAATTTCTGCCGATTCCGCTGAAACCGGGCCAAATTTGAACTACAGGTGCCTCATATGTTGCTCATGATTTTTTGTAAAAAACATTTTTAGATACACAAGTACCTATTTCAATAGAGATGTACCAAGAGTTCATCAAGATTCAACACCTAGGTACGAACGGTCATCTCCCCCGTTCTGACCGTTTTCCGAAACCGGCTTTGAAAATTCCGGAAAATTCAAAAAAAATCGAAACGATGCAAGATCTTTGCGTGGTGTTGTTATATATGTCCTAGTATCCACCAAAAATAATAAACTTGGAATACGACAATTTGGTGGAAAATGTGTTCACAAAAATGAGCTATCTCGTACGAAGATTCATGGCTTTCGGGCGAAATGACGGATGTTTTGGCCACATCCATGGCATAGTTTGTTTAAATGTGACCATATTCCACACAAAGATGCATATTGGTACAACTAACAATGTTCACGAAGAAACTTTTATTTCTCGTGGAATAAAAAAACCATTTTCCATCTCCGGAGTGTCAAAACTGGGTTTTTTTGTGAAGCACATACACGAAATATGTTGCAAAAATGTACAAAGTAAAATTCTAAATATATTATGTCATATTTTATCTACAAATAACAAACTTACTACCTCTCAATATCTCAAAATACACCTCTTTCGAAAAAGACAAATTTCTGCCGATTCCGCTGAAACCGTGCCAAATTTGAACTACAGGTGCCTCATATGTTGCTCATGATTTTTTGTAAAAAACATTTTTAGATACACAAGTACCTATTTCAATAGAGATGTACCAAGAGTTCATCAAGATTCAACACCTAGGTACGAACGGTCATCTCCCCCGTTCTGACCGTTTTCCGAAACCGGCTTTGAAAATTCCAGAAAATTCAAAAAAAATCGAAACGATGCAAGATCTTCGCGTGGTGTTGTTATATATGTCCTAGTATCCACCAAAAATAATAAACTTGGAATACGACAATTTGGTGGAAAATGTGTTCACAAAAATGAGCTATCTCGTACGAAGATTCATGGCTTTCGGGCGAAATGACGGATGTTTTGGCCACATCCATGGCATAGTTTGTTTAAATGTGACCATATTCCACAGAAAGATGCATATTGGTACAACTAACAATGTTCACGAAGAAACTTTTATTTTTCGTTGAATAAAAATACCATTTTCCATCTCCGGAGTGTCAAAACTGGGTTTTTTTGTGAAGCACATACACGAAATATGTTGCAAAAATGTACAAAGTAAAATTCTAAATATATTATGTCATATTTTATCTACAAATAACAAACTTACTACCTCTCAATAGCTCAAAATACACCTCTTTTGAAAAAGACAAATTTCTGCCGATTCCGCTGAAACCGGGCCAAATTTGAACTACAGGTGCCTCATAGTTTGCTAATGATTTCTTAAAAAAATTATTTTTAGATAGAAAAGTATCTATTTCATCATAGAAACAATAAGAGTTTACCAATATGCAACACCTAAGTAAGAATGTTCATTCCTGTTGTTTTGACCTCAAAAGTGTAATTTCAAATCGCTTAATGTCTCAAGCAATATATGCCTATGGGCATGATTATATTTTTTACACAAAATTGGTTGAAAATTACCAATAATTACCAGGATTAATTTTACAAAAATTTAAAAATTGATTTTGGTCCATTTGGAGGCCAAATTCAAATTATAGAAATGAAAACAGAAAAAAAAAACTGAAACCGGGCTAAATTTGAACTACAGGTACCTCATAGTTTGGTCATGATTTTTTGTAAAATTCATTTTTAGATACAAAAGTACATATTTCTTCAGAGATATACCGAAATTTTCTCAATATTCATCCTCTAGATATGAAAGATAATGTCCCCTGTTTTGACTCGAAAGCCGCAATTCAAAGTCCCCAAAAGTTCTAAGCAATATATACTCATGGGCATGATTGTATTTCCTTTTCCAAAAAAAATGGTTCCTAATTGTCTATAATTATTTAAAATAGTTTTATAAATTTTATAAAATTGTTTTCGGTCAATTTGGAAGTCAAAATCAAATTATAGATAATGAAAACAGAAAAAAAAAACGAGTTTTTTTTAAGCCAGCCCAACGAGCTAGCATGAGAGCCCGCAGCTGGAATCTCGCTTCCCTGGTTGAATTTCGGCCCAAGTCCCACCAATTTGTCCCACTGAGGCCCAAGTCCATGTAGAGTATCAGCTCAAGTAGATTGCGTGCGGTGTAGTGACAAGGACCTGTTGATGGTCCAGTGGCTTGCGTGCGTACGTTAGCTCCGGAGGTTCCAGGTTCGAGTACTGCCGAGCTTATTTTTACACCTTTAACTCGCTGATTTGATGATTTGCACACACATACAGATCGGGCCCGCATGGCAGATCGCTCGCACGCACATACAGTGTGCAAATATCGGGCCCGCATGGCAGATCGCTGCACACACATACAGATCGGGCCCGCATGGCAGATCGCTCGCACGCACATACAGTGTGCAAATTTGAGCGCTTCATAAAAAAATTCAGTTACTCGAAGGGCCCGCATGGCAAATCGCTGAGTACTCTAGGCGTGGCTTGCTGGTACCGCGTGGCAGACACATATGCGAACACGCGGCAGTAGAGATGACACATATGCAAAATTGATGATATGGCCATCCAGTAGATATGACACGTAGGCATAATTGATGACGTGTTCGTCCAATCATATAAACGCGTCCACATTTAGCTTGTCATGACGATTTAAATTCGTCGTGATCTGTTAAAGAATAGGGCCACCATCGTCTATGACGATTTCGTTTAATAAAATTACGACGTTTTGTCTCAATTCGTCGTTATTTTGTAGGGTTTTGATCCCTTCAAACGGTCTATAACGATCTTCTCTGAAATCGTCATAACTTTATGACGTTTTCTTCCATCGTCGCTGTGAGAACGTCATGTATCAACACATTTCTTGTAGTGAGAACCCTCCCGATCTCGGAATGACGATGACGGTGGCTGATACGTCATAAATGTATCCCTTATTTCTGATGTTCCATGTTGATATTATGCCGGTAGCTATGTGGTTCATCTCTCTCTCCCATGGTGTGATCTTTATGTGATGATGAGCTTTGTAATCTAGTTGAATATGTAGATTGATCTTCATCTGTTATGCTACTCAAGTGGTTTTGTTATCTCCGTAAACACTTTGATCATGGGGCAAAGGTGACAGTGTGTGCTCCTTGTGGTTTAGCATGATATTTATATCTTGTGTTGGAAGGTGAACCTATGAAATTGTGGCGTTTGTTTACTAATTTATGACGCTCGTAGTGACATTGGGGTTCCCTAGAGAGGGAATACAGACTTGAGGGGTGTTGTTAAACCCTACGCAATGATTAGTGTTCGTTATTCGACCAGAGAGTGGTTCGGAGTAGCATAGTGAAGAAATGATATTTATGCATTCAGTTATGTGATCATTCTTGAGAGTGCCCACTAGTGAAAGTAGGAGCCCTAGGCCTTATTTCCAAGCATTGAAACACCATTTTCCGTCTGTTCTGCTACATGTTTGCTTGCTGCCATTTTTATTTCAGATTGTTATTATCACTTACAATCACCCATATTACTTGCATTTTACTCTCTCTTCGCCGAACTAGTGCACCTATATACCTGACAAGTATATTGGGTGAGTTGGGGACACAAGAGACTTATTGTATCTTGATTGCAGGGTTGCTTGAGAGGGATATCTTTTGACCTCTACCTCCCTGAGTTCGATAAACCTTGGGTACTCCACTTATGGGAAACTTGCTACTATTCTACAAACCTCTGCACTTGGAGGCCCAACACTGTCTACAAGAATAGAAGCGTGCGTAGACATCAAGTTCTTTTTGGGTGCCTTTGCCGGGGAGGTAAGGTAAAAGGTACTCACATCCTCGGGAGTGAGTGCTCGAAGTTATTTCCTTTTGATTCTTCAATTATATCTTTTTGTTTCTTGTTTTCAATAGTTAGGCTTATTTTTACCTGTTAAGCTTAATGGAAAACAAAAAAATATGAGAGAGCTTTATAATCTTTATCTTGAGTTAGGACATGAAGTGTTTGAAGAGAAAACAAAAAACCTATGGAGCTTTATTTGCATGCTAGTAGCAATGTTATTAGTATGAACTCTTTAAACACCATTATTGCTAATGCTATGGAAAAGTCTAAACTTGGGGAAGCTGGTTTTGATCAATATGATATTTTTAGTCCCCCAAGTTTTGAGGAGGAAATTTTCTTTGATGATACCTTGCCCCCAAGATATGATGATTATAATGATTGTGGTATTCTAGTTCCACCTGTTTACAATGATGAATATGATATTTTCAGTCCACCTACTATTGAGGAAAAAATTAATTATGATTACAATATCCCTGCTATAATTAATGATTATGGTGATGAGAATAATAATGATAGCTATTTTGTTGAATTTTCTCCCACTACTATTAATAAGAATGACTATGCTTATGTGGCGAGTATTAATTCTTTTATGCATGTGGCTCATGATAAGAATGTTTTATGTGATAGTTATATTGTTAATTTTATTAATGATGCTACTGAAAGTTATTATGAGAGAGGGAGCCATGGTTTTATGCATCTCAACAATATTAATTTTCCCTTCTTTATGTTGAAATTTTTGAAGTTGCACTTATTTTGTCTTCCTATGCTAGTCACTTTGTGCTTCGTTGACATGTTTTTCTACAAGATTCTTTTTTATAGGAAGTGGGTTAGACTTAAATGTGTTATATATTTTCTTCTTGATGCTCTCTTATTGTGCTTCAACTCTTATTCTTATGTGAGCACCTGTTAAAAATCATTGTGCCTAGCTAAAAGGCTTTAAAGAAAAGCACTACCGGGAGACAACCCGTTTTATTTCTCCGTTTTCAACCCGTTTTCCTTTGTTTTCTTTTATGAGCTTTGCACCTGGGTGTTTTCTATTTACTTAGAAACCCCGCTGTATCTTTTCTTTTGTGTTTTTGTTGAGCCAAGTAAATCCTCTAGTGGAAAGTTGAGGCTATATTTCGGATTTATGCGCAGGAAACAGATTTTTGCTGTCCAGTGTTAATTCCGTTAAAAATCACAGAAAATTCAAAATGACCTGATCTTTTTTGTGCCTAATACTGAGTTATATACGAACCTTTAATTAGAAGAACATTTTTTTTATTTGAGCAACATAAGATTTTTTAAAAAATCGATCTTTACCTGCTGTTCTTTTTTGACAGATTTTTGCCATTTATCGTATTTACATCTTAATCTCTTTCTTTTGGTGTTCTTTTGAGAAAAAGAGTTTTGAAAGAAGTTGTAGAAGTAGCTAGTGTGTTTTTAAGTGTTAGACTTGTGTTGAAACTGAACCATGTGAATTTATTATTTCAATTGCACTAACGTTGCTAATGAAGATTGTGAGAATTTTGATGTGAAGGAAGTTTTCAAGGGTCAAGAGAAGGGGATGATATGATGTGATCAAGAAGAGTGAAAAGCCTAAGCTTGGGGATGCCCCGGTGGTACATCCAAGCGAATTCCAAGAATTCTCAAGCATCTAAGCTTCGGGATGCCCAAGGCAGCCCCTTCTTCATCGACAAATTATCAGGTCAGTTCTAGTGAAACTATATTTTTATTCGGTCGCATCTTATGTGCTTTACTTGGAGCGTATTTTATTTTTGTTTTCAGTTTTTTGGTTTTCTTTTCGGTAATGAATGGTTGGTTCTTATCATACTTGTGTGGGACAGAGACACGCTCCGTTTTCATTGCTTAGAACACTCTAATTTTCATTCTTATTTTTCTGTGGGTGTTCACTTTTTGCTAGTACTACGTTTAGCCTTCTTTTTCATGCATCTCTTGTTCAGAGCTGTTAGATTTTTTAGTTAGGTGGTTCTCATATATCTGCTTGGTTGGGAATAGAAATACTTATGTGGTAGTTGGTATAGTGGAAAAATTCACATGGTCTTGTAGATCACTAAACTGCTTCACTTGAATCACTGTTGTTGTATTGAGATATTAATTTGCTTAATGGATAAACGGGACGTACTAGTAAGTAGAAACTTTTAATGGTTGGTCTAATAAACTTGAAACTGTGCCACACTTAAATTGCCAGCTGATAGAAACAATGGTATATGATTTCTACGAGTGATACATTTCTGATCGGCCTTTTGTTACGCGCTACGGTCGGGGTAGCTAACAGTGACTTGTCACTGCCACGAAGCCTCTTGGAGTGATTTGCACTTTTCCTTGTAAGATGATTTTCTTGCTGCAATCTTTTATCTTGTGAGTTCTATGTTGCGGTTTCCTGGCACTTCCACCATCCATATTTGCTAGCCTCTTCGGTACTGTGCATTGCCCTTTCTCACATTGAGAGTTGGTGCAAACTCCGCCAGTGCATCCTAATCCTGCGGGAGGACTTTGTTCTTCTACACATAAGCCCATATAGTCTTCCTCAAAACATACACCATACCTACCTATCATGGCATTTCCATAGCCATTCCGAGATATATTGCTGCACAACATCCACCTCCATTATGTTACTTGATGATGAGCTTCATGGTTATTTATGCATACTGCTACACTGGCAGGAGCATGTAGTTGGATACATCAGAGATATGTATTTATGAGTTATGAGTACTAAAAGTGTGACGATTCATTGTAATATAGGATGTTGCCCCTACCGATGAGGATATATAAAAAAAATGAAAAAGCCCAAAAAGAAAAAGAAAAAGGCCAAAGAGAGAATAAAGAGAGAGGGTGCGCATCACTATTCTTTATACCACACTTATGCTTCATGTTTAGCACCAATACTTCAGTTTGGAGAGAGTTTTCATATTATCATTCATTCATAACTATGTGGGGAACTTTACATTATAGAACTTGGCTTGTATATTCCAATGACGAGCTTCCTCAAATGAGCTCTAGGTCTTCGTGAGCAAGCAAGTTGGATGCACCCCCACTACTTCCGTTGGAGAGCTTTCATACACTTATAGCTACATGTGCATCCGTTGTGTGGCAATCCCTACTCCTTGCATAGCTTCGGTTGTAAGACTTTCACTTTTCTAATGACCACTTTCAGCTTTGCGAGCCTTTCTTCCATTGACCTTCTATCGAATATGCATCTCAACAAGTCCCTCGGGTGAACCGATAGGGTTTCGAGTAAGAGAACGAGTAGGCGCTGGTGACAATCGTCGGCTAACAGGGGGCAAGATTTACCCAGGTTCGGGGGCCTCGTAGAGTTAAAACCCTTACTCCTGCTTCTGTCGATCTGTATTAATGAGTAGATCGGTTACAACGGGGGATGCTCAAGTCGAGGGTATGATCTCGATCTCAAGGCTTTGATGGTCCGGTATTGCTTGGTCCTCCCCCCGCTGGTTCTCCTGTCTTTATATAGGTAGTCAGGTCTCAAACCGTGCCCGGGGGGATACAAACCCTAACCTAAAGTCGGTTACAGGTTTCCTTTCTTAACCCGCAAGGCTTTGCGGGTGGGCCTTGATTGGGCCTTCTAGAACAGTCCACGGCGTCTCCCTTGGAGCTTGGGTCTTGGTCCTTAGACCATGTACGCTCACCCGGTAGGTCTAGGATCCATCCCTTCGTCAGTAGCCCCCGAGCGTTTACTCGGCTGAGAATCTGTCAGGTAGACGCTCAAAGTTCATCTTGATTTCTTTTCGACTGATGGCTTCAATCGTCTGAAGAGGGTGTGTACCCTGTGTGCGATGCACTCCTTGTACTCGAGTATCGAGAAAATAAAAGTGCATGTGTATTGGTTGTTTTTCGCAGAAGGATGTGGCTCAGTTGCTTGGCTCTCCCGAAAGCTTAGGGCCAATTAATTGCATCTAGGGAAAAAACAGTTCTGGCCTACGCAGATTCGAGACCTCCGACTCGAATCTGGTGAGGTGATCATTGTGACTGGGCCGTGGAGGTCTTACCGAGTCGAACTTAACCTATGAGGGTACCCGGCGCGTCTGCTAGGTTTTTTCTTCGTGTTGTTGACACGGAATTTTACCGGAGGACGCAGCTTGAATGCGATTCCAGACCCTCAAGCAAGATCTTTTGGGTCTTACCTTCATATCGAGAGGATACGGCATCCGGACTGCTCTCTCGCAAATATTTTCTCGCAACTTTGCGAGTAGAGAATTTTCCTTGTTGCACTTACACATAAGGATTTTCGCATTTGTATTTTCCTGTCCACACAAGAGAATCTTCGTGTCCGGAAGCCTTGTTGTGCCTATACGAAAGAAATTTCGTGTCAAGGGCTTTTATGCGAAAGAGTTTTCGTGTTTTGATATGTCCATACGAAAGAAATTTCGTGCTATGGAGTTTATGCGAAAGAGTTTTCGCGTCTTGATGTGTCCATACGAAAGAAATTTCGTGTTATGGAGTTTATGCGAAAGAGTTTTCGCGTCCTTATGTGTCCATACGAAAGAAATTTCGTGTTTAGTATTCTACCCTTAGCGGAAAGTAAAAACTTCCCGGTCATTTGCCCGCAGACCCGAGAGCCGGACTAATTAGTTGTCGAGGCCTAGCAGAGCTAGAGCTCTGCTCTGCTCCTTTTGTTTTTTCTCTCTTTTGTTGTTTGTCTCGTTGATTCGGCTGTTTCTCGCGGTCTATATTTGCAACCTTGTAAGCCGCCTATTCTGTTTCCTTCTAATCAAATGAAAGCAGCACTGACTACCTTCGGCAAAACAGAAGATGTCATTAAAGAATATTTTTACCAATATTCAATGGGGAACATTCCGTTCAGCACAAAGTAGAAACCAATTGATCAGTACGATACTGGTACCATACAAGCACACAGAAATGATTCATATAACTCAGATGCACAGTACCGTCAATCACCAACCCTTATTACAAAGCATACAACCTTAAGTGTGATCCTCATCTCAGAGAGACTACAGGCAACACAATGAAACTATTGGTCAGATTGATAAACGAGCAGCTTGCAACATATGTATCGTGTCACGTTCATAATGTACAGGAATTTAATTGAAAATATTACAATCTTTCAAAAAGTTTATCACCAACCAACCAACCAACACAATGCTTTTGGTAAACAAGCACACCGAAAACAAGATGATAATTCAGATGTTGGGTGCTAGGCACCGTCGGTACAAACTCATGCCCGTCGCCAAGTCGTAACATAATTATAAATAAAATTATTATTATCGTTTCAATAAAAAGAAATGTAGCACGGAGAAAATTGGTAGCTCGATCTTCCATCTCCATGTGTACCTTGATCTTCCAGCTAGAGAAAGCAGAAGTACATCTCCATCTTCCGTGGGAGACATCATCCTGAGGTACTCCCTGGCTCTTCTGACCGTGTTGCCCTGGAGGACAGGAACTGAAAAACCCACTCGTTCCTGACTCCTGAAATACTAGAGTGGCAACAATTTGATAAGACAATATGAAGGTGTAGGAGTTAATTTTGCTGCAGGTTATTGGTAGAAAACTTAATACATCCAGTCTAAAAAGGTGCATCTGTAAATATCAACGTAAGAAAACAGAGTGGGAGAGAGTGAAGGAGGGGAGACAGATAATAACACATACCAGTTTCTTATCTTCCTGCCGAGCAGAGGGAGATATTAAAATAACTAAGTAGTGAATACAAATCGAGGACTGCCGGGATGCATGTGGATGGCATTTCGCATGGCACACTCTATGCTTGTCTTGTCAGATTTCCTTCCAGCTGCTGTAAATGGTTGCGCTGGCGATGGGCTGTGCGCGAGCTGGGCCGGCCTGCGAGCCCGCGACAGGAGAGGGCGCAGCGAGCGCGGCCCAGGGCGTAGCTGGGCCGGCTAACAGCGTGGCGCACCTATCCGCTGCTCTGGGGACTCCCGCGGCGTCGACTACGGCATCCGCTCGGTCTGCGGGGTCGGCTCGCTATACCGCTTCTTCACCGACGACGACGGTTGCTCGAGCGCTCGAGGACGACTTCGACGACGCTACTTCCGGTCACAGTGGACCGGCAGCACTTGCGTCTCCACGGTTGGAGAGCTCCGTGCATGGTCCGATGGCTTCGGTGGCCGGGGAGACACCCACTTCGACATTGTCTCCCTCCGCCGCTGCGTACGTACCTGTCGTAGCGTCGGCGGCTTCGATGGGTCTGCGGAGGAGCGCGCGCCACGCCGTGGCGAAGGACGGATCTTCTGCGACGGACGAGGATGTAATGTCTAAGGCCATGCGCAGGAAGGCGGCTTTGTTTTCCTCTCCAACCAAAGGTACGACCGTGATACATAAGTCCTTTCTTTCGTTTTCAGATACCGGTATTTCGTCTAGATTAGACAATGTTGGTGTTAAGTTAGGAAGAAATGATGCTGAGATCACGTTGTCGGCCAATGTGTTGAAGCATATGGAATATGATCGGTTAACGGTTAAACCATGTGTTTCGACTAAGGTGGACATACCCCATACGGATGATGATTTAGCGAATGCCTCTTCGGATGGACAGCTTTTATCACATTTGGTGGGGGAGGTGACCGAGGTGGGTATGGATGAGGACGGGCTCGGATCTCTTATTGATCTGTTTGCATCCGGCCGAAAATCTAAACTTGCCAAGCAAAAGAGGAAATCTTCGTCGCATAGTTCAGTGAGACCGCCAAAGAACCCAATTGTTTCCCGATGAATGGCTTATTCACTAATAGCAGAGGTCTTGGAGACTTGGCTAAACACTTGAATATAGCTCAATACGTCAGGGATCATAATTTGGAGTTCGTGGCTATCTCTGAATCAGGAAGGAGAGATTTTCCGGTGAGCGTTCTTAACCGCCTTTCGGGGGGTATAGACTTCACTTGGCATTCTATTCCTCCGCGTGGACGATCGGGCGGCATTTTACTAGGCGTAAAATCAGACTCCATAGATGTGTTAGCAAGGTCGGATGGTGATTTTCATATAAAATTACATCTCCGTAACCGTGCTGACAATTTCGTTTGGAGTTTGGTAGCTGTGTATGGTGCTGCCCAGGAAGAGTTTAAGGAGGCTTTTCTTCGCGAGTTGGTGAATTTGGCTAATGTAAATCCATATCCAATATTAATTGGTGGTGATTTTAATATGCTAAGATTCCCACACGAGAAGAGTCGTGGACGTTTTGATGGTCACTGGCCTTTCTTGTTCAACGCTGTCATTGATAGCTTGGATTTGAGAGAGGTTCACATGACGGGTCGACAGTTCACGTGGGCAAACAGTCTTCCGGAGCCTACATACGAAAAACTTGACCGCGTTCTGATGAGCACCGACTGGGAAGATAAATTTCCATTGGTAACAGTGCGTGCTCTTGAGCGTATTGAGGCTTTGTCGGATCATGCCCCCCTCCTCCTCACTACTGGCACACTGAGACCAAATCCCCAACCGCAGTTTAAGTTTGAACTGGGCTGGTTATTACGGGATGGTTTTGATGAGCTTGTTAAGAGGGTATGGAGCAAACCGGTTGGCGGTGCTAATCCAATCCGGAGATGGAATAATAAAATGCGCAATGTGCGTAAATATCTCCGCGGATGGGCTAGACATACGACTGGGATGCTCAAGAAAGAGAAAGAGCGTCTTTGTTCCATTATCGATGAGTTGGATCTGATCGCTGAAACAAGGTTGCTATCTATGCAAGAGATTGAACTTAAAAGTCAATCAAACGCTAAAGTAGCAAAAATGTTGCGAGAAGAGGAACTCAAATGGTATCAGAGATCTAAGGCTCAATTCATCCTGGAAGGAGATTCGAACACTCGTTATTTTCATAATGTCGCCAATGGCCGACATAGGAAAAAGCGAATTCACTCTCTAACTCAGGATGAAGGTACGATAGAGGGACAAGAGTGTCTTAAAGCCTATATCACAAAGTTTTATAAAGGTCTGTTTGGGGCTCCTGAAATAAGTAATATTACTATGGACGAGTCCCGAACAGATGATATCCCCCAAGTATCCAATGAGGAAAATAACTTTCTTAAAGCTCCTTTCACCGAAGAGGAGATTAAGAAGGCGATTTTTCAAATGGAGCATAATAAGGCACCAGGCCCAGATGGTTGTCCCGCGGAGTTTTATCAACATTTCTGGGAGGTCATTAAGGATGATCTCATCGAAATGTTTGGTTGCCTACAGGGTGGACACCTAGAGCTGTACCGTCTTAATTTTGGGGAAATCGTTTTGTTACCTAAAGTTGTGGAGGCGGAAAGGATACAACAGTATAGACCGATCTGCCTCCTAAACGTTAGTTTCAAAATCTTTACAAAAGTTGCAACCATGAGGTTGAATTCGGTGGCAGATCATGTGGTTAAGCCTACACAGACTGCATTTATGCAGGGTAGGAATATCCTGGACGGAGTCGTGATTCTACACGAAACTGTACATGAGATGCATTCGAAAAAACTAAATGGTGTCATTCTTAAGATAGACTTTGAAAAGGCTTACGATAAGGTGAACTGGGAGTTTCTACAACAGACTCTGAGAATGAAAGGATTCTCTGAGGAGTGGTGTACTCTAGTTCGCAACTTCGTTGAAGGAGGTAGCGTAGCTATCAAAGTCAATGATGATGTTGGCCGCTACTTCCAGACCAAAAAAGGCTTAAGACAAGGTGATCCGCTATCGCCCATATTGTTTAATATTGTGGCAGATATGTTAGCGATCATGATTGATAGAGCTAAGGAAAGTGGTCAGATTGAGGGAGTTATCCCACATCTAGTCGATGGGGGATTATCTATTCTTCAGTATGCAGACGATACAATTCTGTTTATGGAACATGATTTGGAGAAAGCCAAGAACTTGAAACTAATCCTTTCAGTGTTCGAGCAATTATCCGGACTAAAAATAAACTTCCATAAAAGCGAATTGTTCTGCTTTGGCGAGGCCCAGGATGCAGTTGCACAATACACCGAGCTTTTCGGCTGTGAGCAAGGTCAATTTCCTATTCAGTATTTGGGTATACCAATACATTACAGGAGACTGACTAATGCAGAATGGTGCCATGTTGAAGAACGTTTGCAGAAGAGATTAGCTAGTTGGAAAGGGAAATTGTTGTCACTCGGTGGAAGACTGGTACTCATTAACTCAGTACTATCAAATATGGTATTGTACATGATATCATTCTTCCAGCTGCCTAAAGGAGTCTTGAAAAAACTGGATTATTTCCGATCAAGATTTTTCTGGCAGGGTGACAGTGAGAAAAAGAAATATCGATTGGCCAGATGGGATGTAGTTTGTCGACCAAAAGATCAAGGAGGGCTAGGAATTCATGACCTTAAAGTTAAGAATTCCGCCTTACTTGGTAAATGGTTATTCAAACTATTAACCGACGATGGGGTTTGGCAAACCCTCCTTAAACGTAAATACATAGGTTCAAAAACAGTCTCACAGGTCTTATGGAAACCTGGTGATTCACACTTTTGGGCTGGACTCATGGCGAATAAAAACTTATTTCTTCGCTATGGGGTATTTAAAATTAAGGATGGATCGCAGATACGATTCTGGGAGGACAAATGGTTAGGTACTACCACCCTTCGAGAACAGTATCCTGCATTATACATTATAGCGCGACATAAGGATGATACATTGGCTTCGGTCATGCAGACATCACCTCCTAATGTTACGTTCAGACGAGATCTAATCGGGCCACGGCTTACCTCCTGGCAAATCCTGGTTAATAGGTTAGCTATGGTAAACCTCACACCAGGAACCGATGAATTTCGTTGGAAGCTCACTAAGAACGGATTGTTCTCGGTGGATTCCATGTATAAAGCTATGATTCAATCGGATATGCCAGTCGATATTTTTAAAAATGTATGGCGTTTGAAGGTACCATTAAAGATTAAAATCTTTGCGTGGTACCTTCGGAAAGGGGTCATACTTACTAAGGATAATCTTGTCAAGCGTAATTGGCATGGGAGTTCTAAGTGTGTTTCTTGTTCTCATGATGAGACGATTAAACACTTGTTCTTTGAGTGTTCGTTTGCGCGTTCTATATGGTCCGCTATCCATATGGCTTCGAACCTTTATCAGCCCACATCAGTTGCGAATATATTCGGTAACTGGCTGAATGGTGTAGATAAACGTTTCAAGACTATTATTAGGGTAGGAGCGATTGCCGTTATGTGGTCGCTATGGCTTTGTAGAAATGACAAGATTTTCAACGATAAAAACTTCTCTCGTATGCAGGTTCTGTTCAGATGCACAGGTATTCTCCGTTCGTGGTCCATATTACAGCGGGGGGAGTTTCGAGGCCTTTTTATGGAGGCATGTGCACGGCTGGAGCAGGTGGCGAGGGATATTTTTATCCCACATGGATGGCCGCTTGATCTACGGATAGCAGCTCCATAGCATCGACAGTCTACGTCCACGTGATTTGTATAGACTTGTCGTATTTTGTTTTCAGTTTCGGATATCGGCTGTGTGCATTATTATGATGCAGAGGCCGGGTGTAATATTTACTATTAAGTAATAAAAGCCCTTTATCAAAAAAAAAGTGCTCGAGGCCAGAAGGTGCGACCACGTTTCCCGTGGCGCCGGACACTACATGGAGCCTCTCAAGCTTGGGCATTGCGCCATCCCGGAAGGTCAGGCATGACGGGCTGCTTAGCTTAAGTTTAAAACACCGTAGAGCAGGGAATGCTTTCTCATCGATGACAATCATTTCAGTTGGATCTTTACGGATTTTCAGAATAGGACAGTGAGAACGGGCAGTTCAGCAAGGATTCCAACACCACCATATAGGAGCTCATCAACTTCGCATTCTATCTCACCGAGGTTCTGAAGCTCTCCCATGCAGCTAGGAATAATGGAAAACCAGCTATTAATAACTATGAGTCTATCAAGGCGGTAGGGAGTCGGGGGAGGTGATGAGGGCAACAGGCCATCTATGCAGCCCGTGAGACTGACAAGCAGATCCTCGAGGCTACAAAGTATTCCTAGAGAAGAGCATAAAGCATCCATGCGTCTCTCTCTCTCGTTTGGATAAAGGCCGCATTGCAGAATTAGATACCTCAAATTGGTCAGCCCTCCAAGCCCCGTGATATTATCTAGCTTCTCGATGTGGAAAATATTGAAACCCTAATATTTCTTGTTGTATTGCTTGGCCCTCATATGGGGTATATAAAGGAGCTACAAGGGGGAGAGAGACTTGGACTACAAGTTGATCTAGGAGTCCTAATCTATTTCCAACGCATCTCGTATTGCTATTCTAACATCCCCCCCTCAGTCGTAGCGGGAGTGAAGCGGATGCTTGCGACTGAATTTGAAGTTTTGCGCTTCCGTCGCCTCCTCCTCTCCGTCATCATCATCTCTCCTCCTTCCCTCCCGCAGTCACAGCGGGAGTGTCGTGGACGCAAGGTGACGACGCGGACGCTGTTGACTGGAGTTCTTGCCGATGTGTTGCTGTAGACGTAGCCCGTGATGTCGATGTCGAGGTAGCTGATCATGATGTAGCCGTAGTTGAGGTAGTAGTGGTCGATGTAGTACTCGCCGTAGTCGTTGTAGCCGCAATGCCGGAGGCGCAAAAAATTGCGTGATGTGTATGACGGTGCTGCAATTGTGTTTTTTTTAACGATGTTTCGCACCTTGAGAGGTACCGTCGCGGGCGTCAGAGGACGCGGTCATAGGTCATAAGTGAGTCCACCAGTTTTGCCAGGACTGGGAGAAGCTCACCAAGCACACAACGGTTTTGCCAGAACCGTGCGCGCGGTCATAGGGGCTTTCACAATAGTGATGCCGGGTTGTCGATGCAGTCTTAGCCGTCGGACGCGGTCAATGCCGTCGTCGGTGTCGTGGCGTCTTGCAGTTGTACTGTCAGAGGACGCGTGTCCAGCTTTGTGGACGTCGTAGTTGTAGCGGCGGCGGCGGTGTGTTGACGAGGTTGTCGATGAAGACCACGTGATGTAGACCTTGGCGATGTGGTGTCGGCGTAGGCGTGAGGTGGTACGTCGCTTGGAGGCGTCCCTCGCGGCGACGATGATGTAGATGTCTTTTTGTCGGAGAAGACGACGAAGTCCACACCGGCCTGCGTGTGGGTGTCGCGTAGTATGTGCTCGACGAAAATCTTAGATTGCTTGTGGCGTAGTCGTTGACATGTGTAGATGGCCCGGGGGCGGCGGCGCTTGGCTGAGGCTTGGTTCTGGCGATGGT
The DNA here is from genome assembly GCA_028641055.1 of Alopecurus myosuroides. Taxonomy (NCBI): domain Eukaryota; kingdom Viridiplantae; phylum Streptophyta; class Magnoliopsida; order Poales; family Poaceae; genus Alopecurus; species Alopecurus myosuroides. The sequence goes on from CM054059.1 coordinate 510,571,776, forward strand.
CGTGTGGTCGTGACATCGGCAGTTGCAAGTCGCTCTGGTTGCCGGTCACCTGGATGGATCTGCGTGAGACACTGCATCAGTTTGAGCCTGGACAATGCATGATACGTGGCGCTTGATGTCCTCCCGTGGAAAGAACCACCGAGTCCCATCTGCATGCATATAGCCTGGACTGCGCATGCTCTGCGCCATCGTCCCGTCACGTACAGCGCCTGCTCCTGCGCCAAGGCGCAAGACGTGCGCGCCTGAGTATGTGTTCCTGGAGGCCGTGGGTCGCCGCGCCGCCGTCGTGACGAACGATTTTGCATTTTTCACCGGATGATCTCGTGGAAATTAGAAATTTATTTTGTCTAACTACATCTAATCTATGAATCTAGGAATTTCGAAATTGGCTAAAATCTAATCTAAAAGAACCGGGTAGATCTTTGATCTACACCGGGTGCAGCGCCCCCGAGGAGAGATCTCCTCGGGGGCGGCGCGCTGCGGAAGTGGTGGAGAAACCTAGGATCGGCGCCGTGAGGCAAACCGCTCTGATACCATGTGGAAAATATTGAAACCCTAATATTTGTTGTTGTATTGCTTGGCCCTCATATGGGGTATATAAAGGAGGTACAAGGGGGAGAGAGACTTGGACTACAAGTTGATCTAGGAGTCCTAATCTATTTCCAACGCATCTCGTATTCCTATTCTAACACTCGAATGCGACATCAAATGCATTTAGATATTGTAGCCTCTCCCCGGAAGAGCAGCGTGGAAGCTTGGATACAGGATGTGCACGATTAATGGCGGTCGTGCGGGCTATATTCAGCAGGGGTGGGTGGCAGCACACTAGAAGGATACAATATCTGTAGTCCTTTATTATTTAGGTGGCTTATCTTTGTAGCCACGCTGGAGTTCAGCTGAGATGTAATTTGTGGCTTAACACTTTTAGTCTGGATGATATATTAATAAATAAGCTGTGTGCATCCACTGGATGCAGAGGCTGGATTTTTCCGTTTCAAAAAAAATTTAGATATTGTAGGGATTTTATGTTGCCAATCCCATCAGGTAGCCATCTCTCAACAGTCAGATGCCTCAAGCGTTGCAGACGAACTAAATCTGAAGGAAGACTGTTATGTTCCAACGCATAAAGTGTTTCCTGTTAGCACTAATCTTGATTTAGCCATAGTTATCTGCATATTTTAGTTTGTTTTCAGTTCTGCATGTAGTTAGGTGACCGGCAAAGTGTTAGCTGTAAGGGCGAGCAGGTGAGATGCCAGATGTTGTGCGATGCAACATGGAGGGTGAGATGCCTAAGGCCGTGCGATGCGGTCTGGCCCCGTGAAGCTGGACATGTCAAGCTGGGTGATCAATCCGGTGAGTTGCCGAGTCTTCAGGATCAAGGAGGCAATCCAGGAAGAAGACGTGGTCATGTGGAGTTAGTTGGGCATGACGTGCATGCTAGTAGTTAGTTGTGTTAGTGGTGTAGTGAGTCAGTGCGTGGGTTAGTGGTCGAGTCTAGCTCCTGGTGCACGAGTGTGTCAGCCTATATAACGTACTGTGTGTGTGCATGTTTATTTTTAACAGAAGAGAGAAAGGGAAAAAGGTTGTGGGCTGTGTGATACAGCCGAAGCCAAATCTTGTGTTCTTCCTGTTCGTGAGAGTGAGCTGTGAGAGGCTGCCAGAGATTACATTTGGTATCAGAGCAAGGTTCGATCCGTTCCCGCGGTGATGGAGCAACATGAAGCGGCCAAGGCGGCGGAGCTGGCGAAGAAGATGGCGGACGTGGAGCCGTTCACTCCATCAAGGGCGCAGCTCACCGACGCCGCCGGCAGCGGCGGCGAGCTTCGCGTCGTGGAGCGCGTGGTCCGGCAGAGCTCAAGCATGGTGCAGCTGTCGATGCTCTCCCGCACAAACTACTCCGACTGGGCGCTCGTGCTGCAGGTGCGGCTGGAGGCGCAAGGATGGTGGGTGGCCATCGAGCCGGGCGTCTGCGACTACCACGCCGACCGCGAGGCCCTCGGCGTCATCCTCGCAGCTGTGCCGCCGGAGATGCTGCGCACGTTGGCGGTGAAGAAAACCGCGAAGGAGGCTTGGGACACCCTCAAAACTTTGAGGTTGGGGTCCGAGCGTGTCCGTGAGGCAAGGGCGCAGACTCGCCGCGCCGAGTTCGAGAACCTCCGGTTCAAGGACGGCGAGAAGGTGGAGCAGTTCGCCATGCGGCTCACGGGGATCATGCACGAGCTGGAGGTCCTCGGAGACGGCGTCACTGAGCACAAGGCCGTGCTCAAATTCCTGCGCGTCGTGCCGCAGCGTTTTCGGCAGCTCGCCCACTCGATTCAGCTGCTGCTCGACCTGAAGACAATGACCGTGGAGGAGATTTCAGGGCGCTTCTTGGCTGTCGAGGAGAGTCTCGACGCGGATGAACAAGAAGTTGGGCTGCACGGTGGTGATCATTTGCTCCTCACGGAACAGCAGTGGATGGAGCGCACACGGAAGAACAACCGTGGCCGAGACAAGAAGAAGGTACGGTGCTTCAATTGCCATGAACTCGGACATTTTGCCTGGGAGTGTCCAGAGAAGAAGAAGAAGGAGGACGGCGGAAAAAAGGAGGAGGAGAAGGCGCTGCTCGCCGGTTACGGCAGCGACGGGCCGGCACTTTACTGAAGCCGTGAGTGCAGAATCAAGATTAGGGGGGAAATTGTTAGCACTAATCTTGATTTAGCCATAGTTATCTGCATATTTTAGTTTGTTTTCAGTTCTGCATGTAGTTAGGTGACCGGCAAAGTGTTAGCTGTAAGGGCGAGCAGGTGAGATGCCAGATGTTGTGCGATGCAACATGGAGGGTGAGATGCCTAAGGCCGTGCGATGCGGTCTGGCCCCGTGAAGCTGGACATGTCAAGCTGGGTGATCGATCCGGTGAGTTGCCGAGTCTTCAGGATCAAGGAGGCAATCCAGGAAGAAGACGTGGTCATGTGGAGTTAGTTGGGCATGACGTGCATGCTAGTAGTTAGTTGTGTTAGTGGTGTAGTGAGTCAGTGCGTGGGTTAGTGGTCGAGTCTAGCTCCTGGTGCACGAGTGTGTCAGCCTATATAACGTACTGTGTGTGTGCATGTTTATTTTTAACAGAAGAGAGAAAGAGAAAAAGGTTGTGGGCCGTGTGATACAGCCGAAGCCAAATCTTGTGTTCTTCCTGTTCGTGAGAGTGAGCTGTGAGAGGCTGCCAGAGATTACATTTCCAAGTGTTGCAGCATCTTAATCTCATTCGGTAGCTGGTACGAGCATCGGTAACCAAGCCATAAATATCTCAGCTGATACATTTTACACAGTCCGGTAAGGTCAACCCTTGCACGATCAAGGTCAATAAAAAGAACTCAGAGGAATTCGAACTCCAACAGAGGAGGTGTATCCTCAAATCTCCCAAAGAACATGACTGACCGAACCTGTGACTTTGTCATATTCCTCAGTAATATTGTCAGACTATTGTTTTGACCATCCAAGCGAATAGACAGCTGACGGGCCTTGTATTCCAATCTTACAAAGGCCACTGAATCGTCAACTATAGTGAAAAAATTCTCTTCTGCGGACTTAAGCAAGATAAGATCAAGCATTATATCATGCATTTTGCAGTGTGTTACAGATCCTCTGTTGTCAAATTCTACAGGTTGAATGAGATTCCTATTGACAAGCTCGTTAAAATAATTTCTTGCAACCTTTGCCATATCTTTTCCATTTCCTGTACTTATAAAGCCTTCAGCCATCCATTGGCCTTCCAGTTCTTCCCTCTCTATGGTGTAGTCCTCTGGATACATACCAAGATACATCAAGCATGTCTTCAAATGAGAAGGAAGATCTCTGTAGCTGAGGTTTAGGATTTGCCTCATTGAACTCAAATTGAGATTTGTATCCGAACCCATAGAATCCCTTACATGCTCCCGCATTTCCTTTTTCTGGTAACCTTCACTAGCCAGCATGCTTGATATACTGATAATTGCAAGAGGCAAACCACCACATCTTTTGAGAATTTCGACCAAAATATCTCTAAGCTGCTGAGGGCATGCTTCTTCTGAGCTGAATATCCTATTAAGAAATAGATTTTTTGAGTCTTCGTTGCTAAGAGGCTTCATTTAAAATATATGAGCACGTGCTTCATGTGAACGGGAGCAATCATGCTTTAGCCACATCCTGAATTCTTGTAGTTGTTATTACTCTGCAGCCAAGATCATTTTCTGGGAAAGCACATTTAATAACCTCCCACGCATGTATATCCCATACATCATCAATTATAATTAAGTACCTGTCAAAGAGTTCAATATTGTTATGATAAATTATCTTACAAAGTGAAAGTATATTCTTGTCAATCTGATAATACTAGTGACTGAAGAATCAAATAGCTTCACTCCCACGGTTAATTTCTGTGGCAAATTTTCTTTTCATCCGTGATGAATTTGTGGGCTATTTCTCATTTGCCAAAGTTTCTGATTGTGTCTAAAACGCTTGAAATGCTGAGTTACCATTTGATGACTTGTGTAGGGGATTATGAAAAGTGGGCATTGCTGACGATGTAGGTTTGGAACCAACGATAAACTATTTATGTAATCTCGAGACACCTACAAGACAAGAAGAAAGAAACTCCACAAGTTAAATATGTACCTCCTTCTCTGTAGATGTTCTCTAAGTTCCTTGATAAGGTCATGCAACTCATAGTGATGAAAAGATTGATCGCTCCCCTTGAACCGGAGTAGTAAACCACGCATAAGCTTTAGCATATTTGGCCTTTGAGACACCGGTACAAACGCGCAACTATCATAGTTTCCCTTGAGCCTAGTATATACAACATTGGCAAGTGTTGTTTTTCGTGAGCCTCCTAATCCCACAATTGATACTACCTTCAACTGTTTCTCATCGTCTTGTAACCAACCTGCAAGCTAATTTGCCGGCCCTTCCACGCCGACGAGGCTAGGTACATTTTGATAGAGGGTGGCAACTCGTGGATCAACGGCCACATTGCTTGTGGAGGGAGGGATATCAAGCATGTACCTTTGACGCCGTGCGCTTGTCTCAAGCACATGTCTCTTGATGTCCTGGATTTTGCCAGCAAGCCGTTGTTGACCCCACAAGCTCTTGATGTGTCCAATAGTACTGCTGACAAACCCGTTTGTTATCTTATTTTCCCCACATCTTGGTTTGCGGATCTAGCTCGTCTAGATCAGAGAGCCGCTCAAGGGAAACCTTCATGCTGATAAGTTCATCGCTGATGAACTTCACCTCTTTTCGCAATTCTTTCATTCTAGCAAAGCTCTCCCCCATGAGGATGGCCAGCTTGCCCAGGAGGGAGTTCATCACCCCGGTCGAAGCGCTGACCATTATTTCTGCCATGGCTTGATAGCCAATTGTTTACGGTGGCTCCTTGTTACTTGTGCATTGATCTGCAGTACATATATAATCGGAACAAATTAAGGAAATTAACATAGAAATGATCGTATACTAATCATATACAAATTTCAAGCATAGATTGGGGAATGAAAAACCCGGAGTCTGGGGATTCTTTACCTTAAGGCTGACCGGTCCAGATCCGAAGACGATAGATACTTATGCATGGCAGCTAGAAGCGGTTGAGCGGCGGCTGCGGCGATGGGCCGCCGTGTGATCAAACAAAAGAATTCTGGAGACTCACGGAGCTCGCAGGTACGCTCATGGCTCTGGAAGGAGTAAGACGATCTCGACGAGATGTTGATCTGCTATTTTTTGAGTCAATCATCAGAAAGAAGATGGCATCGGCCGGCATTATTGGAGATTGCTTCATGATTACCATGTGGCACAACATGGGAATGGGATGCACGTTCAAAGTCAGCGGCTTTGTGTCAGCTAGGAATTAATTACTCAAGCCACGCGACGCACATTGTTTCTTTATTATCCCACTCTCGCTGTGCTGTGCCTGCGACTGTCCGTGCATTTCATCTCTAACTCTGCTCTTCACCGAAAAAGGATTTTCGCCCCGTTTTATCAATAAAGCAAACCAACTCTGCTCTTGCACACTGCACGCGCGCGGCTGGCATTCTAGCGATCAGCTACAAACCACACGTCTTACCTGTTGAAAACCAAAACCCGGATATTTTTTCTTTTTTTGCAAAGAACGCCAATTTTGGAGGGGTAAGCGTCGCACAAAACACAAATCTAGTCCTTAGTTAGATAATTAAGCACTTGCCCCCACATGCAGATGCCACCACGGCGGACAAAATGGTCTAAACAGACAGTCGAGTTCCAACCAAGGTTTTGGTTCCCGGTAGGAAAAATTTCCCGATGGGGGTCGGGATTGCCGGTTACCACGGTTACCGGAAAATCCCGACCGGTTACCGGACGAATTTCAAAATCAAAATTTGAAAATTCAAAAAAATTGATTCCCAATATAACCTTTGACCGAGGGGTTTTGTTAAAATTCAAAATTTTCAAGAAAATTGGGATTTTTTGACCGGGACGAGCATTTCCCGGGGTGGTCGGGATCTCCGGTTACCGAGCGGTTACCGGATTTCCCGATCGGTAACCAAAACCATGGTTCCAACACGGAGAGCGATATAGGATGTAACACAACGACTGCGGCGGGGCGATCTCGCTAGTATTGTGGCCTCGCGGTGGCATCTTTCTCTGTTCGTCTCCGTTGCAACTAGTAGACCAGTTCGTTCAGGACGGGCCAGGCTAGTCAACCGGCACGGAAAATACATTCCTAAAGCTCCAAATGTCTCGATGAATTGGAAGACAACATAATCCAGGGGACTAAGAGACATTGATCTCAGAGGGCAGAACAAAGCACTCCTGATAAAAAAATCCTGGATAAGTCATATAACTGTGCTAATATCCCCTGGTTTAAATTGATCTGGAATGCATATCATTCTGATGAAACCATGCCATATATATATGAAACATTGCAGATTCTATTTGTGGTGGAAAGATTGCAAGTCCCTATAGTTTTCTATTAGGCTCATGTATTCTTACAAAATTTAATAGTCTAAAAAATCACTAGGTTCAAAAATGTTCACGGGTTCAAAAGAAATTTTCATGCGAGTTCAAAAAAGTTGACTAGTTTCAAAAAAAAATATTATCGAGGATTTAGAAAAATATCTACACGTTTAAAAGAAGAAAACACTTATTTACCACCGATTGTTCCTACAGCCGGTCCGTCACCTCGCGCTTTTGCTATAGAAAGTTGAGTGCCGCTATCGTGAGGCCCACCATCCCACCCATCTAGTCGTCTCGCACGCCTTTTCGTGTTACCTATGTCACTTTTCTAGTGGAAACCGGAGCTTTCGTCCAACCCGAGAATGAGATTTAGTCCGGGACTCGTTACAAACCGGGACATTCCGAACCGGGACTAATGCTCACATTAGTCCCGGTTCGATCAGCTAGAGGGCCAAGCGGGGCTCGACCGCCTTTAGTACCGGTTTGTTTTGGACCTTTAGTCCCGGTTTGTGGCTCAAACCGGGACTAAAGGGGTCGATACCCTTTAGTCCGGTTTGTGTCTCAAAGCATAACTAAAAGTAGACCAAGTGAACTTTTCATGGGAGTTTGAAAAATTTCTCCAGTTTAAAAAAAATTATATTATTGAGGATTTAGAAAATATTGACGGGTTTAATAATATTTAAGCCTACTTCACAAAATAAGTAGAAACTATTTTTTTTCTGAAATGATTTTACGAAAGAAAAACACTTGTTACTGGGCTGTGATAATGTGGCCCAACTGCTCTTCCTTGAGGCGGCGTGGGTGTGCAGCGTGGGTGTGTAGGGTGGATAAAAAGGGGGATTTTTTAGAGAGAAAACACATAAATTGTTGTCATAAACATCATGATGTATAGGGTTGGACCTTCCTCCTATTTCCATATTAGGCTTAATATTATATCATAGGCAAAACATGCAATCCAAGATAAGGCCCACATATCCGCTGCGCCCTTGAAGTTCCCTGGTATTTCCTATTTAAAGCCTCAGGCCTACTCAGTGAATCCGGGCTGGCTGTCGTTTGCCATTGGCTTGGCAGTTTTGCTATGTTTTTGTTTCCTAAAGCAGATCTCACTGGATCATATACCTTACTTTGAGGTGGAGTTACCGTTTTGGCGAATCAATATTCAAAAATTAGGGATTGGGGGCTAGGCCAACTCATATGGTTAGGAGTACATTTCATGGGGGTTTGAAAATTTTCTCCAGTTTTAAAAAATTATATTATTGAGGATTTAGAAAATATTGACGGGTTTAAAAACCGACATATATTTCGATTATTAAACGTACTTCACAAAATAAGTAGAAACCATTTTTTTCGGAAATGATTTTACGAAAGAAAAACTCTAGTTACTGGGCTGCGATAATGCGGCCCAACTGCTCTTCCCTTGAGGCGGTGTGGGTGTGCAGTGTGGGTGTGTACGGTGGATAAAAAGGGAGAATTTTTGAGAGAGAAAACACATAAATTGTTGTCATAATCATAATGATGTAGGTGTGGGTGTGCAGTGTGGGTGTGTACGGTGGATAAAAAGGGAGAATTTTTGAGAGAGAAAACACATAAATTGTTGTCATAATCATAATGGTGTATAGGGTTGGACCTTCCTCCCATTTCCATATTAGGCTTAATATTATTCTCATAGGCAAAACTTGCAGTCCAAGATAAGGCCCACATATCCGCTTCGCCCTTGAGGTTCCCTGGTATTTTCTATTTAAAGCCTCGGGCCTACTCAGTGAATCCGGGCTGGCTGTCGTTTGCCATTGGCTTGGCAGTTTTCCTATGCTTTTCTTTCCTAAAGCAGATCTCATTGGATCATATACCTTACTTTGAGGTGGAGTTACCATTTTGGCGAATCAATATTCAAAAAATAGGGATTGGGGACTAGGCCAACTCATTTGGTTAGGACTACATTAGAAATAAACAACATCGTTCCAAATTAAATCATAGGGAAAAAACAAGGAAATGCTTCTAGCTGTAGTTATCAAAAGAAGAGAAAGGAACGGAATCAATACCCTAAAAAAGTGAAAGGAATTGTTATCTTAAAAGAGAAAGGGATAAAGACCCTTAGCTAGCTTGCAGCACGCGCTAAGTACCTCATATAGTACCATAATTAGCTTGCAACGCCTGCTAGGTATCTCATACAGTACTGATGACCACACACATATAAATATCCCACTAAATTAAGTTGACGGATGCAAAGCCGCTCGGTGCTAGAGCGCTGCTACACGTCCGACAATTCCTGTACGACGGCTGTCCGACGAATTCATCTATCCATTGCTTTGCACCAACCTAGGAAGCATACACGTTGGATTAGTTTGTCGTACAGGTTTCGGACGGGAAACGTCGGATGCAAGGCAATTCCGTTGCAATAAATATCTCAACCGCATATCTGTATGTTCATGCAACTCCTAAAGTGGAGTTTTTAGAAGAAATTGTTTTGGAAAAAAAATAACTCGGAAATAATAGTAATTAGATAAAAAAAATATCACCTACTTAAATAAAACGTGCATATATATATTTATGGGACGATTGTTGTTCCTGCTTAAAGAAACTCGCAATTTGGTTCAAAATGGAAGCTTTCATCACCCCGAGCATTTTCATTAATTAATATATGAACCCCATTTGACGGCAGAAGTTTAGTAATGTGTTAATTCTCTACCATCGATATTTTCTTGATTAATTAACCCAGCCTATGCCCTGATTGCACACCTAATTATGAGAGATACCGCGCTGACTTGTTGCATTGGATATTTACTGTGCAGTTGCAAGTCAAGATTGAGAGAGCATTCATCGAAGCGTATTTGCATCCATGGCTGAGGCGAAAATGCACACTAGTACCATTATGCTGCAACTATTCAGTGATTGGGAAATCCATGTATTGATTCTCCTGAGCTTTGCCCTACAAATATTCCTCTTCTTCGCCGGCGGCCTCCGACGCCGCAACAACCATATGCTGCTTAGGATCACCATATGGATATCTTACATGTCAGCTGATTTTATAGCAGCATACACACTAGGCCGCCTTTCACGCAGTTGGCCTGTCAGAGATGAGAAGCACAAGTCAGTTACCCATGAGCTCCCCATCTTGTGGGCACCATTCCTTCTCATCCACCTTGGAGGACAGGATACTGTTACTGCTTTCTCACTGGAGGACAATGAGCTGTGGTTGAGGCACCTGCTGAACCTGGTAGGCCAAGCATGCATAGTTGTGTATGTGTTGTGGAAGTGGTTGGCATTGGCACAGTACCAAGTTGTAATCCCGGCTGCATTTTTATTTGTTGCCGGGATCATCAAGTATGGGGAGAGGATTTGGGCACTCAAGTTGGGGAGCCAGAAAGGCCTCAGGACCTCCACTAGTAGAGATGTGATGAAGGAATACCTAAGAGTAGTACAGGAAGTTGAAATATTTTCCAGTAACAGCAGACGTGTGTATGAAGAAATTATTCTGCATGCTCTTCAAACCGAGCAGTGTGTGCGGTATATATTCACCGGAAGGAAACTCGACATGTTGTCTCGAGTGTCTGGAAAATTTCTATATTATGAGGATAGAGGAGATGCGGAAGTGAGTTTCAAGAGGGTGGAGATTGAGCTTAGCATAATGTACGACAGCCTCTTCACAAAATCCCGGGTGACTCAAACAAGGCCCGGCAGCATCCTTCGTTGCATCTCGATCGCCTCCATGGTGGCTGCCTTTGTGCTGTATGTGGTGAAGATGATCAACTTTGACTACCATACAAGAAGAAGCAGAGCTGATGCTGCCATCACCTATATATTATTCATTGGAGCATTTTTCCTGGAGGCTTTCTCGATCTTTGTCATGATGATGTCTCCATGGCAGTGGCCTCTCTTGGAAGCTGGTCGGTTCTGTCGACGAGTAGCCTGGCTCTGGCCTATCTTCATGAGGGTCCATCCAGAGACCAAGCCATGGTGGTCAAACTCAATGGGACAATACAACTTGTTAGCGAGCAGTAGAAGACTGGAGAACAATTGGAGTAGCACCGTGGTGATGGCAAAGATGGCAGGCGCATTTGGAGCTATGGAGTGGTGGAACAAGATAAGAAACACCAAGCATGCCCCGGTGACGAGCGAGATCAAGGAGCTCATCAATGATTCGATAGGCTACGGGTGCATCCCTGTCCCAACTCATTATAGATTGCTATTCAAGGTTCCATTCGAGGAGGCCTTGCTGTCGCTACACTTGTGGACAGACGTGGTGATGCACAAGGTGGCGGCAGCGACTCAAGGCCAAGACCAAGACCAAGACCAAGACCAAGACCAAGACCAAGAGGTGGAGTTGCGACGGAGGCGGATGGATAACTGCAAGACGCTGTCGAACTACATGGTGTACCTGCTGGTGGAGCACCCTGCCATGTTACCCGGCCGGAGCAACATCATGGATTTAATGGAGCGTAGTTTCTTACAGGTGATTAAAAGTGCGTCCGACAAGGCGAACAAGGAGGAGGACATTCTTGAAAGTTTGGCAAAGGGTTATGGCGGTCCTGGCTACGACTTCTGGCGGAATCAAAAAGTGGAGCTGGAGAAGCAAGGGGGCATCGAAAAGGAGCTGGTGGTACTGGAGCAGGTGTGGGTGCGGATGCTCATCTACGCCGCCGGAAAGTGCCGGCCGGAAGAGCATGCCCGACCGCTCAGCACAGGGGTTGAGCTCATCACCTTTGTTTGGCTCATTATGGCGCATCACTCACTCGGAGATGTGGATACCATTGTCAACCTTAACACAACAACAGCTGATGATACTACTGGTACCAACACTGCAGCAGTATATCTCATGGATCCGCCGCCTCCACCAGTGCCTCCACCCAGTGAGTAATTATATGTCTAATTTAAATTTATATACCGAGACCATGAGTGGGGGAGTGTTGGTTCCTTCCTCTGGCCCTTTTTGCTAAAGAGCTCTGCGGTTTACTAGTTAATCAAGAAGGACACTCGTATGTATCTGTTTTCATCTCTCAAGGTGTAACTATGTAAGACAAGAGTAATATCCGCCAAACAAAACATTCATTCACTCCCACGTCCCATGCAGCGCCCTCCTGTAGTGACATGGGGGAAACCTAGCGCCACTGCAACCTCCTCCTATAAATCTTTCACACTGCCACTGCAGGAAAAGATTGTACTCTCACCTAGGATGGTGGCGGAGGGGCATATATTCCCATCCTCGCGCTCTCGGCCCCCAACCCCGATGGCGGCGGGTTTTCAAGTGGGGATCCTCGCATCGTGGTTTAATGTCGAACTTCACGCCGTCCAATCCGCGCTGGCGGCAGCATGTCAAGTCCTTCCTTGTAGTGCCACGGATCTGGTCTTGGCGGAGGCACCTAGGGTTCGGCCCAGATGCCTCACGATGGGTGGGGTTGTGATCGATGAATGCAAAGTGCACATCATAGTTGCAAGTATTTCCCCGATAATTATTTATCCTAGTTTAATATTGTCCCTAGGAAGTTTAAGGAAGGTTTATTACGATCCCCACAACCCACAACTACGTTGTCACGTGTATAAATACATCCGCGGGAATGTTTCGCACCCCATGCACCCCGATGAGGTTGACTCCCTGGTCGCACCGCACAAGGCCGGCTCCGGAGGACCCCCGATCCGATCTAGAGGGCCAGCGCCCGATCTTCCCTCATTGGTCTAGCCTGTCGGATTCCCTTCGTGCGGGGAATTCGGCTCCTTGGCGGCGCGGGTGGAGATCTGGCAGTGGGGTGGCAGCGCTCGCCTAGGCGCGACATCTGTTGGGATTGCAATGATGTCCGGTGATGACGGCGTGGAACCTACGAATATGGCACTTACCCATACCTAGCTAGGGTGCACTGTAGGCCTCCTCCTGTCATTGTCACGTGTGTCAGACCCGCTCGATCTATGCACCGGAATCTGGCCAGCGGCGTGGGGGCTGCTGGTGTGCTCGAATAAAGGCGACGGTCTTGGGTTTCTTCTCGCGTGAGGACGAAGAACTTCCCTAGACATGTCCTCTTTCATCTGGCCAGAGTGTCGGGTCCGGAAGACTCCGCTGATGACTTCCACGGGCATTAATGCCTGGAGATTGCTGGATCGGGTGAGATTCGGTCACAACACAATATGTGGCGCGAATCTCTTCTTCTGTTGCCATTGATGTCTATGCACACTTCTATTCTTGTAGAAAGTGTTAGGCCTTGAAGTGAAGAGGTTTGTAGAACAGCAGCAAGTTTCCCTTATGTGGATCACCCAAGGTTTATCAAACTCGGGAGATAGAGGTCAAAGATATCCCTCTCAAGCAACCCTGCAATTACGATACAAGAAGTCTCTTGTATCCCTAACACACCTAATACAATTGTCAGTTGTATAGGTGCACTGGTTCGGCGAAATGAGGGATTAAAATACAAGTAATATGGATGCTTATAAGTGACAATAGCAATCTGAAATAAAAATAGCAGCAAGCAAACATGTAGCAGAACGGAATGTAAACGGTGTTTCAATGCTTAGAAACAAGGCTTAGGGATCATATTTTCACTAGTACACACTCTCAACAATAATAACATAATTGAATGCATAAATATCATCTCTTCACCATGCTACTCCGAACCACTCTCCGGTCGGATAATAAACACCAATCATTGCGTAGGGCTGTAACAGCCCTCCTCAAGTCTGTATTTCCTCTCTAGGGCACCACACGCTGTCACTTTGAGCACCCCAAATTAGTACTAAACAAACGCCACAATTTCATAGGGTCATCCAACACAAAATATAAATATCATGCTAAACCACACGGTCCACACACTATCACCTTTACACCGTGATCAAAGTGTTTACGGAGATCTCATAACAAAACCACTTGAGTAGCATAACAGATGAAGAGTAACATTTACTTATTCAACTAGATTATAAAGCTCATGATCACATAAAGATCACACCATGGAAGAGAGAGATGAGAGACATAGCTACCGGTAGAGCCCTCATCCCCGAGGGAGAACTACTCCCTCCTCATCATAGAAGACAGCAACAACGATAAAGATGATGGTGGAGTCGATGGAGATGGCTCGGGGGGGGCACTTCCCCGTCTCGGCAGGGTGTCGGAACAGAGATTTTTGTCCCCTGAAACTTTTCGGCGGCGGCGACGGAGCTACGGAACATTTCGTGGAAGGGGGCCGATATCTTTAGGATTTATGCATCGGGGGGAATAAATATGCGAATGGGCGACGGTGGCGGGTGCCCAGGGGCCCAGACCACCCCCAGGCGCGGTCAGGGGGCCACCTGCACACAGGGATGGTGTGGGGGGATCTAGCCCCCCCCCCTCCGGGTCTACTTTGGACTTCCTTGACGTGTTAGGAATTCTAAGACTTTTGGATTTTGTTTCGTACCATTCCGAAAATAATTCCAGAACAACCTTTCTGAAATCAAAAACAGCACAAAACAGGAACTGGCTCTGTGGCATCTTGTCAATACGTTAGTCCAGGAAAATGTCCGGAAAACAAAGGAAAACATGTGAAAACATAAAGGTATTGGATAGAAAACAAGCACGAAGCATCAAAAATTATAGATACGTTTGAGATGTATCAAGCATCCCAAATATTAACTTCTACTCGCTCTCGAGTAGGTAAGTGATAACACAGTAATTTTTTAGGTGACATGCTACCAACATAAACTTGATCATAATTGTAAAAGCATAAGTAAGCTGAGATCATAGTACTTTAAACACAGGCATGATAGATATAATTTCAACAATGAAGCTTAGCAATCATATTGCATCATGAAAAAGTAACACGAATAAAAGATCATGAATAATAATGCACTTGAAATTTATACGTTCGTTTCGAGCATAAAGAAAACATAGGAAAGTGATATTTCGCTTTTCCTTAAAAGTGGGGAAAAACATAAATGTCAGGACACCTTCAAAGTTCAAGTGGATGACTAGAACAAAAAAAATTGAGAGCAAATAATAACACGTCATGAATCAATTAATAATGTTTCTGGGAGAAATGCACATTAAACTCAGAATGGCAACTATGCTCTCTGTCACATTAAACAGTCTCAGCTATTTGAGAAAATGCAGGCTACAATAACAAATACTAAGCATAGAATTAAAATAACATCTAGCATGACACAAAAAAGTCTAGCCATAGTCTACACAAGCTTCTAATTGCACTGTTATAAGCACGAAAACCGTACCACTGCTTTCCAACACCAAACATTTTATACTAAACAAAAACTCTCCAAGAGATATAGCAATGAAGCAAGAGAGTACTAACACAACTCTACTAAAACTAACATATCTGAATAAGAGATGCATGAAAAACAGGAACTAAAAGGGGATTTTGCAGCAACTAGAAGAAAAACTAAGAACACGAGCATAATGAATTTTCATATGAAAAAGCGGAGAATGTCTCTCTCCCACATAAAGAATGCTATGTTCCAACAATATTATTGCGGCAAGGAAAACAAAATAAAACAAAAGAAAAGCAAATAGACGCTCCAAGTAAAATTCATATGATGTGACTAGAAGTGACCTAGTAAATTGTTGATGAAGAAGGGGATGTCTTGGGAATCCCCAAGCTTAGACGCTTGAGTCTTCTTAGAATTTGGTTGGATGAAACACGGGGGTATCCCCAGGCTTTGACCTTGCACTCTTCTTGATCACATTATATCACCCTCTTCTCTTGACCCTTGAAAACTTCCTTCACACTACACTTAATTCACATTAGAGGGTTAGTGCACAATTAAAAAATCACATTTTCTGCGAGGACACAAGAATTATTGATATTTTTAAACATTAGCTAGAGCCACTAATGTTTTATGGAGCAAAGAAATCCACTTGACATAGTAAAAGAGATAATGCAAGTAAAAAAGGCAGAATCTGTCAAAAGCAGAACATTTTGTAAAGACGAATTTTTTCGGGGCACTTAAGTTGCTCAGATCGACAAACGTAAAGAACGAAAAAGTTTCGGAATTATCTAAGGAATAAGCTCAAAAAAATTTAGGTCATTTTGATCTTTCTGTGCTTTATACGATTTTGTGCAGTGGACAGCAGAAATCAGTTTCCTGCACAGAAATCCAAAACCAAATCCAACTTTCGCTACAAACTTTACTTGGCACAACTAATACATGAAAATAAAGATACAAAGGAGTTTCTACAGAAGTATACAATCCCTTGAACCGAATAAAACAGAGAAAAACAAAGCAAAAAATAAAACCATGGGTTATCTCCCAAGAAGTGCTTTTCTTTAACGTCTTTTAGCTAGGCATAGAAAGCAAGAAGATGCTCACATAAGAAATATGAATTGAGCAAAAGAGAGCATCATGAAGCAAGTATGAAACAAATTTAGTCTAACCCACTTCTTATGTATAGGAATCTTGTAAAGAAATAAATTAAAGAAACTCAAACTAGAAATCATGGGAAGGTAGAACAAGAGCAATTTCAAAACTTACAACAAAAAGAGAGGTGTTTTAGTAACATGAAAATTCCTACAACCATATTTTCCTATCTCATAATAATTTTTAGTAGCATCATGAACAAACTCAACAACATAATCGTCACATAAAGCATGTTTTTCATGATCTAAAAGCACACAATTCATATCAAGCTCAAAAATAGTGGGATCAAAATGAAAAATAGAGACTTCTTCTTTCCCACTTTTAGCAATATCAAAACGAGATGATTGATCACTCTATTCTCAGTAGCATTAAAAAATATGACATCAAGTAACATAGGACCATCATATAGAGCATTATGATATAAATTTTCTAAACACTTCCTCATTATCATGCATATGAATAGTTGGAATAAATAGAGAATTATCATAAAACAAGGTATGAGTTAAAGAGTTACTATCATTGGGAGGTAGAAATGGGTAGCTCCCTTATTCCTCCTCTTGATCATCACTCCCCTCCTCTCTTTCATCCAATGAGCCTCCAGATTCAGCAATTTCTTCTTACATAGGCTCCTGCAAGACATTAGTCTCTTCCTTTGGTTGAGAGCATTCATAAAGATATTTAACAATATAGCCATTACCTTTTTTGTAATTATCAAAGAAAATTTCAAGTATATCATAAGTCTCGTATTTATAAGTTGCATCATCATTATTTTTAAACAACTAAGAAATTTCGAATGCACTGGAGGTCGATCCCTCCCACATGGTTGTGCTACAGCCGCCCTGTCTACGGCGGGTTCTCCTCGGTTTGACCGGTCGTGTGGTGCTCTCCTGGTGATACGACATTGGGGTCTTCAATTCCGTTGTGGCGTTTGTTGGTGGGCGGCAAGATGGGTGGAGCATGTCGGATTGTCCAGGGGTGTGGGTTTCGAGGTCGGGAGAAATCCTTGTCTTCTTGACACCGACGCGGTGATGCTTGTGAGTGTCGCCCTTCCTTCCTGAAGGGCGTATGGTGTACCTCTTCCCCACTACCTGTAGCGTACCGGGAGAAATCCTAGGACCCGTCCGGACAGCAGCAACGTCGTCGTTGTTTTCCTTCTTGGAGGTGGTGTTTGGTACGTGACATTTCAGAGTGCTAGGATAGTGGTGGGACTTTGCCGGAGAGAGCGCAACGGATGCGAGTCCCTTTTGTTTTTCTTGATCCACCTATGTTGGCTTTGTTTTCTTTTTTTTCTCTTTCGTTTCTTTTGGGCATGACTGTGCTGTTTTGCCCCAGTGGTGGTCTCATAACGTGTATCGGGTGGTTGTTATATTAATATAGCGGGGCGAAAGCCTATTTCGTGAGCAATAAATTCTTCAATTTGTTGCACATCATGAAATTCATAATTTCCCTTAACATAAGAAGATATGGTAACATTATCATTACACTCACATTGAAAAGGGAGGTTTTTATACCTCCTAAAGCAACAAGATTTATCAAAGCAATAAGTAACATTACAAGTAGAGCATAAGATTTTATCATAGTTATGCAATTTATTAATTTACTCACATAAGTGTATCCCTTTTTGTGACAAGCGGTAATCCTTATAATATTTTTGTTGTTCTTTCGTGAACCCATATTTCCAATAAGATTTAGTTTCAAAAAAATCAAATATTGATAGCAAGCATGATAAAGCAAGATTAAAACAGGATAAAAAAGACAACTAGAATAAGAACTATTTTTGTGTTTTTGATAAAGAGAAGCAAACAAGACATAATAAAATAGACTAAACAAACCAATAACAAAGTAAAGATATTGGAAGTGAGAGACTCCCCTTGCAGAAATCCTCTTTCTCCCCGGCAACGGCGCTAGAAAAGAGCTTGATGTCTACGCACGCTTCTATTCTTGTAGACAGTGTTGGCCTTCAAGTGCAGAGGTTTGTAGAACAGTAGCAAGTTTCCCTTAAGTGGATCACCCAAGGTTTATCGAACTCGGGTAGATAGAGGTCAAATATATCCCTCTCAAGCAACCTTGCAATTACGATACAAAAGTCTCTTGTGTCCCCAACACACCTAATACAATTGTCAGTTATATAGGTGAACTAGTTCGGCGAAGAGAGAGTAAAATACAAGTAATATGGATGATTATAAGTGACAATAGCAATCTGAAATAAAAATGGCAGCAAGCAAACATGTAGTAGAACTGAATATAAACGGTGTTTCAATGCTTAGAAACAAGGCCTAGGGATCATACTTTCACTAGTGCACACTCTCAACAATAATAACATAATTGAATGCATAAATATCATCTCTTGACTATGCTAGTCAGAACCACTCTCCGGTCGGATACCAAACACCAATCATCGCGTAGGGTTGTAACAGCACTCCTCAAGTCTGTATTCCCTCTATAGGGAACCCCACGCTGTCACTATGAGCGCCCCAAATTAGTACTACACAAACGCCACAATTTCATAGGGTCATCCAACACAAAATATAAATATCATGCTAAACCACACAGTGTACACACTATCACCTTTACACCGCGATCAAAGTGTTTACGGAGATCTCATAACAAAACCACTTGAGTAGCATACCAGATGAAGAGTAACATCTATTTTTTTAACTAGATTACAAAGCTCATGATCACATAAAGATCACACCATAGGAGAGAAAGATGAGACACATAGCTACTGGTAGAGCCCTCAGCCCCGAGGGAGAACTACTCCCTCCTCATCATAGGAGACAGCAACATCAATGAAGATGGTGGTGGACTCGATGGAGATGGCTCCGGGGGCACTTCTCTGTCCCGGCAGGGTGCCAGAACATAGATTTCTGTCCTCCTAAACTTGTCGGCAGCGGCGGCGGAGCTACGGAACTTTTCATGGAAGGGGGCCGATATCTTTAGGGTTTATGCATCGGGGGGAATAAATAGGCGAAAGGGCGATAGAGGTGGGTGCCCGAGGGGCCCACACCACCCCTAGGCGCGGCCAGGGGGCACCCGCGCCCTGGCATGGTGTGGAGGCTCGAGGGCCCCCATCCAGGTCTCCTTTATACTTCCTTGATGTGTCGGCAATTCTAAGACTTTTGGATTTTGTTTCGTCCAATTTCAAAAATATTTCCAGAGCAACTTTTCTGAAACAAAAAACAACAAAAAACAAGAACTGGCTCTGTGGTATCCTGTCAATAGGTTAGTCCAGGAAAACGTCCAGAAAACAAAGGAAAACATATGAAAACATAAAGATATTGGATAGAAAATAAGCATGGAGCATAAAAAATTATAGATACGTTTGAGACGTATCAGCCATCATGGGCAAATCCATGGTGAAGTCAGATGCGGGGAATGTCATGGAAGCTGAGATTGGAGGACTAGCAATAGTGATTGGAGTTTTGGAGTTTTACGAATCGTGGCATCGGTATATAAGTAGGGGCGGCAACAAAGGTGAAGTTCAAAGTCTTACCTTTCAGGCTGAAAGTCCAAGGTCTGGTCTAAATTAGTTGTGTGTGACAATGGCCTTACTGAAGGCATTGTTCTGAGAGTGGGGACTATCTCGAGGGTGAAAACCCAGGATTTTTGATCGGAGACGATGGCGCTTGTGCACTGTTTTCTTCTTGTAGGCATTGCTTTTGGAGAATTAGGACATCAGGTGTTTTCTTGGTGGTGGTTGTGTTACTTCTACAAGGACTGAAACTCTATGGTTGGACTTTTTTTAGTTTCTTCTTCTCTTTTTTGGTTGTGTCACTACTAGGAAAAAGGGCATCAGTGGCGCACCACTTTGGGGAATCAGTGGCGCACCATGGTGCGCCACTGCTATTGCGCCACTGATTCCCTGGAAGGGGTGCGCCACTGATTCCCCAATGGTGCGCCACTGATTCTCTGGGAAATCAGTGGCGCATGACTTTGGTGCGCCACTGATTCTCTAGAGTATGCATGCACTTTAGGGAATCAGTGGCGCACCACACAGATGCGCCACTGATGCTCTGCGCCACTGATTCCTTTTGATGCGCCACTGATTCCTTTGGGGATGCGCCACTGATTCTTATATACGTTTACGCAGTTTTGTTTGTACACGTATTTATACGGTATATATACAGGTTATATACAATTTAAATAATAGATTGCAAAGTAGAATAGACAAAGCTAATCATTGTCGCAATCTGGTTCATCATCACATTCATAGCTAAAATCCGAAATAGTAATAAGTTTGGAATATTACAAGTTCATCAACACATTATCAACACATAGTAGTCTAGCTAGTAGCAAGTCGTCCATCACAAGTTCATGAATCTCATCACATTACAAATTAAGGAGTGGATAGTCACCTACACTAGCAACAGAAATAGATCAGAACCGCAGTCACCGTGGCGAGAAAGAACCCACCTCTTCGGAAGATTCACGACGTTTCGTCCGATACGGGAGTTTTACCCTATAAGCGCGTGTAAACTCACGAGAGAGAAGTGGATGCCGGTGAAGCGGCCCACACCCCGGAGTGAAATCTTTGCCATCAAAAGGACACAACACACCTATAATAACATGCTATGGCACAAACTTGCTTGTGTTGGGGTCCAGAAGACCCGGAGCCCCCCCTCCGGTGAAACCCTAGACCCGCTGGAGAAATACCGGACTTATACGGAAACACGCGGTAACGGCGTCGAAAGGGGGTAGCATTGTGGAACTAGTTGCTTGCTTGTGTTAGGGTAGGCCATAGGAACATAAAACAACAAGGTAGAACCCACCTCTTCGGAAGATTCACGACGTTTCGTCCGATACGGGAGTTTCACCCTATAAGCGCGTGTAAACTCACGAGAGAGAAGTGGATGTCGGTGAAGCGGCCCACACCCCGGAGTGAAATCTTTGCCATCAAAAGGACACAACACACCTATAATAACATGCTATGGCACAAACTTGCTTGTGTTGGGGTCCAGAAGACCCGGAGCCCCCCCTCCGGTGAAACCCTAGACCCGCTGGAGAAATACCGGACTTATACGGAAACACGCGGTAACGGCGTCGAAAGGGGGTAGCATTGTGGAACTAGTTGCTTGCTTGTGTTAGGGTAGGCCATAGGAACATAAAACAACAAGGTAGAACCCACCTCTTCGGAAGATTCACGACGTTTCGTCCGATACGGGAGTTTCACCCTATAAGCGCGTGTAAACTCACGAGAGAGAAGTGGATGCCGGTGAAGCGGCCCACACCCCGGAGTGAAATATTTGCCATCAAAAGGACACAACACACCTATAATAACATGCTATGGCACAAACTTGCTTGTGTTGGGGTCCAGAAGACCCGGAGCCCCCCCTCCGGTGAAACCCTAGACCCGCTGGAGAAATACCGGACTTATACGGAAACACGCGGTAACGGCGTCGAAAGGGGGTAGCAATGTGGAACTAGTTTCTTGCTTGTGTTAGGGTAGGCCATAGGAACATAAAACAACAAGTTAGAACCCACCTCTTTGGAAGATTCACGACGTTTCGTCCGATACGGGAGTTTCACCCTATAAGCGCGTGTAAACTCACGAGAGAGAAGTGGATGCCGGTGAAGCGGCCCACACCCCGGAGTGAAATCTTTGCCATCAAAAGGACACAACACACCTATAATAACATGCTATGGCACAAACTTGCTTGTGTTGGGGTCCAGAAGACCCGGAGCCCCCCCTCCGGTGAAACCCTAGACCCGCTGGAGAAATACCGGACTTATACGGAAACACACGGTAACGGCGTCGAAAGGGGGTAGCATTGTGGAACTAGTTGCTTGCTTGTGTTAGGGTAGGCCATAGTAACATAAAACAACAAGGTAGAACCCACCTCTTCGGAAGATTCACGACGTTTCGTCCGATACGGGAGTTTCACCCTATAAGCGCGTGTAAACTCACGAGAGAGAAGTGGATGCCGGTGAAGCGGCCCACACCCCGGAGTGAAATCTTTGCCATCAAAAGTACACAACACACCTATAATAACATGCTATGGCACAAACTTGCTTGTGTTGGGGTCCAGAAGACCCGGAGCCCCCCCTCCGGTGAAACCCTAGACCCGCTGGAGAAATACCGGACTTATACGGAAACACGCGGTAACGGCGTCGAAAGGGGGTAGCAATGTGGAACTAGTTGCTTGCTTGTGTTAGGGTAGGCCATAGGAACATAAAACACAAATAAAATAGACTTAGTGTGTGAAAACCCACTCGATAGTGGTGTCGGTGTAGTATGAATAAATGAAATTGACTTAGATCTCTCGATACATGGTAACGGTTGTGAATTTATATATTTTAAACATAAAATATTAACAATTGAGATAGATCAATTGAGAGTAATTAATAAATACACATGCATCCAAAAAATAAGAAAAAAAATTTGCACCTGTGCCGACGGCAAAGCCGTCGGCATACGACTTGGTAGGCCCAACCAGACGGTACAGTCAACCGTGCCGACGGCTTTTGGGTGGCCGAAGGCCACCGTCGGCCTCATTTCCCTTGTGCCGACGGCTTGCTGGGTGCCGAGGGCCACCGTCGGCATCCTTTCCGCAGTGCCGACGGCAAGATCTGTGCCGACGGCCTCTGTGGCAGGCTAGGGCTCCGACCCCCTACGCCGACGGCCCCCGGCATTTGGCCGTCGGCGCAGGATTTGGCCGTCGGCGTACTGAGTGATTCCTGTAGTGATGCCACCACGGCGGACAAAATGGTCTAAACAGACAGTGGAGTTCCAACACGGAGAGCGATATAGGATGTAACACAACGACTGCGGCGGGGCGATCTCGCTCGCATTGTGGCCTCGCGGTGGCATCTTTCTCTGTTCGTCTCCGTTGCAACTGGTAGACCAGTTCGTTCAGGATGGCCAGGCTAGTCAACCGGCACGGAAAAGACATTCCTAAAGCTCCAAATGTCTCGATGAATGGGAAGACAACATAATCCAGGGGACTAAGAGACATTGATCTCAGAGAGCAGAACAAAGCACTCCTGATAAAAAAAAAACTGGATAAGTCATATAACTGTGCTAATATCCCCTGGATTAAATTGATCTGGAATATGCATATCATTCTGATGAAACCATGCCATATATATATGAAACATTGCAGATTCTATTTGTGGTGGAAAGATTGCAAGTCCCTATAGTTTTCTACTAGGCTCATGTATTCTTACAAAATTTAATAGTAAAAAAAATCACTAGGTTAAAAAATGTTCACGGGTTAAAAAGAAATTTTCATGGGAGTTCAAAAAAGTTGACTAGTTTCAAAAAAAAATTATTGTCAGGGATTTAGAAATATATTTACACGTTTAAAAGAAGAAAACACTTATTTACCACTGATTGTTCCTACGGCCGGTTCGTCACGTCGCGCTTTTGCTATAGAAAGTTGAGTGCCGCTATCGTGAGGCCCACCATCCCACCCATCTAGTCGTGTCGCGTGCCTTTCCTTTGCCTATGTCACTTTTCTAGTGGAAACCGGAGCTTTCGTCCAACCCGAGAATGAGCTTTAGTCCGGGTCTCGTTACGAACCGGAACATTCCGAACCAGGACTAATGCTCACATCAGTCCCGGTTCGATCGACTAGAGGGCCAAACGGGGCTCGACCGCCTTTAGTACCGGTTTGTTTGGGATCTTTAGTCCTGGTTTGTGGCTCAAATCGGGACTAAAGGGGTCGATACCCTTTAGTCCGGTTTGTGTCTCAAAGCGTGACTAAAAGTAGACCTAGTGAACTTTTCATGGGAGTTTGAAAAATTTCTCCAGTTTAAAACAATTATATTATTGAGGATTTAGAAAATATTGAAGGGTTTAAAAACATATATTTCCATTATTAAACGTACTTCACAAAATAAGTAGAAACTATTTTTTTTAAATAATTTTACGAAAGAAAAACACTAGTTACTGGGCTGCGATAATGCGGCCCAACTGCTCTTCCTTGAGGCGGCGTGGGTGTGCAGCGTGGGTGTGTAGGGTGGATAAAAAGGTAGAATTTTTGAGAGAGAAAACACATAAATTGTTGTCATAAACATTATGGTGTATAGGGTTGGACCTTCCTCCCATTTCCATATTAGGCTTAATATTATTATCATAGGCAAAACTTGCAATCCAAGATAAGGCCCACATATCCGATTCGCCCTTGAAGTTCCCTGGTATTTTCTATTTAACCCCTCAGGTCTACTCAGTGAATCCGGGCTGGCTGTCGTTTGCCATTGGCTTGGCAGTTTTGCTATGCTTTTGTTTCCTAAAGCAGATCTCATTGGATCATATACCCTACTTTGAGGTGCACTTACCATTTTGGCGAATCAATATTCAAAAAATAGGGATTGGGGACTAGGCCAACTCATTTGGTTAGGACTACATTAGAAAGAAACAACATCGTTCCAAATTAAATCATAGGGGAAAAACAAGGAAATGCTTCTAGCTGTAGTTATCAAAAGAAGAGAAAGGAACGGAATCAATACCCTATAAAAGTGAAAGGAATTGTTATCTTAAAAGAGAAAGGGATAAAGACCCTTAGCTAGCTTGCAGCACGCGCTAAGTACCTCATATAGTACCATAATTAGCTTGCAACGCCTGCTAGGTATCTCATACAGTACTGATGACCACACACATATAAATATCCCACTAAATTAAGTTGACGGATGCAAAGCCGCTCGGTGCTACATAAGAAACTACTGGAGTACTCAGTCAGCAGGTATGCCGTGATATTCCAATTCCAGTAGTTTTCTCATAGTAGATTATATTTTGCTGATAATAACGATAGATTATAAGGTTTCATTAGGAATTATGGTCCGATAGGAAGAGTACATGTAAATATGCGATTGCAATAAATATCTCAACCGCATATCTGTATGTTCATGCAACTCCTAAAGTGGAGTTTTTAGAAGAATTTTTTTGGAAAAAAAATAACTCGGAAATAATAGTAAATTAGATTTAAAAAAATCACCTAGTTATATACATCGTGCATATATATATTTATGGGTTGTTCCTGCTTAAAGAAACTCGCAATTTGGTTCAAAATGGAAGCTTTCATTACCGCGAGCATTAATATATGAACCCCATTTGACGGCAGAAGTTTAGTAATGTGTTAATTCTCTACCATGGAATGTAGGATATTTTCTTGATTAATTAACCCAGCCTATGCTTGCTAGCTATATATATACGTACACATCATACCCTGATTGCACACCTAATTATGAGAGATACCGCGCTGACTTATCGCATTGGATATTTACTGTGCAGTTGCAAGTCAAGATTGAGAGAGCATTCATAGAAGCGTATTTGCATCCATGGCTGAGGCGAAAATGCACACTAGTACCATTATGCTGCAACTATTCAGTGATTGGGAAATCCATGTATTGATTCTCCTGAGCTTTGCCCTACAAATATTCCTCTTCTTCGCCGGCGGCCTCCGACGCCGCAACAACCATATGCTGCTTAGGATCACCATATGGATATCTTACATGTCAGCTGATTTTATAGCAGCATACACACTAGGCCGCCTTTCACGCAGTTGGCCTGTCAGAGATGAGAAGCACAAGTCAGTTACCCATGAGCTCCCCATCTTGTGGGCACCATTCCTTCTCATCCACCTTGGAGGACAGGATACTGTTACTGCTTTCTCACTGGAGGACAATGAGCTGTGGTTGAGGCACCTGCTGAACCTGGTAGGCCAAGCATGCATAGTTGTGTATGTGTTGTGGAAGTGGTTGTCATTGGCACAGTACCAAGTTGTAATCCCGGCTGCATTTTTATTTGTTGCCGGGATCATCAAGTATGGGGAGAGGATTTGGGCACTCAAGTTGGGGAGCCAGAAAGGTCTCAGGACCTCCACCAGCAGAGATGTGATGAAGGAATACCTAAGAGTAGTACAGGAAGTTGAAATATTTTCAAGTAACAGCAGACGTGTGTATGAAGAAATTATTCTGCATGCTCTTCAAACCGAGCAATGTGTGCGGTATATATTCACCGGAAGGAAACTCGACATGTTGTCTCGAGTGTCTGGAAAATTTCTATATTATGAGGATAGAGGAGATGCGGAAGTGAGTTTCAAGAGGGTGGAGATTGAGCTTAGCATAATGTACGACAGCCTCTTCACAAAATCCCGGGTGACTCAAACAAGGCCCGGCAGCATCCTTCGTTGCATCTCGATCGCCTTCATGGTGGCTGCCTTTGTGCTGTATGTGGTGAAGATGATCAACTTTGACTACCATACAAGAAGAAGCAGAGCTGATGCTGCCATCACCTATATATTATTCATTGGAGCATTTTGCCTGGAAGCTTTCTCGATCTTTGTCATGATGATGTCTCCATGGCAGTGGCCTCTCTTGGAAGCTGGTCGGTTCTGTCGACGAGTGGCCTGGCTCTGGCCTATCTTCATGAGGGTCCATCCAGAGACCAAGCCATGGTGGTCAAACTCAATGGGACAATACAACTTGTTAGCGAGCAGTAGAAGACTGGAGAACAATTGGAGTAGCACCGTGGTGATGGCAAAGATAGCAGGCGCACTTGGAGCTATGGAGTGGTGGAACAAGATAAGAAACACCAAGCATGCCCCGGTGACGAGCGAGATCAAGGAGCTCATCAATGATTCGATAGGCTACGGGTGCATCCCTGTCCCAACTCATTATAGATTGCTATTCAAGGTTCCATTCGAGGAGGCCTTGTTGTCGCTACACTTGTGGACAGACGTGGTGATGCACAAGGCGGCGGCGGCGGCAGCGACTCAAGGCCAAGACCAAGACCAAGACCAAGAGGTGGAGTTGCGACGGCGGCGGATGGATAACTGCAAGACGCTGTCTAACTACATGGTGTACCTGCTGGTGGAGCACCCTGCCATGTTACCTGGCCGGAGCAACATCCAGGATTTAATGGAGCGTAGTTTCTTACAAGTGATTACAAGTGCATCCGACAAGGCGAACAAGGAGGAGGACATTCTTGAGGGTTTGGCAAAGGGTTATGGCGGTCCTGGCTACGACTTCTGGCGGAATCAAAAAGTGGAGCTGGAGAAGCAAGGCGGCATCGAAAAGGAGCTGGTGGTACTGGAGCAGGTGTGGGTGCGGATGCTCCTCTACGCCGCCGGAAAGTGCCGGCCGGAAGAGCATGCTCGACCGCTCAGCACAGGGGTTGAGCTCATCACCTTTGTTTGGCTCATCATGGCGCATCACTCACTCGGAGATGTGGATACCATTGTCAACCTTAACACAACAACAGCTGATGATACTACTGGTACTACCAACACTGCAGCCGTATATCTCATGGATCCGCCGCCTCCACCAGTGCCTCCACCCAGTGAGTAATTATATGTCTAATTTAAATTTATATACCGAGACCATGAGTGGGGGAGTGTTGGTTCCTTCCTCTGGCCCTTTTTGCTAAAGAGCTCTGCGGTTTACTAGTTAATCAAGAAGGACACTCGTATGTATCTGTTTTCATCTCTCAAGGTGTAACTATGTAAGACAAGAGTAATATCCGCCAAACAAAACATTCATTCACTCCCACGTCCCATGCAGCGCCCTCCTGTAGTGACATGGGGGAAACCTAGCGCCACTGCAACCTCCTCCTATAAATCTTTCACACTGCCACTGCAGGAAAAGATTGTACTCTCACCTAGGATGGTGGCGGAGGGGCATATATTCCCATCCTCGCGCTCTCGGCCCCCAAGAACGAAAAAGTTTCGGAATTATCTAAGGATAAGCTCAAAAAAAATTAGGTCATTTTGATCTTTCTGTGCTTTATACGATTTTGTGCAGTGGACAGCAGAAATCAGTTTCCTGCACAGAAATCCAAAACCAAATCCAACTTTCGCTACAAACTTTACTTGGCACAACTAATACATGAAAATAAAGATACAAAGGAGTTTCTACAGAAGTATACAATCCCTTGAATCGAATAAAACAGAGAAAAACAAAGCAAAAAATAAAACCATGGGTTATCTCCCAAGAAGTGCTTTTCTTTAACGTCTTTTAGCTAGGCATAGAAAGCAAGAAGATGCTCACATAAGAAATATGAATTGAGCAAAAGAGAGCATCATGAAGCAAGTATGAAACAAATTTAGTCTAACCCACTTCTTATGTATAGGAATCTTGTAAAGAAATAAATTAAAGAAACTCAAACTAGAAATCATGGGAAGGTAGAACAAGAGCAATTTCAAAACTTTCAACAAAAAGAGAGGTGTTTTAGTAACATGAAAATTCCTACAACCATATTTTCCTATCTCATAATAATTTTTAGTAGCATCATGAACAAACTCAACAACATAATCGTCACATAAAGCATGTTTGTCATGATCTAAAAGCACACAATTCATATCAAGCTCAAAAATAGTGGGATCAAAATAAAAAATAGAGACTTCTTCTTTCCCACTTTTAGCAATATCAAAACGAGATGATTGATCACTCTATTCTCAGTAGCATTAAAAAATATGACATCAAGTAACATAGTACCATCATATAGAGCATTATGATATAAATTTTCTAAACACTTCCTCATTATCATGCATATGAATAGTTGGAATAAATAGAGAATTATCATAAAACAAGGTATGAGTTAAAGAGTTACTATCATTGGGAGGTAGAAATGGGTAGCTCCCTTATTCCTCCTCTTGATCATCACTCCCCTCCTCTCTTTCATCCAATGAGCCTCCAGATTCAGCAATTTCTTCTTACATAGGGTCCTGCAAGACATTAGTCTCTTCCTTTGGTTGAGAGCATTCATAAAGATATTTAACAATATAGCCATTACCTTTTTTGTAATTATCAAAGAAAATTTCAAGTATATCATAAGTCTCGTATTTATAAGTTGCATCATCATTATTTTTAAACAACTAAGAAATTTCGAATGCACTGGAGGTCGATCCCTCCCACATGGTTGTGCTACAGCCGCCCTGTCTACGGCGGGTTCTCCTCGGTTTGACCGGTCGTGTGGTGCTCTCCTGGTGATACGACATTGGGGTCTTCAATTCCGTGGTGGCGTTTGTTGGTGGGTGGCAAGATGGGTGGAGCATGTCGGATTGTCCAGGGGTGTGGGTTTCGAGGTCGGGAGAAATCCTTGTCTTCTTGACACCGACGCGGTGATGCTTGTGAGTGTCGCCCTTCCTTCCTGAAGAGCGTATGGTGTACCTCTTCCCCACTACCTGTAGCGTACCGGGAGAAATCCTAGGACCCGTCCGGACAGCAGCAACGTCGTCGTTGTTTTCCTTCTTGGAGGTGGTGTTTGGTACGTGACATTTCAGAGTGCTAGGATAGTGGTGGGAGTTTGCCGGAGAGAGCGCAACGGATGCGAGTCCTTTTTGTTTTTCTTGATCCACCTATGTTGGCTTTGTTTTCTTTTTTTTCTCTTTTGTTTCTTTTGGGCATGACTGTGCTGTTTTGCCCCAGTGGTGGTCTCATAACGTGTATCGGGTGGTTGCTATATTAATATAGCGGGGCGAAAGCCTATTTCGTGAGCAATAAATTCTTCAATTTGTTCCACATCATGAAATTCATAATTTCCCTTAACATAAGAAGATATGGTAACATTATCATTACACTCACATTGAAAAGGGAGGTTTTTATACCTCCTAAAGCAACAAGATTTATCAAAGCAATAAGTAACATTACAAGTAGAGCATATGATTTTATCATAGTTATGCAATTTATTAATTTACTCACATAAGTGTATCCCTTTTTGTGACAAGCGGTAATACTTATAATATTTTTGTTGTTCTTCCGTGACCCCATATTTTCAATAAGATTTAGTTTCAAAAAAAACAAATATTGATAGCAAGCATGATAAAGCAAGATTAAAACAGGATAAAAAAGACAACTAGAATAAGAACTATTTTTTGTGTTTTTGATAAAGAGAAGCAAACAAGACATAATAAAATAGACTAAACAAACCAATAACAAAGTAAAGATATTGGAAGTGAGAGACTCCCTTTGCAGAAATCCTCTTTCTCCCCGGCAACGGCGCTAGAAAAGAGCTTGATGTCTACGCACGCTTCTATTCTTGTAGACAGTGTTGGCCTTCAAGTGCAGAGGTTTGTAGAACAGTAGCAAGTTTCCCTTAAGTGGATCACCCAAGGTTTATCGAACTCGGGTAGATAGAGGTCAAATATATCCCTCTCAAGCAACCTTGCAATTACGATACAAAAGTCTCTTGTGTCCGCAACACACCTAATACAATTGTCAGTTGTATAGGCGAACTAGTTCGGCGAAGAGAGAGTAAAATACAAGTAATATGGATGATTATAAGTGACAATAGCAATCTGAAATAAAAATGACAGCAAGCAAACATGTAGTAGAACTGAATATAAACGGTGTTTCAATGCTTAGAAACAAGGCCTAGGGATCATACTTTCACTAGTGCACACTCTCAACAATAATAACATAATTGAATGCATAAATATCATCTATTGACTATGCTAGTCAGAACCACTCTCCGGTCGGATACCAAACACCAATCATCGCGTAGGGTTGTAACAGCACTCCTCAAGTCTGTATTCCCTCTATAGGGAACCCCACGCTGTCACTATGAGCGCCCCAAATTAGTACTACACAAACGCCACAATTTCATAGGGTCATCCAACACAAAATATAAATATCATGCTAAACCACACAGTGTACACACTGTCACCTTTACACCGCGATCAAAGTGTTTACGGAGATCTCATAACAAAACCACTTGAGTAGCATACCAGATGAAGAGTAACATCTATTTTTTAAACTAGATTACAAAGCTCATGATCACATAAAGATCACACCATAGGAGAGAAAGATGAGACACATAGCTACTGGTAGAGCCCTCAGCCCCGAGGGAGAACTACTACCTCCTCATCATAGGAGACAGCAACATCAATGAAGATGGTGGTGGACTCGATGGAGATGGCTCCGGGGGCACTTCTCTGTCCCGGCAGGGTGCCAGAACATAGATTTCTGTCCCCCTAAACTTGTCGGCAGCGGCGGCGGAGCTACGGAACTTTTCATGGAAGGGGGCCGATATCTTTAGGGTTTATGCATCGGGGGGAATAAATAGGCGAAAGGGCGATAGAGGTGGGTGCCCGAGGGGCCCACACCACCCCTAGGCGCGGCCAGGGGGCACCCGCGCCCTGGCATGGTGTGGAGGCTCGAGGGCCCCCATCCAGGTCTCCTTTATACTTCCTTGATGTGTCGGCAATTCTAAGACTTTTGGATTTTGTTTCCTCCAATTTCAAAAATATTTCCAGAGCAACTTTTCTGAAACAAAAAACAACAAAAAACAAGAACTGGCTCTGTGGTATCCTGTCAATAGGTTAGTCCAGGAAAACGTCCAGAAAACAAAGGAAAACATATGAAAACATAAAGATATTGGATAGAAAATAAGCATGGAGCATAAAAAATTATAGATACGTTTGAGACGTATCAGCCATCATGGGCAAATCCATGGTGAAGTCAGATGCGGGGAATGTCATGGAAGCTGAGATTGGAGGACTAGCAATAGTGATTGGAGTTTTGGAGTTTTACGAATCGTGGCATCGGTATATAAGTAGGGGCGGCAACAAAGGTGAAGTTCAAAGTCTTACCTTTCAGGCTGAAAGTCCAAGGTCTGGTCTAAATTAGTTGCGTGTGACAATGGCCTTACTGAAGGCATTGTTTTGAGAGTGGGGACTATCTCGAGGGTGAAAACCCAGGATTTTTTATCGGAGACGATGGCGCTTGTGCACTGTTTTCTTCTTGTAGGCATTGCTTTTGGAGAATTAGGACATCAGGTGTTTTCTTGGTGGTGGTTGTGTTACTTCCACAAGGACTGAAACTCTATGGTTGGACTTTTTTTAGTTTCTTCTTCTCTTTTTTGATTGTGTCACTACTAGGAAAAAGGGCATCAGTGGCGCACCACTTTGGGGAATCAGTGGCGCACCATGGTGCGCCACTGCTATTGCGCCACTGATTCCCTGGAAGGGGTGCGCCACTGATTCCCCAATGGTGCGCCACTGATTCTCTGGGGAATCAGTGGCGCATGACTTTGGTGCGCCACTGATTCTCTAGAGTATGCATGCACTTTAGGGAATCAGTGGCGCACCACACAGATGCGCCACTGATGCTCTGCGCCACTGATTCCTTTTGATGCGCCACTGTCCTTTGGGGATGCGCCACTGATTCTTATATACGTTTACGCAGTTTTGTTTGTACACGTATTTATACGGTATATATACAGGTTATATACAATTTAAATAATAGATTGCAAAGTAGAATAGACAAAGCTAATCATTGTCGCAATCTGGTTCATCATCACATTCATAGCTAAAATCCGAAATAGTAATAAGTTTGGAATATTACAAGTTCATCAACACATTATCAACACATAGTAGTCTAGCTAGTAGCAAGTCGTCCATCACAAGTTCATGAATCTCATCACATTACAAATTAAGGAGTGGATAGTCACCGACACTAGCAACAGAAATAGATCAGAACCGCAGTCACCGTGGCGAGAAAGACGGCAAAGGTCTTCATCTCCCCCTTTGTGTAGACATCATGCACGGCCTATAGTCACCCTGCATCTCTAGGCGATCGTCTATGTCTCTGTTAGGTGGTTGAATGCCGGTGTAGAAGATCCCCCCTCCCCCTTGTGTAGACATTATGAACAATGATTGTTGCGCCACTGATGCATGACATGTGAGATGCAAAGACACAAATGCAACTAATCAATATTAAGCGGAATTGGGGTTCTAACAATTAATTTAGAAGGTTTGAGTTATTTATTTACACGTCAATTTAAATGTTGATTAGCATGGCGGGGCCAGATACAGATGAGCTACACCAATTTAAATGGAACAAGGATAATAGATATAATAACATCCCGACACATTCCATATTTCGTTATTATAGGTGAATTTGCTAACGAACCCCAACCCAAAAGATGCAATGCGACATGGTGATATGACATTCATAAAATAGATGACATTTTGTATAACATAGGGCTTATATAGGTGAAAGGGTTGGGGTTGGGTTCGCACGTTGGAAAGAGGATTCGGTTAACGCCGGTGTCTTCGGGCGTAGAGGTAGTAGTCGACGCGGAGGAAGTAGGCGCTCTCGTTCCCGTAGTCGAAGTAGTCGTGGCCGAACCGCTACATCGTCATCTTCAGACTTGTCGTCGGGAATATTGACGTGGTCATGTGGACACGCACGAAGGCGGCCAATGCAAAGCGGGCATAGTTGATCGGTGGTAAGGTACTCGTTCACGCTACGGTTCTTGTCCGAGAAGATCATGGCGATGAGGTACGGGTCGGGGAGGATCTTGGCAGCGTCACGGTGACAGAGTCACGGTCAAGATTCAGGGATGAAGGTGACAACGGAAACAGGTCTTGGCATGGACGGGGAGGCGCTGCACACCTTGCAGCCAATACGACAAACACCTGACAGGCATCATCTGGAAGGTGGCGTAGGTCCATGTTCTTCCCCAATTGTTGTTATGACTGAGCAGCTAGTTCACCGTTTCCTATGACATTTGTGGCATCTCTAGCTCCCCCAAGACCTGCCTAGGCAATCAATAGACAGACAAAGCAGTATTTTGTAACTGAGTGTTATAACTTAGTAGCATTCAAATATCAGCTTTAAACGCTAGAGGCTAGGAAACTTGTAATAGGTGCGTGCCAGATTGAATTAAAAAGGTCAATCATTCATCATTAAGAGTAGTAATTTAATCTTAATACACATAAGTATAGGGGTTTCATTCTGCTATCCCTATATTTCACTTCTGAGTAAGGCCTTGCATTAAGTACCAACTACGTGGTCCCTATTTATGTGTATCACATTCTGAAATTTTCTTAAAGATATAGAGAGTTAATGCTCACAGCAGACGATAGGTAGGCAGTAAACAACCGAGCCACGATCCAATTGTGACTTATGAGGTCAAGTTTTACTATTCTTGTGATATCTTTCCAGCAATTTAGTACAACAGGTGCATCCTTGTGACTGAACTTCCAAGTTTCTAGCAATAGAAGTCCCTAGATGTTGACAACTTATGAGAGCAGAACTATGACTGTACTCCAGGCATGACATTTCCAGCAACATATAAACGCAAACCGTGGAAAGAATATTGAGCAGCAGTAACAGTGTCATCAAACAGAATTTTACACAACTTACTTCGACAACGGCAAAGTCAACATTTTCTCGTGAGAATATGAGAAATGTCCATGCATTCCTGCTTGTTACAACAATTTCAGGTCTACATCAAATATTCATTTTACACTATTGGTTTTGCAAATTTGCAAACAGAGATCATAAGACCTAATTTAGCAGTGCAAAATTGATTCACACCCTGCAAGGTCTAACACAATAAGGTACAACGCAAACAAACAAAGAAGAAGCGATGCCGCAAGTAACTATTCGATTTTCTTGCTATGTTCATGTATATTGCACTTGTAGCTCCTCGTTTGGGGACAGCGAATACAATTTCAGAGTTCACATTGGGTTTTTTTCAAAGCAAAACTAACTAATTCTGCAACTTAACAGAGAACTACCTCGAAGTGGGTCAGGGCTCCATTTTCTGATTCTATCGATTCATCAATAGCTTCCTTCGCCTCAAGAAAAATTGCACTCAGCAGCTCAGCTGTAACAGGGTCTCCATGTTCTCCAACAGAAATGCGCTCTCGAATCGTTAGAAGGTGTGGGCTGCATAGAGAGCAGAATCTTAGAATTCTCGTAGCTCCCAAATAAAATTAACATAACTATAGGCACCATAACCGGGAAGCAAAGACAAGATTGCATAGTACGATTGTTGTCCCTTGACATCCCTCGCTGTAGAAAGTTAGAAGACATGCATGAAGCAGAATGTGGGTGATGTTAGTCACGTGGAATAGGATCCCACTCTGTAGCCTTGCTCCCTTATGACATTGGACAGGAACGCGGCGGTGGAACCTTTTCCCTTGGTGCCGGCGATATGAACATCCTGCAGACACGATCGCTCGAATCAATCCTTCCATTTGGAACACAGTAGTGGGTGTGCTTGGTAAATGAGAGGGGGGGCACGAGGCTCACCGGGTAGTGGGTGTGCGGGTCGCTGAGGCGGCGCACGCGGCCGAGGTCGAAGCCGTCGCCGGAGTCGGTCCCGGCGCCGCGTGGCACCCCGGAGCGCTCGTAGTTGCGTAGCCGGTCCATGTACTCCAGGAACTCCCCGAGCTGCCCCTCCTCGCCACGCGGTCCCTGGCGACCTTGAGCTCGTGGATGTAGGTCGCCGCGGACGATACGATCGAGTTCTTGTACCCCTGCAGCATTGAAATACTCCGTCAGCATGTGATGAGATTTAGGCAGGCGGCGGCGTGGGCGGCTGCGGTGGGCCAAGTGTCGGGCGGGACTTGCATCGAACACTTGGCAGGCGTCGCATGAGGTCGTGGGCTGCAGCGAGCCAATGGTAAAAGAGGAACAACGCACAACATGGAGGTCGGCGAGGCCGGTGGCAAAGCAAGCTTGGCACATCATCATCCGCACGAGCAGTAGCATGGAGCGGGGCCGGCCGGAGCTGGAGCCGTTCGCGTCGCCGGGTTACTGCCGACCGAGAGGGTTCCCAAGGCCGCGACTTGGTTGCCGTCCACACCAGCTCCGTGCGGTCGATCCAGTCTCCTTGCAACTCCGTAGAATCGAGAGAGCAGCAGGAGGTGGAGATGGGTAGGGCATGATATCCAAGTGATATCCGTGTCGGCAAGGTCGATCCAGCCGAACCCCAAGTTGGGAACCAGAACACAAGGAGATGGCGTGAGCAGATGAGCCATGGAAGGAACATGCATAGGAGGGTGGGAGGAGAAGGGACTGACGTAGGCGGGAGATCTCGTCGATCTCAATGTCCATGGCGGCGGCCCATACCCTGGGACGACCCTTGGATGCCGCGCACGAGCAACGACGACATCTCCCTCCGGCGTCGCCCTCAATGTGTTGCCGGAAGGTGAGAATCAAGAGGTTGGGGTTCGACAAGCGGCGACGGAGGAAGAAAGCGAAAGGGGATCAGAGTGAGGGCGAGTGGGTGCGTGCGACTGTGCGAGGAGACGCGCGAGGAAGAAAGGAAAGGGTCCGAGTCCGAGGACGAATCCGTGGCGCATGTCGCATGAATCCGTGGCGCGCCGTGCTAACTAGTCCTTGGCCTAAACAGACACGAACCTAAATAGTCTAAACATCAGAAGAAACCATCTGCCGTTGCCTAGCCCAGTGGTTGATGTTGTATTCTGCTGCTCCACCAGCTCGGGTTCGAATCCCACCAACCAAAAAAAAATTATTAAATTTGTTTTCTCTACAAAACAAATCAGTACAATTCAACAAAATGTGTTGATTAATTTAGAACAAGATGTTAATTAATTTAGTGCATTTTTTAGCAGATAAGCTAACATATTTTATTAATATTATTTTACTTAGCAAACAAATCAATGTAATCCACGCACACATTACATCATACTTAGCAAAATAATTGTGTTGAATTTATCATCCGTAGCAAAATAAATATGTCGATTACATCATCGTTAATCAATTCATCGAATGCACGCACACACATGCTGCCACATCGTGATTCTCATAGCTCTAACTAGCATTTTTTACAATTTTCTTGCCTAGAATCAGTGGCGCGCCGCCTAGTGGTGCGCCACTGATGCTCCATAGAATCAGTGGCGCACCGCTAGTGGTGCGCCACTGATGCTATTGGGCATCCATGGGCGGTGCGCCACTAATTCTATTACGTATACATGGGTGTCGGGTATCAGTGGCGCACCAATGTGCGTGCGCCACTGATGCTTGGACAATCAGTGGCGCACGGCTACTTGATGTGCGACTGATGCCTATACATGTATGCTCCCAGCCACATTAGTGGCGCACGGCTACATGGTGCGCCACTGATGCTATGTCACCTATAGCCATTTTCCTAATAGTGTGTGCATCTGTAATACTAATAGGGTATTATATTGTTGCAGAGGCGGGGTGTAATTGGTATCTTCGTGATATTAATATATAGTCCTTATCAAGAAAAATTGCTAGAATTACAGTTATATAAGTGTTTCAATTGAAGTGGACATTTTCTTCAGTGTGATTTCCTGCATGTGTTTGGTGATTGTATTCCTAGTGAAAATGCTAAAAACTAAACTAAAATAAAGAAAAACAATTTGTGATTTCGTGGGGTTTTGGGGGGGGGGGGGGCATGAAGGGTTAGTTCACAATTTATAAAAACAATCTCTCCTATCTAAAAGAAGGATTCCGTTCCTTATTAGCCCTCCTACCCACTCTGCCCGTCCTTCGTCAAAACGTTTTTTTTTTCACGTCGTCCAAATTGTTTTCGGGCACTGGTATTTTTCCCATTCATTTTTTTCCCTCGGCGTCTCCCTAAATTACGCAGTCAACAACAATCAGTTTCTTTCAGCGGCAATCAATCAGCAGTCATCTCCCCCTAGGCACGACGACCGCCCCTAGGGCACACACCAACGGCCAGCGCACGCTCTCTCACACCCCCACCCCTCTTTCGCAGCCATCACCGATGCCTCGAGCAGCAGGCGGCCGAAGAACCACACTTGGGCCGGCGCCGACCAAGAAAGGCCGATGAGCCGGCGGCAGAGGCCACGGCCGCGGTCGCTTCTTCTGAAGACCGCCATGGAAGGAACGGCGCCGCCACCCCGGACACCCCGCGCAGGCTCCAGGTATCTGCCATTTTTTGGCGTTCATATCATGTGCCTACTATGGGATGTGATATCGGTCACTTACCTTTCAAGTATTTAGGTATTCCGATCCATTATAGAAAACTATTGAATAAGGAATGGAAGGAGGTAGAAGATCGATTTGAGAAAAAATTGAGTTCATGGTCAGGTAAATTGTTGTCTTACGGGGACCGTCTTGTTTTGATTAATTCGGTTTTAACGAGCCTACCTATGTTTCTACTATCCTTTTTCGAGATACCTATCGGGGTACGGAAGAGGTTAGATTTTTATCGGTCTCGTTTCTTCTGGCAAAGTGACAACAAGAAAAGAAAATATAGGTTGACTAAATGGAACATAGTTTGCAGGCCGAACGATCAGGGGGGGGGGGGGGTAGGCATTGAAGTTTTAGATATTAAGAACATTTGTTTGTTAAGCAAATGGTTTCACAAATTGCTGAATGAAGAAGGAGTTTGGCATGAACTCCTTTCTAATAAGTATATTGGAGATAAACCGTTATCTCACATACAAATGAAACCACTTGATTCACCCTTTTGGAAAGGACTAATGAATATAAAAAGACATTTCTTTGATCGGGGTGCGTTCCGGTTGGGGGATGGACAACAGGTGAGGTTTTGGGAGGATATTTGGTTAGGAGATGAACCGTTGTCTCATCAATATCCTACCTTGTTTAGTGTGGTTCGAAATCGTGGTGTTACGGTGGCAAACGTGCTATCCAACACACCATTGAATATTCAGTTTCGACGAACCATATCGGGGCCGAGGAGGGCCCTATGGCTGCATTTGGTAGAGCGTATGATGAATGTACGGCTCTCAGATGACAGGGATAAGTTCCAATGGAGATTAGCTGCGAATGCTACATTCTCTGTTAGGACAATGTACGCTGATATTATGCATGGGTCAACAATATACTTGCGGAAGTATTTGTGGAAGTTAAAGGTCCCCCTAAAGATTAAAATTTTTCTTTGGTTCCTTAATCGTAAGGTTATTCTCACTAAAGATAATTTGTCAAAACGCAATTGGATAGGATGTAAAAGGTGTGTTTTCTGTGACCAAGATGAAACCGTTCATCATCTATTTATATCGTGTGCTTTTGTGAGACATATTTGGCGTTTGTTGCATTTCACCTTTTCTATTTCTCCTTCGACCTCCATTGCGGATATGTTTGGTCCTTGGTTGAATGGAACGGATAAAAAGACAAAGGCGCGCATACGAATAGGCGTTGCTGTTGTGCTTTGGGCTGTTTGGAATTGTAGAAATAGTGTTGTGTTTGACAAGAAAAAGGGTGTTCATTTTATGCAGGTTATCAACATGGCGGTCTCCTACATTCACCTCTGGTCTTTCCTCCTACCTGCGGAGCAGCGAGGACTTATGGATACCGGTTGTGCTCGAATGATGGCGGTCGTTCGGGTTATTTACAGTCAGGGTGGGTGGCTTAATGAACGGCGTATTCATGCATAACGGTGTAATTTTTATTTGGCTTGTGTTTGTGGCCACGTTAAGTGACCCATGACTTGTAAACTCTAAATATTTTCGACACTCTTTTAATAAATACCAGCCGTGTGCATCATTTTGATGCAGAGGCTGGGGCCGAGGCTCCCATTTCAAAAAAAAAATGTGCCTACTATGTCAGTAGTCTTGCCGAGTTAAGATAAAAGATTTACCCGTTGAAGGTTGAGATGGCTAAATCTCTTCTTCAAAAGCCCACTTTGCCAAGTTGTTCAGTTGCAAGAATTGCAGTTCTAGCCGCTACTGATGATGCAGACGTCAATGGAAGCTTAGCAGACTGCTTTACATGCAGCTACTATGAAAGACGGCACAGAATCTACTTTCAACTTCCTTCTTGTCTCAGCAGAATTGCAAGTCTATGCACGTTGGCTCTCTTGGTAAGAACCAATCTGAGAAATCTTCAATGCAGTTGTTCAATTACTTTAATGTCAATAGCAGCAGCAAACTAAGTCACCAAATTATGTCCCAGTGTGATCATCCAAATGATGTCGGGACCGTCGGTCTTGCTGGCTGTTATAACTAGAATCACATGTTTAGTCTTTCCCTCTCCGATTGGGAGCATCTATGAAACTTTTGTTTGTCATGCAGCATTTGCAGTGGAAGTGTGGAAAATAAGAGTCGATGGCGCCAATTTCTGAAAGACTTGAGTGACAAATTTAAGGTAATTTGGCCCTAATCTTGGTTTCTTTTCACAGCATAAAACCTTAGACTTCAGATTGAGATAATGAATGGATTTGGGGGTTATTAATTCAGAGACTTGATATTGAATTCCGCATTTCCTTCTAAGCCAAGCCAAAATATGTACTTAAATAATTATTTGTGTTTTGATTGATTGTCTTGTTAATTTGCAGGAACGATGTTGTTTTGCTTTAAAAGAACATTTACTCACTTAACATTACTCGGTCCACTTCACGT
Source organism: Alopecurus myosuroides (assembly GCA_028641055.1). NCBI lineage: Eukaryota > Viridiplantae > Streptophyta > Magnoliopsida > Poales > Poaceae > Alopecurus > Alopecurus myosuroides. The sequence goes on from CM054059.1 coordinate 510,612,083, forward strand.
TCCCCTCCCTGTCCAGGGCGCTCCTCGATCGCTAACACGAAAATGGATGGGTGGATGGATGCTTGATTTCGTCTGGTTTTAATTAGGCGGTGTAACATATCATCAACGACGAGCTGATGCTGGACGAGAACCCAAGGCTTAACCTGGCGTCACTTGACACCGCCTGGATGGAGCCCGAGTGCAACAAGCTCATGATGGACGACATTGACGAGTACCCAGTCAGACATGGCATATATTTCCCAAGCCTCCATTCATGTAGGTGTGGAGAAATACTGACTGGCTCCCCACCGAGTTTTATAGAAGCAGCTCTGTAGGTGTTGCAAACTGTACTTTCCTTCCTGGGAAACGTTTACCACGTAGTGCAACAGGTCTAAATCATTTGACTATAACTAGGAGGATACATGTTGACAGCAAACGTTGTAATGTGTACAGAACATGGGATTTATAATTGTTTCGGGAATGAAGAGCATCTTTTCTTCCCAGGATGAGGCACGCGTTAGGCGCCCGTTGCATGCTAGAAGTAGCAAGGAAGGGCGGGAGTGATGGAGGCGTAAAGAGAGGTTGAGACGTCCATCGCATTGGGATTTTGGACTGTCACGAAGAGTTTGCAATCATCAAGGGAAGGAATAATCATGTGTAAAGATTTGTGCATTTATGGGAGTTGTGTAGCTCAAGGAAATATTTACATTTGAACTAGATTCTTATAAGATGTCTTCACTAGCATGCACCTGATGTTTTCTGTAATAAATCTGACTAGGAACATAGGTTAATTTGTCCACAGTGAATGTCAAATTCCTAAGGAGAAAAATCACATGTTGTACATGCCATCTTTGTCTTTGAAAACAATATACTCTTAAACTTTAAATACTTGATTTAGTGTCAAGCAAAACCAGCTCAGTAATAATTTTGTTCATATTAGCTAGGTTTAGGTATATTGCTCCCGAACCGATTTTACTCGGAATTGCATGTCAATGGCGTTGAGCTGATGATCGAACGGGAGCTGCGCATCTACATCCGACTTGTCCCATAACAATTTATACATATTTCTCTAATCCCTCGTCCCAGAGGGAAGTCAATGCCTTCGCGAAGTTAGGCGAGGTGACCATGAAGACACATGTCTAACTTGGCGCGATGCATGCTCTGGAGGTGTGAAACTGGCCAGTTTCGACAGGTTGCTCTATATCAACAGGGACTTTTTTTTTGGGAAATAAAACTCACTATATATAACCGAGTATGCAATCCGCCTCATTAAAAACCTTCAAGTCCCCTTAGGTACCCTGGTAAGGAAAAGAGTGCGTCTGAAACTTGCAGCCCCAACATTATTCAGTAGTTACATCCAGGACCAGAAAATTGATCAACCACCCCGGAGGTTGGTTAATCCAACTAATAGAGTTCCTATTACAAAACCAAACCTAGCTAGTTCATGAGCTACACTATTTGCAGACCTTGAACAATGATTAAATCTAACATTACCAATACTTGAGGCTAAGTCACTACACTCCGCAAAAATGGCTGATGCAGCATCCCACCATTGAGTCTGTCCAGTGCAAAAATTAATAACCTCCATAGAATCGGATTCAGCCTCAATATTATTAAACCCCAATCCAGCAGCAAGGGACAAACCATCCCTCATAGCCATAGCTTCCAAAGTGATCACATCAGCTCCTCTTTCAATATGAATGCATTGAGCTGCAATAAAATTCCCTTGATGATCTCTAATAACAGCCGCTGTAGATCCTTCCCTTCCATTCTCATGAAAGGAGGCATCAACATTGACTTTAACCATCTTAGGATTCGGTTTTTTCCACTTTATCACCGTTGTTGGAGCACCTACACACAAGGATTTCTTATAATTATTAGCAATAGCAAGAATCGACAAAGCCCACCTTTCTGAATTTGGAATTGGTTCACCATGCGTTGCCTGCCTTCTTATCCACCATAAATACCATCCTCCAATCAACAACAATTCTTTTATACCCACACTTGGCATAATAGTACTTTTCAAATCCTCAGCCAATAGCATTGTTTCTAATATAACCGATCCCGATCTCTCTTGCATAATCATAGAGTTAATATAGTCCGAAATCCCCAGATTTTTCCACAGAACAGTAGCCGGCTGACAGTCAAATAAAAGATGTTTAATATCTTCCGCAGCTTGGTGACAGATCGGACATTCACCGGAATTACCAATATGCCTATTTGCAAGAATTGATTTAAGAGGGATGATACCATGCAAAATCCTCCAACCAAATATTTGAATTTTTCGGGGAACTTGAGTATTCCATAGTTGTTTCCAAACTGCAGGTTGTGATGCCGGCCCAATATCTCTATCTGAATTCAGAAAACCTCTAACAGAGTGGGTCCATTCCGAATGATAAGAAGTCCTAACCGAAAATATCCCATTTATATCAACAGAGACTTACTTTGTAAGTCTTCATAACATATTTTTTCTCACCCGTTGCAACGCACGGGCATATTACCTAGTAGTCTCAAATGTTCCGTTCAGTAACCCCAAGCAACATGTGTGCGTCAAACAACTAAGTGTGTGTTTGGTAGCCTGGTTGCAGTCATACAATCTCCCCCACCCACTTTCTAGTTGTTTGATAGCATGTTTTTTCCCTCGTCCATGCTCACCTCATACGAAAAATGTTACTCAGCCTGGCTGGGTTGTGAAGCTCGAATCGAGCTTCGCACCTCAACCTGGCTGGACTCGTCCCGAAAGCATCCCACGTGTGGGCCCAAAAAATTATGCGTGCGTTCCATCGACCAGCCCCGAGTTGAACGCATCTTCTCTCTCCTTCCTTGCCTTCTCCCGTGAAATCGCCCCCTCCTCCGCCATAGTACAGCGCCGCAACCCAGGGCCTCCGCCACAGGACAACTCCGCCGCCCGCGGCCTCCACAACAGCACATCGTCGCCGGCCACCGCCTGGAGTCTCTTCCCAATGTCGAGCGCCACTGCCCAGGGCCTGGAGCCACCGCACGCACGACCTATCGGAGCTGCACACACAGTCCGTCGACGGCCCACACACAGCCGGTAGCCGTCGCCCAGTGCCGCGACCACGGCCGCCGAATAGCGGCATGTAACGCCACCTCTTCGCGCCACCCCGGAGAGGCCAACCGCCGGCGACGACCTTCCCGCATGGCATAGACATTTGCAGAAATCTGAGGACCCAATTGCTTTTTATAAATTATTTTTAGGGTCATTTTTGTAAGAAATTGGACACGGTTGTAATTCCATTTACTGGGCTTGGAGGACCTATAAGTAAAAACTGTGATATAATATTTTTAGTTATAAAATTTTCTCTAGATTAAAATTAAGATAATCTAACCACCTAATACAAGCATTATTGAAATCATATTACACACCGTTGAAATGGTAAAATGACTCGGCCTAGCTCACCGCATACAGGCCACCAAACAACATCTCATCTCGGCCTAGCTCAACACATACAAGCCACCAAACACGTGATAAAATCTCAACCCAACCTGTATAACGTTAGCCTGTCTCAGTGAGAAAGCCAATCTAGGGTGATACCGGCTATCAAACACACCCTAAGTAACCCATCAACCCAAGCAGCAATTTTCATGACATTAGGTACTGCATGAAAACCCAAATCCGCTTCTCACATGAGCTTGCTGAGTAACACTCGTTACTCAAACCTTCTGTTGATCTTTTTCTTAGACATTGAGGAAGCTATCCGTGACGTCAACGATCAAAGTACCAAAGACCAAGAGTTATACTGTGAAGCCCTAGATCCATCAGATGGAATGGAAGGAGGCGAATATATCATCCCGGATAGAGCCGACAATAATGAAGAAGTAGAACCAACATAGTAGTTAAGCGAGTCTAGTCTAGTATTAGAAGGGAATTTAGCCGAGCAGCTCTAAAATCTAACGTGTTGAGCTATCATGGTTCTCTTGTTGTTGTTCTTATTAGACTGGCTTGTAATAATAAGTAGTGTGAACTAGTGGACCCGCAATATTTCTATTGTGCTACTATGAGGAATGTAATATTTATGAACAACGGCTTCCGTAAATTTTATGTCATTGTTTTGTGCACTACACGTGCGGTACTAGTGTACGGGGTCACCGCAGTAACCCATCAACATAAGCACCATGCTCAAGTTTACAAGCTAAGTCCAAGAGTTTGCAACATCCTAGATTATAAATGTAAGCGAGACATGATATGGCATACTGAGTGTGCAGCCCCTGTGTGCTTAATTATATAGAAAACTAAAATCTCTCACTTATGGAAAAAACATGCTACTATGATTTTACTAGATCAGGTTCGGGTTGGAAAAAGGCATGGGACATTGGTTGTTGAAGCTCGTTGTATTCAAACAACCAAATGGCCTATGTTTATTTGCATCTGGGCCGCCAGAAGACTATAGAAGAATCAAGTTTGAGAATTAGATTCATGATAATGAAATGAAGTGGTTATCTTACGCAATTATAGAGAAATAGAGGGGGTTATTTAAAATAGGGATAAGAGATGAAATTAGATTAAAAAAATAATAGTAACCCATAAAAAAATTACATTTAGCATCATAAACTCTTTTAGAGCTTCCGTAGCAATACCATGCTATATCATGCATGAGCGTGGAATCGGATTTCCCATGCTATAATATGGATGTTCCATACAAGAAGAAGGAAAAGGAATACAGATAAAAAAGAACGGAGGAGATTGCTCAAGCCTGGAGATCGATGGACTAGAAAGATTAGGATTCTGATCTTGGGGTGATCTTGACGCCTTTGATGACGAGCCCATTCTTCCACTTGCTGTCCAACTGGGAGAAGGCGAAGAAGAGATCCCCTCTCTGGCCCTTGTGCGCCTTGATCTGCCCAACCGGGATGTCCAGCCACTGCTCCCTGGGCTTGTCGCGCAGATCCTCGGTACGCTCCTGAACTATGGACCCGTAAGGAGTCTTGAGCCGGAGCTTGAGCGGCAAAGTCCATCCGCCGGACTCCTGCCTCATCTTTATCTCAAGGACCACCTTGTAGATGACTCCCGGTGTGAGGTGGGACATCTCCATCTTCCCATCAAACTCCAACCAGCACACGCGCTTCAGCTCCGCCACCTCGGTTCCTTCTTCCTCCTGCAGCGACTTCCAGGACCAGTATTCAGGGGTACTGCCCCACACGATGGACATCCCTCTTGCCAACACCATGAAGTGGTTCCTGTTCTTCTTCACCCAGTACTTCTGCAACACACGCAGTTGGCCTTAGGTAATGCTAAGATATAGTATATATATTGGTTCATGTTGAGAAGCAACCTTTTTGTTCCCTTCCAACAAGTAGACCTTGCCTTCTAGCGCAGCTGGGTCAGGATTCCTCTCCTCGGAATCAGTAGCAGTCGCAATGATCTCTTTGAACATGTGAGGAGCTGCCGGAGGAGGCGGAGGGGGTGCCTTGGATTCGGCCTGTTTTTCGCTATTATCTGAACACTGTACTGCACCCATCGCCGATCGATTCGTCTGAGCTAGTCCTCAAGTCCCTCCCTGCGGCTATATGGCCCAGTTCTACTGGACGAAGAAGCCACCCCCATTCTATCTACCTATGTATATAGTGGTAGAACATGCAGATGCCGAGAACGATCGATCAATTTTAAGAATTAGATTCCTGATAACGAAACCAGGTGCCAGTTTTCAGAGCCATATGTTTGGATGCTCTATTTTCATCATGCATGCCAAACATAAGGTGCTATAATATATTTTAGGATTTTTCTATTACGTTCGAAGCAAATTAGGCGGCGGAAATTTTGTACAATTATTCGATTTCTGATTAATTATGGCTATCCATTCTCAGCGTAATCCATTTTCTAATCAGTAAAGCCTGCCTATACTACTGTAAAAAAATAGAGAATCACAACGTGGAATCTAATTCTTGACTTCGTGCATGGCCCACATCGGCCATATGTTGTACGTCTGCAAGAAAAAATCATTCATTTGAGACGGTGAAGTTTTTGTAAGCTAGAAAAAATCTGTATGTTTCACAAGAACATACCTTTCAGCCAAGGATAAGATGAGAACAAACCATGATATTGCATTGATTCTTCTCCATATGTCCCTTTCTTGAAATTCTGGAAGGATAAGTGCTTAGGAACTCTCTGGAAACAATATCCATCTCTATGTAATATTTCCCGTCATCAAAGCGATATATTTGCTACGGTGTTGAAGCCATCCCCATCAGAACTACCAGGAAATAGCTTATAATAGCCTAGCTATTAGCAGGAAATAGCTTATACTAGCAGGGGAGTGGCACGACATACAGTTGGCAATCGAAGCCTACCTGGCATGGCCACTACCACCACCCTCCACCGCCGGCTACACAGGACATCAACATCGGCTCCGACTAGGCGGCCGCGGCCACCACCACTTCTGCCGTCAGCCAGTAGCATCCAAGTTCCTCTTTTTAACGTGTGTCGTGCACCCGAATTACACTAGTTGCCGGATTACCGTTAACCAAGAAGGAAACTAATCATGCAATTCAGGGAAGCAAAATATTTGATTCATTTGTGCTAAGTCTCGGCCGACTGCTTAGTCGTTTGATGGGCATTGTGATTCGTGCTAGTCTGTGCGTTGCACAGTTTGCAACTGTGTACAATTTGAGAAAAATGGTCACATAGTATAAATTTTTTGTTCACCTAGTGCAATATTTTTATTCACGATGCTAATTTTTTTTCACATAGTACAAACGTACGGTGCCATCAAGTGGACTGAGATCATGTCCTTCCCTAATTCATTTTCAAACTAAACTAAGGAAGTCCGCTGGCAATCAGAAGAGGAGTAATTCAATTTTCGTGGCACAATACGTTGAGTGATTCTATCCCTCTAGACAACAAAGCCTTTGTTAAGAGTTAAGAAAAAAAACATCTGACTATGAAGCTCAGATTGGTGTCTTCGCACAATTCAGTAATGTTGATCTGGGTCGAGATGCAGAGTGTTCTTTGCAAGGATTAAACATCTCACTCCTGCTTTTGGTATTGGCTTGGTCTTTCCTTTTCTACAATTGAACAGTAAACAAGTTTATGCATTAAAAAACTGAAATTTGAACCGACAATGAACCATAGCCAAATAACAGAGAATGAACTGATCATGATTCATGAAGATGTAAATGTGTGAATTTAAACTGGACAATATATATATCCTTTTACATGTAGGGGAAGAAGACCCCGTGTGAAATTATCCTAATCATATTTCTCCTCTCCACTCTCCACCTACAGTCACTACTCACACTTATGGAAAAAGTGGAAGCCGGCAATGTTAGGAGCATGTTGCTTTCAAAATGCAGCTGCAAGTTAGTAGCAGTAACATGCCTGCCTAGATTTATTTTCTTATTTTCTCTTTTGAAAGGTCGTTTTCTCAGCGCAAACTAACACAAGCAGCTGAGCTCAGATTGGCCCATGATTAAGATGGTTTGTACACTACTCTTTTACGGCCTCTCCTGCCACATTTTACTAGTAAACTTCTTCACATGACTCCAGAGTGAGAAAATCCAAATTCCAGGTTGGCATTCTGTAGTACCAATATGCTACTTATTTTCAGTAGTGACAGAGCACTTTACTTGACCAAAGTTGGGATTGGTTATTGATCCAAGCACATGGGCTACTGATCAACCACTCCTCCCTGGTAGTACAAAGTAGCTAAACTAGTATTGATCTATACTGACCTGTCACATGTCACGATGCCCCACTAGTATTGATCTGATACACTATTTCTAAGACTACTCTGAGTGTAGTCTCAAACATTTTTTACAAGAAGCCAAGTACTAGCAGAGGGAAATCCTCAACTGGTGAATTTTTTATTTGGTCATTGCAAATACAATGCTGAATTCATGACCCGGCATTATCACTATCTTCGATGGAAATACAGGAGTAGCATTTGCAGCAGAGCAACATTTCTCATTGTGCTCTTAGCTTCTAATTGTTTACTGAAGATAGATATATGTTTGAAAGATCAAAGTATCATCTTGTACAATCAAACCAATCTGTCCAAAGAAATATAGACATGCCAGGCATTACAGGTTTATATCCACTGGTATCTATTCATGATAGTTTTAGAACAACAAGCTGACCTGATGCAAGCACAAGGAAGAAGGCAGCAGCAAAGGCCTGGATGTCACTGCTACTCTTTCATCTCTCTGAATTCTGAACTCTTGACTAATCCTCCACTGAATGAGCCTGCATGTGTCGATTCACAAAAACATCTGAATTAGTTTCAGAGTAATAGGCCAATTGCTGTAGTGTGACACAATCACACAACACACAATAAGAATCTGATCCATGGTCCTCGTTGCACTGATCACATTGATTTTAAGTAGAACTAACAAATCTTATTTCACGGAGGGGGAGAAGGGAGTTCACTACCTGCGTCGTCGTCGTCGTTGTGGAGGATCGGGGAGAGCAGTCACCGGCCACCAGGATTCGACGCCTCTGTCAATTCGACGCCGGCAAGCGGAGAAGTCGTCGCAGGGGATCGGGGAGAGCAGTCACCGGCAGGGGATTTCGACGCTGAATTGCTCACCGTTTCTTGGCCGGGCAGCAGGAGGAGGAGGGTCAGCGGAGGCGACCAAGATTTGGAGGGAGGACGATGCTGGGATGTACTGCTATTGCAGGTTGACGGCAGCGAACGGCGGGAGTGGGATGTGCAGCACGGAATCTGGAATCGGACATGGGGACGACGGTTGTTGGCGAATCGGACATGGGGACGGCAACCGAACAGAGTAGGAAGACGGCGCGGCCCCGAATGGCTCCAAATCTACGGGTTGAGCGTGAGCCTGTTTAACCCGCACCGCCCCAGGTCTCTATCCTAGTAAGCCCACACCGCTTCAGTCCATTAAGCGTGTGTTTTGGTAGCCTGGTTCTATTCAACATGGGTTTCTCGGTTGGGCCAAACTGAGCTCATCCGGGTTAGGACGAGAGTTTGCAGTGTGTTTGTTAGGTCATATGTGTCGAGCCGGGTTGACTTGAGACGTTGTTTGGTAGCATACACATATTGCAACAGGCTGAGACTAGAATCCAGAAATTTTAGTTATAAAAAGATCCAAAATCTTACACACAAGTCCCTAAACATAAATAAAAAAGCAATAGGGTACTCAATCACCGAACGGGGCGACGGTGTGTGGAACAGCTCGCCGGTGGCGGTGCTCTGGTCGTCCAAGGCAAGGCGAGGAGGAGGCGTCGTAACTCGGCGTTGTACGGCGTTTGGGGGCCTGGGAGCGGCGGCGATGGGCTGCACATGCGGCGTAGAGCTTTGCATGCGGGGAGGCGACGAGGTCCGGGGCCTTGTGTGCGCCAGCTACCAGCGGTTCGGGGCGGAGGTGCGGGACGACGTGCGGCGCGGAACCAGCAGTGAGGCGCGGAATTGCCGGTGCGAGGCAGAGGTATGGGACTGTCAGGCAGAGGAAGAGAAGAGAAAGAAGGAAATTGTTTGCTTGGGGTTGGGCTCGCGACAATCGGCAGGGCCCACGCGTGTGGTATTGTTTCTGTGTGAGCTCGGCCAGGCTGAAGTGTGAACCTCGATTTCAGCTTCTCACCTCGGCAGGGTTGAGAGGCATTTTCGGGGCCATGTGGATATGGCTTGGATGGCAAATACGGGCTACCAAACACCCGGAAGTGGGGTGAGGCGAGAATTTCTGAGTCCACACAAGCAACCAAACACACCCTAATTAATAGCCACCGTTTCAGCCCAAACCAGTTGATCCCGCAACACAAACTGCACTAAAAACCGCAATTCAACCCGTGACATTTCCAGCGTGACAACAAGGAGAAGAAATGGGGATTGGTACGCCCACATCTTATTTTCCCCAACCTCTCTTGTTTGGTCGGTGCGTTGCCACATCCTCTCCCAGGCTTAGTTTTTTTATTAATTCTCATGGCACATGGGTTTGACAAGAAAAACACTACCTAAATTACCACTTGTTGATGAAAAGTTCGTAGTTTGGTTTTGTAGCGGTTACTACTCTCTCCGTTTTGAAATAGATGACCCGAGGGAAACAAGATAGTGCACCGAAAACAGGGTGCTTGGGCATGGTCCCGCACACCGGCGTCGGGCCCTTCGGGTGAGCACATGCAGAGCTGGTCTTCGCCAGCGCCTTCCTGCCTCTGGGCGATGGAGAAGGATTCTATCCGGGGACGCCGGTGGGCAGACGTCGCCGATGAGGATGATGCGGATGTCGCGGTTGAGGCCGAGTTGGCGGCTCGCTGCGTGCATCCGCCGTCTCCTACCCTCAACGACTTCATGGAGATGGCGCACCGGCTCCCTGTGCGACGATCTCGCCCGCGGCGAGGGGTACAGCGTCCGGTGATTGCGCCGCCGCGCGCTCGACATCCGCTGGAGGTTTTGGGGGATTGGGCGTTCGGCACCTCCGGTTGGTCGTGGCTAGGTGGATGTGGGGCCTCGTGGTTGGACTGCGTGCGCAACCGCTAGGACGGTCTCCGGTGGTGGGTTGCACGGTGGGGCAGAGGCCACTCTGTCGCACTGCGGCCGCCGGCGAGACCATCACTCGGGACGTCCGGCCTCCTACCTCAAAGTAGACTCCTCCGTGCCCTAGGGCCATCCAGCATTGTGGACCAGGCCCTGCTGTATGTCCCACCTTGGCGTGGCATAGGCCGCGGGATCCTGGTCCTGGCTTGCCCGGCTCTGGATCGGGCCTGAGCCCACCTGGCTCACCGGGTCCGTGGCTCTGGATACACAAAGGGGCGTCGAGCCTTGATCTAGGGTTTCCAGTGCAGCTGGACTCGATCCACTGGTTCGCTTCCCTGCCGCGTAGGGTTAGGAGAACCTAGCCGCCACCTCCCCTCAGTGCTACCAACGTCGCCGCCGTCATGAAGCAAGCTCGCTCGGCCGATGACGAGGAAGACGTCCATCACCGCTGTTGCGCTCGATCGCCCTCCTCCTGCTGACGCGCGCCACCAGGGCCGCATCTTCCTTACCCTCCCCCCCCCCCCCCCGACGCTCGCCTGTGCAGCATACATATCTCCCGCCGGGACGACGTCGGGCATCCCCGTCCCGTCGGTCTCCTCGCCAACTGGGGCACCGCGGAGATGGGCATCGCCCCCCCCCCTCCATGCACTTGCTCCTCGCCTTGGGCCTTCCTCTATTCGCTCGCTGGGAAAGGGCCGGTCGCCGAAGGGCCACCGTAGGGAGGAGGCTCTGCACCCGAAGGATCTTTCTCGGCTGCCTCGCGAGCCACCTCGTCGCCTCGCCGGGGCGATGAAGACCTTCTCTATGCAGGGCGTGATGTTGGGTCAGCTCGGCCAGATGTGACTCGGGATACCGAGCGGGATGTCGGGCTAGCACGTGGGCTGCCCCAATCGTAGTGCTATCCGCCCCGGTCTCGTGTGTTTGCTCATGGCCCAGCCTCCATGAAGAAGAAGCCTAATAATAACAAGCGGAAGGCGCGTCAGATGGTGGATGGTCGTGGGAGGGAGCAGAGAGGGCTCCCACCCGCGTCGGATACCATCGTGTCGCTGCGAGACCCAAGTGGCCTGACCCGGGTGGGGTTGGACTTATCCAGACCTCGGGGGAGGGAGGGAAGGGCTCGCCATCCCGTACCCAGTGCTTCAACTATGGTGTGGTTGGGCACTTCCTTTCTGATAGTTGCAAGCCCATGAGTTGCTTTTGGTACGGAGACCCCAATCACCTTGTGGGTGCTTGCACCGCGACGGCACCCAGCCCCACGGCCCTACCCTGGAGCTCCTGGGTCACTGGATGGAGCCAATCTTTTACTACATTGACCTTGGGGGTGTCGATGGTGGTCCCGCAGAACCTCACGGAGATGATGGTGTTTTCTCAGTAGCTCATGCCGCCATCTGTGGGGCTGACTATGGAGATCCTCGGTGACGAGCTGGGTCCTATTATGCCCGGTCATGAGTGGCGGGTTTGCGAGATCACCCTGACTGAGTTTGTCGTGGTATTCCCCTCTGATGAGATGCTCCTCCTTTTCTCCATGGGCTCCACCTTCATGATCCCCACCAACAAGATTCAGGTTTCTATCAAGGCTTTGACTGCTGCTACGGAGGCAGCCTCCATATTCTCCTCTTGGGTCCAGGTATTTGGACTACCAGATGAGGCCAAGAAGAAGGAGATTATCGAGCTGGTGGTAAGCCGCTTGGCAGGTTGGTGGCGATCGACGACAACTCGCTTGTTGGCTCCGATGCAGTCCACTTCAGGGTTCTCTCCCCGGAGCCGGACAAGCTTCACGGTCTGCTCCCGTCGTTCTACTTTGGAGGCCAAGGCGCAAACCATGGAGCCGTGCTTCGTGTGGACCTTGATGAGGACTGGTCGTGTTCTCGCTTGTTGGGACGCGTAGCGATAAACAAAAACTTTCCTACACGGTACTCCCAAGATCTAGCCGAAGTAGAAGGCCACGAGGATTACCACTAGACGTGCAGGTGGGGATTATCGAAGAAGCACGTCGATGCAGTGTACTCTCATGATCTGATCCAGCCGATCCAATCCCGCGATCGTCGAAGTGATGATCGTACAACACCTCTGCCAGTATCCACACGTATGAGGAGGATCTCCGACGGCGGACTGCTAGGTCCGGTGCGGCCGCTGGACAAAGTGGGGCTAGGGTTCCCAACGCATGGGAGTGGAAACTTGTGCCCGTTGGGAAACCCGTGCCCCTCTTTATATAGCTAGTGGGAGTGGGATCCACAATGCTTGTGGCCCATTCCCTCCATGAGTCCAAATCACTAATTTAGTCCATTTCCGGTTCGGGTCCAACCCGACCAATATACTTGCTCCCGCTCTTAAGTGTGCGACTCTGCAGGCTCATGGAAACTTGTACACGATTGGAGCCTGACTCCCAATCGATCAACCGGTAGCGGCTCCTAGCAGAACGTGTCGAATCCCAAGTGCCATAGAGTCATGACAACATAACTTCCAATGCGACTTTCATCTGAGTGTCTTTTGCCTCACGATATATCTTGTTGAACTATAGGCGAATTATCGGCATCCCTTAAATAGCTCAACTCTCTTCTCAGTCCGTGATATATGATTCATTTGACTAACTCTTAGTCAATAGGCCCGGTTAACACTTAACCGAGTCGCGCATGGCCATGCTTTTGGAATCATATCACTCGAGAGGGCCCACAGAATATGTCTCTCGGACGGAGGGGCAAGATCCCATCTTGACTATCCATATTGCGTAGCTTGCTTCTCATTCGACCCGAACTCTGTCTTTATAACTGCCTTGTCACGGAACAACGTTTGACAAAACTTAAGTCGGTGATCCACAACTCGGATTGCGCGACAACCTCAGCTCTAAGGATTACATTGATTGAAACATGCAAATGACGACTTACTCGTTGCGTCTCAATATGGGTCGGTCCGACTTGCTAAACTCTTTAGCCGAATCTGTGAACGTTGGAATGGCATCGCTATGCCCATGACAAGTGGAACCGAGTCATCAGCACAACCTTAATGACCAAGGACAATTTAGCATGAACAACATGAATACATAGTTCCACAACCGAATCACATATTCAATGACATATATCAGATGTTCAAAACAAGTACGACTTAATAACTTTATGAATACATTGGGAATTACATCATACATGATTGCCTCTAGGAAATATTCCCAACACCGCACGCACGACCTATCGGAGATGCACACACAGTCCGTCGGCGGCCCACACACAGCCGGTAGCCGCCGCCCAGTGCCGCGACCACGGCCACCGAATAGTGGCATGTAAAGCCGCCTCTTCGCGCCACCCCGGAGAGGCCAACCGCTGGCGACGATCTTCCCGCATGGCATAGAAATTTGCAGAAATCTGAGGACCCAATTGCTTTTTATAATTCTTTTTAGGGTCCTTTTGTAAGAAATTGGACACAGTTGTAATTCCATTTACAGGACTTGGAGGACCTACAAGTAAAAACTGTGATATAATTTTTTTAGTTATAAAATTTTCTCTAGATTAAAAATTAAGATAATCTAACCACCTAATACAAGCATTATTGAAATCATATTAAATGGTAAAATGACTCGGCCTAGCTCACCGCATACAGCCCACCAAACAACATCTCATCTCGGCCTAGCTCAACAACAAGCCACCAAACACGTGATAAAATCTCAACCCAACCCGTATAACTTTAGCTTGTCTCAGTTGAGAAAGCCAATCTAGGGTGATACAGGCTATCAAACACTAACTAAGTAACCCATCAACCCAAGCAGCAATTTTCATGACATTAGGTACTGCATGAAAACCCAAATCCACTTCTTACATGAGCTTGTTGAGTAACGCTCGTTACTCAACCCTTCTGTTGATCTTTTTCTTAGACATTGAGGAAGCTATCCATGACGTCAACGATCAAAGTACAAAGACCAAGAGTTATACTGTGAAGCCCTAGATCCATCAGAAGGAATAGAATGATGTGAATATATCATCCCGGATGGAGCCGACGATAATGAAGAAGAAGAACCAACGGAGTAGTTAAGCGAGTCTAGTCTAGTATTAGAAGGGAATCTAGCCGAGCAGCTCTAAAATCTAATGTGTTGAGATATCATGGTTCTCTTGTTGTTGTTCTTATTAGACCGTCCGCTGTCACATGTTGACTATGGATCTTTTAATCTTCCTCATATGACCGAGGAAGAGATTGGAGACTTTATTCGTTTTTGGCTTGGAATAATAAGTAGTGTGACCTAGTGGACCCGCAATATTTCTATTGTGCTACTATGAGGAATGTAATATTAATGAAGAACGACTTCCGTAAATTTTATGTCATTGTTTTGTGCACTACACGTGCAGTAGTGTACGGGGCACCGCAGTAACCCATCAACATAAGCACCATGCTCAAGTTTACAAGCTAAGTCTAAGAGTTTGCAACATCCTAGATTATAAATGTAAGCGAGACATGATATGAAATACTGAGTGTGCAGCCCCTATGTGCTTAGTTATATAGAAAACTAAAATCTCTCACTTATGGCAAAAACATGCTACTACGATTTTACTAGATCAGGTTCGGGTTGGAAAAAGGCACGGGACATTTGTTGTTGCAGATCGTTGTATTCAAACAACCAAATGGCCTATGTATATTTGCATCTGGGCTAGAAGACTATAGAAGAATCAAGTTTGAGAATTAGATTCATGATAATGAAATATAGTGGTTATCTTACGCAATTATAGAGATATAGAAGGGGTTATTTAAAATAGGTATAAGAGATGAAATTAGATTAAAAAATAGTAGCAACCCATAAAAAGATTACATTTAGCATCATAAACTCTTTTAGAGGTGTCGTAGCAATACCATGCTATATCATGCATGAACCTGGAATCGGATTTCCCATGCTATAACATGGATGTTCCATACAAGAAGAAGGAAAAAGAATACAGATAAAAAAGAACGGCGAAGATTTATCTAGTCTGGAGATGGACTAGAAACATTAGGATTCTGATCTTGGGGTGATCCTGACGCCTTTGACGACGAGCCAATTCTTCCACTTACTGTCCAACTGGGAGAAGGCGAAGAAGAGATCCCCTCTCTGGCCCTTGTGCACCTTGATCTGCCCAACCGGGATGTCCAGCCACTGATCCTTGGGCTTGTCGCGCAGATCCTCCGTGCGCTCCTGGACTAGGGAGTCTTGAGCCGAAGCTTGAGCAGCAAATACCATCCTACGGATCCCTGTCTCATCATTATCTCAAGAATCACCTTGTAGATGACTCCTGGTGTGAGGTGGGACATCTGTTATTTTATGGTGATCCAAATTCATATGAAGATAAAGGAAAGTTCGGCCTCCGCTACGCGGAGGCCCGTCGCCGGAGGCTTAGGGCCGAGTTGATACCGAGTCAGAGTTGGATACAACGTTACCGACCTAGTTAGGTCAGGACCGCCTTTATATACCTCTTGTAAGCCGCCGCACGGGATAAGCCACACATTGTAAATCTCGGCGCGATTGTAACCTCACCCGAATATAGTGAAGTATTGCTGGCTGGCGCCCGTGGTTTTTTCTCTTCTTTGTTGGAAGGGTTTTCCACGTTAAAATCTCGTGTCCCCGTTGGTTCGATCTTGTTTAACTTCATCGTTGTTTTGCTATTGCGTGTAACAAGTGGTATCAGAGCCCTGTTTCAGATTAGGGATTCGCGATGGCATCGATGAAGTTTGATCTACCGTTGCTGGACTACAAGACGAGGTTTTCTCTGTTGCAGGTAAAGATGCGTGCGGTTCTATCGCAAGCATCGGATCTTGATGAGGCGCTAGACGAGTTCGGGAATAAGGAAGCCAAGGATTGGACTGCCGAGGAAAAACGCAAAGATCGTAAGGCTTTGTCGTTGATTCAACTTCATCTATCCAATGATATCTTGCAAGAGGTGCTGCTGGAGAAATCCGCAGCTACGTTGTGGCTCAAGCTGGAATCGATCTGCATGTCAAAGGATCTAACCAGCAAGATGCATGTTAAGATGAAGTTGTTCTCGCTCAAGATGCAGGATGGTAGTTCTGTCATGAGCCACTTGTCGATCTTTAAGGAGATCGTGTCCGACCTAGTGTCGATGGAGGTAAAATATGATGACGAAGATTTAGCTCTTGTGCTATTATGTTCGCTGCCTAGTTCTTTTACTAACTTGCGGGATACCATACTGTTAAGCCGCGATGAACTAACCCTCGCGGAAGTTTGTGAGGCCCTGCAGACCAGGGAAAAGATGAAAGTTATGGTGCAGTCTAACACATCGTCCTGCAAAGGCGATGCATTGCAGGTGCGAGGTAGACCTGAGCAACGAGATAACAACTACAACAACAACAACAACAACAGAGATAAGAGCAGGGACCGTTCAAAGTCCAAAGGACGAGACAAGTTCTGCAGGTACTGTAAGAAAACCAATCACACCATTGATGATTGCTGGAAGGTACAGAACAAGGAGAAAAGGAACGGCACATACCAACCGAAAAATAAATCTGACGGTAATGGTAATGATACTGGTAAGGCTGTTGTTGTTGCTGGTGATAATAGTTCGGATGGTGAATGCTTAGCTGTTTTTGTTGCATGTGTAACTCGTGATGATGAGTGGATTCTTGATATAGCTTGTTCGTTTCATATTTGTTGTAACAAAGATTGGTTCAGTTCTTATGAGGCTGTGCAGACTGGAGATTTCGTGCGTGTGGGGAACGACAACAAATGTCACATTGTTGGCGTTGGATCTGTTCAGATTAAGACCCATGGTGGGATGACACGCACGCTGACAGGAGTGAAACACATACCATCTATGGCGAGAAATTTGATCTCGCTGAGTAGCCTTGATTGTGATGGGTACAAATATTCCGGAGGGGATAAACGCCTGAAGGTATCAAAAGATTCTCTCATTGTTATAATTGGTGATATGAATTCTGCCAAGTTATATATTCCTAGAGGTAGCACTTTGTCTGGTACTGCTGCTGTTATTACTAATGATGATCCAAGTACAACTAACCTTTGGCATAAGCGATTTGGACACATGAGTGAACATGGTATGACAGAATTGGTGAAGAGAGAACTTCTGAAGAATTGCAATATGAGTAAGTTGTCGTTCTGTGAACACTGCGTGTTTGGTAAGCGTAAGAGAGTTAAGTTCAATGCTTTCGTTCATACCACTAAAGGTACATTGGATTATGTACATGTTGATTTATGGGGGCCTTCACGTAAGCCCTCTTATGGTGGTGCTCGTTATATGCTTACTATCATTGATGATTACTCTAGAAGAGTTTGGCCTTATTTTCTGAAAACTAAGGATGATACTTTTGCTGCTTTTAAAGAGTGGAAAGTTATGATTGAAAAGAAAACTGAGAGAAAGGTGAAGGTGCTTCGTACTGACAATGGTGGCGAATTTTGTTCGCATGCTTTTGATGATTATTGTGTGCAGGAAGGCATTGTCAGGCATCACACCATCCCATACACACCTCAGCAGAATGGTGTAGCCGAGCGGATGAACAGGACGATCATCTCCAAAGCTCGTTGCATGTTGTCTAACGCCCGCATGAATAGGCGTTTTTGGGCTGAGGCTGCCAACACTGCCTGCTACTTGATCAACAGGTCACCATCCATCCCTCTTGACAAGAAAACTCCTATTGAGGTATGGTATGGTGAGTTGGCAAATTATTCACAACTAAAAGTTTTTGGTTGCACTGCCTATGCTCATGTTGATAATGGAAAGTTAGAGCCTAGGGCTGTTAAGTGCTTATTTCTTGGTTATGGTTCTGGAGTAAAAGGATATAAGTTGTGGAACCCGGAAACCAAAAATACTTTCTTTAGCAGGAGTGTTGTGTTTAATGAATCTTTTATGTATGAAGACAGTTTGTCAACTGATGTTATGCCAGATTCTTCTGATGAGTATGAACCACGAGTTCGTTTGCAGGTGGAGCTAGACCATCTGGATGAGGAGGAAACTGAAATTGATGGGGAGGATAGTGAGCCACCCTCACCTCCTATTGTGCAGCAAGAAAATTTGTCTATTGCAGAGCGCAGAGAGAAGAGGAATAAAGGACCTCGTACTCGTTTAATTGAGGAATGTGATATTGTTTATTTTGCTCTAAGTTGTGCAGAACAGGTGGAGAATGATGCTGAACCTGCTACATATAATGAAGCTATTGCTTCGGTTGATCGTGACAAGTGGATTGGTGCAATGCACGAGGAGATGCAATCACTTGAGAAGAATGGCACATGGGATATTGTGCGGTTGACTAAACAAAAAAAGGTCGTCCGCTGTAAGTGGATATACAAGAGAAAGGATGGTTTATCTCCTAGTGAGCCTCGAAGGTTTAAGGCAAGGTTAGTAGCAAAAGGTTTCAGCCATATTCCAGGAGTGGATTATAATAATGTGTTCTCCCCTGTTGTTAAGCATAGTTCTATTCGTACTTTCTTTAGTATTGTTGCTATGCATGATCTTGAGCTTGAGCAGTTAGATGTGAAGACTGCGTTTTTGCATGGAGAACTTGAGGAGGAAATATACATGGACCAACCTGATGGGTTCATAGTGCCTGGTAAAGAGGATTTCGTGTGCAAGCTAAAGAAGTGTCTTTACGGTTTGAAACAGTCTCCTCGACAATGGTATAAAAGGTTTGATTCTTTTATGATGTCAACTGGCTTTAAGAGGTCTGAATATGATAGCTGTGTGTACATTAAATTTGTTGATGAATCGCCTATATACTTGCTGCTATATGTTGATGATATGTTAATTGCTGCCAAGAGCCTGAAAGAAATCACTACATTGAAGAAATAGTTGAGTAGTGAGTTTGAGATGAAGGATATTGGTCCTGCTAAGAAAATTCTAGGTATGGAAATTTCAAGAGACAGAAAATCTAGATTGCTATTTCTTAGTCAGGATAATTACATTAAGAAAGTCCTTCATCGTTTTAATATGCATGATGCAAAGTCTGTTAGTACTCCTATTACTTCACACTTCAAGTTGTCAGCATTGCAATGTCCTACTACTGACAAAGATATTGAGTACATGTCACGAGTTCCCTATGCTAGTGTTGTTGGTTCCTTAATGTATGCCATGGTCTGTTCTCAGCATGATTTATCGTATGCTATGAGTTTGGTCAGTCGATACATGGCTAATCCTGGTAAAGAACATTGGAAAGCTGTTCAGTGGATTTTCAGGTACCTTCGCGGCACATCCAATGCTTGCTTGAAGTTTGGCAAGACTGGTGAGGGGCTCGCAGGCTATGTGGATCCAGATTTTGCTACCGACTTGGATAAGAGGAGATCCCTCACAGGTTATGTGTTTACAACTAGTGGATGTGCCGTTAGCTGGAAGGCTACCTTGCAGCGTGTTGTTGCACAATCTACTACTGAGGCTGAGAATATGGCTATTTCTGAAGCATGCAAAGAGTCAGTTTGGTTGAAAGATCTGTTTGCTGAGCTTTGTGGAGATGATACTTGCATTAACCTATTTTGTGACAGTCAGAGTGCTATTTACCTTACTAAGGATCAGATGTTCCATGAGAGAACAAAGCACATTGAGGTCAAGTAACATTATGTGCGTGATGTTGTAGCACAAGGTAAGCTGAAGGTATGCAAGATTAGTACTCATGATAATCCTGCTGATATGATGACAAAGCCAGTTCCTATTGCTAAGTTTGAGCTTTGCTCAAGCTTAGTTGGTATCACTGCTTAGCCCAAGAGGCTATTTGGCGCCGAAGGTGTTTTCTTTGTGTGTTTCAGGTGAAGCTTCTCATTTATGCTACAAGAGGGAATTGGTCTCAAGGTGGAGTGTTATTTTATGGTGATCCA
Source organism: Alopecurus myosuroides (assembly GCA_028641055.1). NCBI lineage: Eukaryota > Viridiplantae > Streptophyta > Magnoliopsida > Poales > Poaceae > Alopecurus > Alopecurus myosuroides. The sequence goes on from CM054059.1 coordinate 510,632,294, forward strand.
AATTCATATGAAGATAAAGGAAAGTTCGGCCTCCGCTACGCGGAGGCCCGTCGCCGGAGGCTTAGGGCCGAGTTGATACCGAGTCCGAGTTGGATACACCGTTACCGACCTAGTTAGGTCAGGATCACCTTTATATACCTCTTGTAAGCCGTCGCACGGGATAAGCCACAAATTGTAATCCCGGCGCGATTGTAACATCACCCGAATATAGTGAAGTATTGCTGGCTGGCGCCCGTGGTTTTTTCTCTTCCTTGTTGGAAGGGTTTTCCACGTTAAAATCTCATGTCCCTGTTGGTTCGATCTTGTTTAACTTCATCGTTTTTTTGCTATTGCGTGTAACAACATCTCCATCTTCCCATCAAACTCCAACCAGCACACACGCTTCAGCTCCGCCACCTCGGTTCCTTCTTCCTCCTGCAGCGGCTTCCACGCCCAGTATTCGGGGCTGCTGCCCCACACGATGGACAGTCCTCTTGCCAACACCATGAAGTGGTTCCTGTTCTTCTTCACCCAGTACTTCTGCAACACACATAGTTGGCTTTAGGTAATGCTAAGATATAGTATATATATTGGTTCATGTTGAGAAGCAACCTTTTTGTTCCCTTCCAACAAGTAGACCTTGCCTTGCAGCGCAGCTGGGTCGGGATTCCTCTCCTCGGAATCAGGAGCAGTCGCAATGATCTCTTTGAACATGTGAGGAGCTGCCGGAGGAGGAGGAGGAGGAGGGGTGCCTTGGATTCGGCCTGTTTTTCGCTATTATGTGAACACTGTACTGCACCCATCGCCGATACATTCGTCTGAGCTAGTCCTCAAGTCCCTCCCTGCGGCTAGATGGCCCGGTTCTTCTGGATGAAGAAGCCACCCCCATTCTATCTAGCTACCTATGTATATAGTGGTAGAACATGCAGATGCCAAGAACGATCGATCAATTTAAAGAATTAGATTCCTGATAACGAAACACATATGTTTGGATGCCTCTTTTCATCATGCATGCATGCCAAACATAAGGTGCTCATATATATTTTAGGATTTTTCTTTTACGTTCGAAGCAAATCAGGCAGTGGAAATTTTGTACAATTATTGGATTTCCGATTAATTATTGAAGTTTTTGTAAGCTAGAAAAATTCTGTATGTTTCACAAAGAACACGAAGAACACAAGGGGAACGAGTGGGGGATCGGGGAGGGAAGATAACTAGCAAGAACTGAAAGTCCCGATCTCTCGTTAACTAAACCGCGACGGTCGTCTACGGAACAATCGATCCAACCGAACTCACCTTATCGGAAACCGCTTCGACACCACGTGGCCAGTCCACCATGACAATAGAACCTCAAGGGTTTGTTGAGATAGATTGGAAAGTCTCTAACTGGTTCCCATGGGGAAAGGATAGGTAACCTGGTGTAGCCTTGACACGATCCTAGATACAAATCATAGAAGTAGTTTTTATACGGTCCTAGATACAAATCATAGGAGTAGCCTCACAAGAGGGGTACAAGAGCAAAGCTCAAAAGTCTAAATTCATCTCTAAACCTAAATCTAGTCCAAGGAGCTCCTTTTATAGCCAAGGGGGTAGGTGGGGTGGAAAAGGAGGAGAAAACCCCCAAATCCTGTAGCTTTAGGGAAGCCGGCCTAGCCGGCCAGTCGGGCCGGGGTGGGCGCAGCGGCAGGGAAGCCGGCCTCGGAGGCCGGCTCGGCTGGCCTGGGAGGCCAGGGTAGGAGCGCAGGGAGGCCGGCCTAGCGTGCAGGGGAGCCGACCGCTTCGGTTGGCCACCTGGCCTGGCGCGCAGGGAGGCAGGCCTGAGGCCGGGGTGGAGGCCGGATGCCTCTGGAGGGGGTCCCGCCTGGAGGCCGGCTGGTCGGGGTTTGAGGTCGGGCTCCCTGCACTTCTCCCTCTTCCTACTTCTCTTCTTCTTCCTCGATGTATTATTCTCGGACTTCTTCCATGGCTTCTTGGGCATCATCTTGGGGCTCCATCGTGGGATCAAATCTGAGCACACATACGGTGGTTCCATGAGGTAGCGCACCATTCACCAAGTCATCGAATACATAGGGAGAGAGGATTGAGTTCACCTTGTCATGTATCGCCTTTGCTCGTGATCTTGTCATAGGTCCATTGGGTGTTGGGCTTGGTGGAATGGCGTGTGCTGCATCATCTCCCACCCCCCTTGAAAAATAGTCGACCTCGAATCGTGGTCTTTTTCATCACTTGGATATCCATGAAAGGTAGAGAGATCCTTGACGTTGAATGAGTTGTGGACAAATGAATTGGATTGCGGTAAGTCGAGCTTGTATGCGTTGTTTTCGATGCGCTTGACTATGTTGAAAGGTCCGTCACCTCTTGGCTTGAGCTTGGAGTTGCGCTCTTGTGGAAAGTTATATTTGCGCAAGTGTAGCCAAACGAGGTCGCCTTCTTGGAACACCATGGGCTTCTTGTTCTTGTTCATCATGGATGCTTGGTGCTTAGCATGCTTCTCAAGTGTAGCTCTTGTGGATTCATGGAGATTCTTTATGTAGTCGGTGTGCTTGTCGATGTCCACATTGACTTGTTCGCGTAGAGGCAATGGTAGGATGTTGAGAGCGGTGTTTGGGTTGAAGCCGTAGACGGTCTCGAAGGGTCTTCTCTTTGTAGCTTGGAGAAGTTCTCGGTTGTAGGTGAACTCGCCATGGGGGATGCATTCCTCCCAATTCTTGAAGTTAGCCTTGATGTTGGGAATATGCCCTAGAGGTAATCATGTATGATGTATTCCCAATGTATTCATAAAGTTATTAAGTCGTCCTTTTTTTGAACATCTGATATATTGCATTGAATATGTGATTCGATTGTGGAACTATGTATTCATGTTGTTCATACTAAATTGTCCTTGGTCATTAAAGGTTGTGGCGGACACACACCCAAGACTAGTGTTGGCTGATGACACGGTTCCACTTGTCATGGGCATGGTGATGCCATTCCAACGTTCACAGACTTGGCTAAAGAGTTTAGCAAGTCGGACTGACCCATATTGAGATGCAACGAGCAAGTCGTCATTTGCATGTATCAATCAATGTAATCCTTAGACCTGAGATTGTTGCACAATCCGAGTTGTGGATCACTGACTTAGTTTCTGTCAAACGCTGTTCCGTGACAAGGCAGTTATAAAGGCAGAGTTCGGGTCGAATGAGAAGCAAGCTGCGTGATGTGGATAATCAAGATGGGATTTTTCCCCTCCAAATGGAGAGATATTCTCTGGGCCCTCTCGAGTGATATGATTCCGGAAGCATGGCCATGCGCAACTCGGTTAAGTGTTAACTGAGTCAGTTGACTAAGAGTTAGTCAGATGAATCATATATCACGGACCGAGAAGAGAGTTGAGCTATTAAGGGATGACGATAAATCGCCTATAGTTCGACAAGGTATATCGTGAGGCAAAAGGGACTAAGACGAAAGTTACATTGAAGGTATGTCGTCATGACTCAATCGGACTTGGGAGTCGGCACGTTCTTCTAGGAACCGCTACGGATTGATCGATGGGAGTCGGACTCCAATCGTGTCCAAGTCGCCATGAGCCTGCAGGGTCGCACACTTAAGAGCGGGAGCAAATGTATTGGTCGGGTTGGACCCGAACCAGAAATAGACAGAGTTTGTGAGTCGGACTCACAGAGGGAATGGGCCACAAGTGTTGTGAAGCCCACTACCATTCGCTATATAAAGAGAGGCGTAGGTACCCAGCGGGCACGTTACTCCACTCCCATGCGTTGGGAACCCTAGCCCCACTCAGTCCAGCCGTCGCACCGGACCTAGCAGTCCGCCGTTGGAGCTCCTCCTCGTACGTGTGGATACCGGCAGAGGTGTTGTACATTCAGCACTTCGACGTTCGTGGGATTGGATCGGCTGGATCGGATCGTGGGACTGCACTGCATCGACGCGCTTCACCCTTAATCCGCAACCGCGCGTCTAGTGGTAATCCTCGTGGCCTTCTACCTCGGCTAGATCTTGGAAGTACCGCGTAGGAAAAAGTTGTGTTTATCTCTACGCGTTCCAACAGTGGTATCAGAGCGGTAGATTCTTATATTAGGCCCGAGATCCGCACATATGTGATATGTAGCTAGCGTTAGATTGGATCTAATTGATGTTTTGGTGGTCGTTCTATGAGATAGATCGGTTTTGTACAAGGTTGATTGGATCAATCGTACTCGGAGTCCATGGATGATCTGGTTTCCGTGATCATACTGCTAAGGTCGTGGAACAACTTACCCCTACCGGTCGGTTTCCGCCATCGGGGTATACCGTGACACATAAATCCAGTTACGGTGATCGAACATCAAAGAGTTTGATCGAATCGGAATACGGATCAGATTTGGGTAAAATCGTTTTATCCGATGAAGAAATCCATGTTCGGAATGCAGATGAGATCTGCGTTTTCCAAAATCGTCGGGCGCTACCCTGTCGTAGCGCCTTATATGTCGTTGCGAGTTTCACAACGCCGGTAGATATCGCGTCTATGCATAAATTGTTTTTGCAGGAAGTTGTGAATGTATGGCTTATGTTCATGTGATGTGTGTAATCCATACATGATCTGCGTATCATGTTTCTTGTCTGCCGGCTGGAGCCTAGGTGCTGTCATTTTATTGTATACCGGCTTGCGTGTCGGATTCTCTATGTAATTTTTCGTTTACTAGATAGTGTAGCTTGTTGAAGAATCCGGATGACATGCAAGTCGATGTACAAGTCGGCTACATGGAGTAAGATGGCACTTGAAAAGAGTTGGCACGAGTCGACTTACAAACTTTGTGGAGATGGAGATCACCATGAAGAGAGTCATACCATTTCACATTATTTGCTTTATTTGTGTTATTGTCATGTCTCTGTTTACCTCTATTTAGATAGTTGGTAGATTTGTAATCCCTCAAAGAAGGTCTAGTCGGTCGCGCCGCCAGTGCTGCACCATCACAAATGGGTCATTCTTGGTAGTGGGCTCATAAAATTGAGGTGCTACCAATTCTTTCCGATTAGGTGGGTTTGAGTCGGACTCTTACAAGCGGAAGCACTTGCTAAGCTAGACGAGTCCATCACAACGGTTGTGGGGCTCGGGGCGAGGTAGGTTGGGAGCCAGGGCATGTGATGCCACCCAACTAACAGGAGTAGTATTGGATTCGATTGGCAAGGTGTTGCCTACCTAGATCACTTGACGGCTAGCGGTGATGCTAAACCTCACTAGTCGGCTTGCTTATTTAGGATCTTGAATCACTTAGTAACCATCGGAGGGGTGTTGGTTCTAGTGGGAGCATAAGTATTAAAACGTTTAATATGCCTGCTCTTTTATGAATACATGTCTTAAGTGTTTTGCATATTTTCTTTTGTAGATCAATGGCACCTAGCAACCTTCCTCAGTTGTCCACTTTTGCGTTGAGGTCAATCCTAGAGAAAGATAAGCTTAATGGAACTAATTTCACCAACTGGTATCGTCATCTGAGGATAGTCCTCAAGCATGACAAGAAAGAATATGTTCTAGAAACTCCACTTCCAGATGAGCCAGATGACGATGCGACTGTCGCTGTCATGAATGCCTACCGTAAGACTAGAGATGAGTCTACGGAAATTAGCTGTCTTATGCTTGCACACATGGAACCGGACTTGCAGCAGCAGTTCGAGAATATTGAGGCCTAGGATATGATCGAAAGCCCCAAAAGTATGTCCCAGACTCAGGCAAAGACCGAGAGGTATCAAGTCTCTCAAGCTTTGATGGGCTGTAAGCTCAAAGACGGTGATCCACTGAGTCCGCATGTAATCAAGATGATTGGTTACGTGCAGTCTCTGGATCGGCTGGGTTTCCCAATTAACGAAGAGTTCGCTACTGATATAATTCTGAACTCACTTCCTAGTGTGTATGGTCCGCTCATCTCGAACTACCATATGCATGGTATGGATAAGAGTATCACTGAATTACATGGGATGCTCAAAACGACAGAGGCTGATCTCAAGAAAAACGCCAGTCAAGTGTTGATTGTGCAGAATAAGGCTAAGTTCAAGAAGAGTTCTTGGACTAAGAAGAACAAGGATAAGTCAGGAGGTAGCTCCCATGGCCCTGTCGAGAGTGCTTCCTCAAAGACTAAGCCATCTCCTACAGCCGGAGCCAACTGCTTCTATTGCAAGCAGGATGGCCACTGGAAGAGGAACTGCACAAAGTATTTGGCTGACAGAGCCAAGACTAGAGGTGTGACTTCCAACTCAGGTACGCTTGTGTGCAATGTTATAGACATTTATCTTGCTGATGCACCTAACAGTTCTTGGGTATATGATACCGGATCAGTCATTCACATATGCAACTCTTTGCAGGGACTGGTAAGAACTAGGAGCGTGGCAAGAGGAGAAGTTGATATTCGGGTCGGCAACAAGGCGAGAGTCGCTGCGTTGGAAGTCGGCACGATGCAACTTTATTTATCTTCAGGATTCTTAATGGAGCTAAATAATTGTTATTATGTTCCAGTGCTTAGTCAAAACATTATTTCTACCTCATGTTTGATGAGACAACGTTATGAGTCGAATATTAAGAATAATGGTTGTTCTTTATATTTGAAAGATATGTTTCATGGCTTTGCACCCGTTCAGAACGGGTTATTTATTTTGAATCTTGATAGTGAATCGGTCTATAACATAAATGTTAAAAAGTTGAAACCAAATGATCTGAATATGTCTTACTTTTGGCATTGTCGGCTTGGTCATATAAGTTGGAAGCACATGAAGAAGCTCCATGATGATGGACTTCTAACTTCGTTCGACTTAGAGTCATTCGAGACATGCAAATCATGCCTACTAGGAAAAATGACCAAGACACCTTTTGCAAGGAGTTGTGAAAGGGCGTCCGACTTGTTGGAACTAATACATAGTGATGTATGTGGTACAATGAGCACGATAGCCAGAGGTGGTTATGAGTACTTCATTACCTTCACTGATGATTTGAGTAGGTATGGATATATCTATTTAATGAAACACAAGTTGCAAACCTTTGAGAAATTAAAGGAATTCCAGAGTGAAGTACAAAATCAGCTCGGCAAGAAAAAATAAAGTTTCTGCGGTCGGACCGTGGAGGTGTGACATGAGCCATGAGTTTGATGACCATCTAAAGAGTTGTGGAATAGTTCCTCAACTCACTCCGTCGGGTACACCGCAAAGAAACGGTGTATCGGAACGGAGAAATCGGACCTTGTTGGACATGGTACGATCAATGATGAGTCGGACAGATCTACCTTTATCATTTTGGGGCTATTGTCTAGAAACTGCAGCGTTCACACTAAACAGAGTACCATCAAAGTCAGTAGAGAAGACACCGCATGAGATGTGGACTGGCAAAAGGCCAAGTTTGTCTTTTCTTAAAATTTGGGGTTGTGAAGCATTTGTCAAGCGACTTCAGTCGGACAAGCTCACGCCCAAGTCGGATAAGTGTATTTTCGTGGGGTATCCGAGGGAAACCTTGGGGTACTACTTCTACAACCGGGAAGAGGGCAAAGTGTTTGTCGCTCGAAATGGTGTTTTCCTTGAGAAAGAGTTTCTCAATCGGGGAGTCAGTGGGAGCACAGTGCATCTCGAAGAAATTCGAGAGGAACCGTCTAGGGGCGAGTCGGCAAGGGCCTTGGAGGCTGAGCCTGTCGTGGTACCTACACCGGTAACAGCACCTGAACCACGGAGATCTGCCAGATTACAAAATGCTCATGATGTTTTACTGTTAGACAGTAATGAGCCGGCAACTTATTCGGAAGCGAAGCTGGGATCTAATTCTGAGTCATGGCTTGGAGCCATGAGATCCGAGTTAAAGTCCATGGATGAAAATCAAGTTTGTAATTTGGTTGACCTGCCTGACGGTGCAAGACCCGTCGAGTACAAATGGGTCTTTAAGAAGAAAACTGATTGTTGGTACGCGTAGAGATAAACAAAACTTTTTCCCTACGCGGTACTTCCAAGATCTAGCCGAGGTAGAAGGCCACGATGATTACCACTAGACGTGCGGTTGCGGATTATCGATGAAGCACGTCGGTGCAGTGGAGTCCCGCGATCCGATCCGGCCGATCCAATCCCGCGAACCGAAGTGCTGAACGTACAACACCTCTGCTGGTATCCACACGTACGAGGAGGAGCTCCGACGGCGGACTGCTAGGTCCGGTGCGACGGCTGGACTGAGTGGGGCTAGGGTTCCCAACGCATGGGAGTGAACTAACGTGCCCGCTGGGCAACCTGCGACCCTCTTTATATAGCGAATGGTAGTGGGCTTCACAACACTTGTGGCCCATTCTTCTGTGAGTCCGACTCACAAATCAGTCCATTTCCGGTTCGGGTCCAACCCGACCAATACAATTGCTCCCGCTCTTAAGTGTGCGACCCTGCAGGCTCATGGCGACTTGGACACGATTGGAGTCCGACTCTCAATCGATCAATCGGTAGCGGCTCCTAGCAGAACGTGCCGACTCCCAAGTCCCATTGAGTCATGACGACATACCTTTCAATGTGATATTCATCTTAGTCCCTTTTGCCTCACGATATGCCTTGTCGAACTATAGGCGATGTATCGTCATCCCTTTAATAGTTCAACTCTCTTCTCGATACGTGATATGTGATTCATCTGACTAACTCTTAGTCAACAGATACAGTTAAAACTTAACTGAGTCGCGCATGGCCATGCTTCCTGAATCATATCACTCGAGAGGGCCCAGAGAATATCTCTCCATTTGGAGGGGCAAAATCCCATCTTGATTATCCACATCACGCAGCTTGTTTCTCATTCGACCCGAACTCTGCTTTTATAACTGCCTTGTCACAGAACAGCGTTTGACAGAACCTAAGTCGGTGATCCACAACTCGGATTGTGCGACAACCTCAGGTCTAAGGATTACATTGATTGAGACATGCAAATGACGACTTGATCGTTGCATCTCAATGTGGGTCAGTCCGACTTGCTAAACTCTTTAGCCAAGTCCGTGAACGTTGGAATGGCATCACCATGCCCATGACAAGTGGAACCGTTTCATCAACCAACACTCACATTAGTCTAGGGTTTGTGTCCAGCAGAACCTTAACGACCAAGGACAATTAGTATGAACAACATGAATACATAGTTCCACAATCGAATCACATATTCAATGACATATATTAGATGTTCAAACCAAAGGACAACTTAATAACTTTATGAATACATTGGGAATTACATCATACATGATTGCCTCTAGGGCATATTCCCAACACTGATATGGATGGAAATATTTCCGTCCATAAAGCACGACTTCTCGCGAAGGGGTTCCGACAGGTTCAAGGAGTTGACTACGACGAGACTTTCTTGCCCGTAGCGATGCTTAAATCAGTTCGGATCATGTTAGCCATAGCAGCCTATTTCGACTATGAGATATGGCAGATAGATGTCAAGAAGGCTTTCCTTATTGGAAATTTAACTGAGGACGTGTATATGATACAGCCCGAAGGTTTTGTCGATCCAGATAACGCTGACAAGGTATGCAAACTTCAAAAATCCATTTATGGGTTGAAGCAAGCATCTCGGAGTTGGAACATTCGCTTTGCTAAGGTAGTCAAATTGTTTGGCTTCATCAAGAGCGATCATGATTCTTGTTTATACAAGAAGTTTAGTGGGAGCAAAGTAAATTTTCTAATCTTATATTTGGATGACATATTACTGATTGGAAATGATGTCATGATGTTGCAAGAAACCAAATAATCATTGGAAAGGAGTTTCTCAATGAAGGATTTGGGTGAGGCAACTTACATATTATGAATCAGGATCTATAGAGATAGATCAAGGCGGCTCATTGGATTGAGTCAGAGTACATATCTGGACAAAGTTTTGAAGAAATTCAAAATGGAAGACTCTAAGAAGGGATTCTTACCGATGTCCCATGGTATGAAACTTAGCAAGACTCAGTGTCCTTTGACGACTGATGAGCGAAGTGGGATGAGTGTGATCACGTATGCTTCGGCAATCGGATCCATCATGTATGCCATGATTTGTACTAGGCCAGATGTTTCCTATGCTCTAAGTGTTACGAGCAGATATCAGGCTCACCCTGGCGAAGCCCACTGGGCAGCGGTTAAAAACATCCTTAAGTACTTGAGAAGGACTAAGGAAATGTTCCTAATTTATGGAGGTGATGAGGAATTCAGTGTAAAGGGTTACACGGATGCGAGTTATCTCACGGACTCAGATGATTCTCGTTCGCAATCTGGATACATGTTCGTAATGAACGGAGGGACTGTGAGCTGGAAGATTTCCAAGCAAGATACAGTGTCTGTATTTACAACAGAGGCTGGGTATATTGCTGCCTCAAAGGCTGCAAAGGAAGCTGTTTGGATCAGGAACCTCCTGATAGATCTTGGTGTGGTTCAGTGCGCATTCAATCCTTTGGACGTATATTGTGACAACAATGGTGCTATCGCACAAGCCAAGGAACCTAGACAACACCAGAAGAACAAACATATACTCGCCATGAGCCTGCAGGGTCGCACACTTAAGAGCGGGAGCAAATGTATTGGTCGGGTTGGACCCGAACCAGAAATAGACAGAGTTTGTGAGTCGGACTCACAGAGGGAATGGGCCACAAGTGTTGTGAAGCCCACTACCATTCGCTATATAAAGAGAGGCGTAGGTACCCAGCGGGCACGTTACTCCACTCCCATGCGTTGGGAACCCTAGCCCCACTCAGTCCAGCCGTCGCACCGGACCTAGCAGTCCGCCGTTGGAGCTCCTCCTCGTACGTGTGGATACCGGCAGAGGTGTTGTACATTCAGCACTTCGACGTTCGTGGGATTGGATCGGCTGGATCGGATCGTGGGACTGCACTGCATCGACGCGCTTCACCCTTAATCCGCAACCGCGCGTCTAGTGGTAATCCTCGTGGCCTTCTACCTCGGCTAGATCTTGGAAGTACCGCGTAGGAAAAAGTTGTGTTTATCTCTACGCGTTCCAACAGTGGTATCAGAGCGGTAGATTCTTATATTAGGCCCGAGATCCGCACATATGTGATATGTAGCTAGCGTTAGATTGGATCTAATTGATGTTTTGGTGGTCGTTCTATGAGATAGATCGGTTTTGTACAAGGTTGATTGGATCAATCGTACTCGGAGTCCATGGATGATCTGGTTTCCGTGATCATACTGCTAAGGTCGTGGAACAACTTACCCCTACCGGTCGGTTTCCGCCATCGGGGTATACCGTGACACATAAATCCAGTTACGGTGATCGAACATCAAAGAGTTTGATCGAATCGGAATACGGATCAGATTTGGGTAAAATCGTTTTATCCGATGAAGAAATCCATGTTCGGAATGCAGATGAGATCTGCGTTTTCCAAAATCGTCGGGCGCTACCCTGTCGTAGCGCCTTATATGTCGTTGCGAGTTTCACAACGCCGGTAGATATCGCGTCTATGCATAAATTGTTTTTGCAGGAAGTTGTGAATGTATGGCTTATGTTCATGTGATGTGTGTAATCCATACATGATCTGCGTATCATGTTTCTTGTCTGCCGGCTGGAGCCTAGGTGCTGTCATTTTATTGTATACCGGCTTGCGTGTCGGATTCTCTATGTAATTTTTCGTTTACTAGATAGTGTAGCTTGTTGAAGAATCCGGATGACATGCAAGTCGATGTACAAGTCGGCTACATGGAGTAAGATGGCACTTGAAAAGAGTTGGCACGAGTCGACTTACAAACTTTGTGGAGATGGAGATCACCATGAAGAGAGTCATACCATTTCACATTATTTGCTTTATTTGTGTTATTGTCATGTCTCTGTTTACCTCTATTTAGATAGTTGGTAGATTTGTAATCCCTCAAAGAAGGTCTAGTCGGTCGCGCCGCCAGTGCTGCACCATCACAAATGGGTCATTCTTGGTAGTGGGCTCATAAAATTGAGGTGCTACCAATTCTTTCCGATTAGGTGGGTTTGAGTCGGACTCTTACAAGCGGAAGCACTTGCTAAGCTAGACGAGTCCATCACAACGGTTGTGGGGCTCGGGGCGAGGTAGGTTGGGAGCCAGGGCATGTGATGCCACCCAACTAACAGGAGTAGTATTGGATTCGATTGGCAAGGTGTTGCCTACCTAGATCACTTGACGGCTAGCGGTGATGCTAAACCTCACTAGTCGGCTTGCTTATTTAGGATCTTGAATCACTTAGTAACCATCGGAGGGGTGTTGGTTCTAGTGGGAGCATAAGTATTAAAACGTTTAATATGCCTGCTCTTTTATGAATACATGTCTTAAGTGTTTTGCATATTTTCTTTTGTAGATCAATGGCACCTAGCAACCTTCCTCAGTTGTCCACTTTTGCGTTGAGGTCAATCCTAGAGAAAGATAAGCTTAATGGAACTAATTTCACCAACTGGTATCGTCATCTGAGGATAGTCCTCAAGCATGACAAGAAAGAATATGTTCTAGAAACTCCACTTCCAGATGAGCCAGATGACGATGCGACTGTCGCTGTCATGAATGCCTACCGTAAGACTAGAGATGAGTCTACGGAAATTAGCTGTCTTATGCTTGCACACATGGAACCGGACTTGCAGCAGCAGTTCGAGAATATTGAGGCCTAGGATATGATCGAAAGCCCCAAAAGTATGTCCCAGACTCAGGCAAAGACCGAGAGGTATCAAGTCTCTCAAGCTTTGATGGGCTGTAAGCTCAAAGACGGTGATCCACTGAGTCCGCATGTAATCAAGATGATTGGTTACGTGCAGTCTCTGGATCGGCTGGGTTTCCCAATTAACGAAGAGTTCGCTACTGATATAATTCTGAACTCACTTCCTAGTGTGTATGGTCCGCTCATCTCGAACTACCATATGCATGGTATGGATAAGAGTATCACTGAATTACATGGGATGCTCAAAACGACAGAGGCTGATCTCAAGAAAAACGCCAGTCAAGTGTTGATTGTGCAGAATAAGGCTAAGTTCAAGAAGAGTTCTTGGACTAAGAAGAACAAGGATAAGTCAGGAGGTAGCTCCCATGGCCCTGTCGAGAGTGCTTCCTCAAAGACTAAGCCATCTCCTACAGCCGGAGCCAACTGCTTCTATTGCAAGCAGGATGGCCACTGGAAGAGGAACTGCACAAAGTATTTGGCTGACAGAGCCAAGACTAGAGGTGTGACTTCCAACTCAGGTACGCTTGTGTGCAATGTTATAGACATTTATCTTGCTGATGCACCTAACAGTTCTTGGGTATATGATACCGGATCAGTCATTCACATATGCAACTCTTTGCAGGGACTGGTAAGAACTAGGAGCGTGGCAAGAGGAGAAGTTGATATTCGGGTCGGCAACAAGGCGAGAGTCGCTGCGTTGGAAGTCGGCACGATGCAACTTTATTTATCTTCAGGATTCTTAATGGAGCTAAATAATTGTTATTATGTTCCAGTGCTTAGTCAAAACATTATTTCTACCTCATGTTTGATGAGACAACGTTATGAGTCGAATATTAAGAATAATGGTTGTTCTTTATATTTGAAAGATATGTTTCATGGCTTTGCACCCGTTCAGAACGGGTTATTTATTTTGAATCTTGATAGTGAATCGGTCTATAACATAAATGTTAAAAAGTTGAAACCAAATGATCTGAATATGTCTTACTTTTGGCATTGTCGGCTTGGTCATATAAGTTGGAAGCACATGAAGAAGCTCCATGATGATGGACTTCTAACTTCGTTCGACTTAGAGTCATTCGAGACATGCAAATCATGCCTACTAGGAAAAATGACCAAGACACCTTTTGCAAGGAGTTGTGAAAGGGCGTCCGACTTGTTGGAACTAATACATAGTGATGTATGTGGTACAATGAGCACGATAGCCAGAGGTGGTTATGAGTACTTCATTACCTTCACTGATGATTTGAGTAGGTATGGATATATCTATTTAATGAAACACAAGTTGCAAACCTTTGAGAAATTAAAGGAATTCCAGAGTGAAGTACAAAATCAGCTCGGCAAGAAAAAATAAAGTTTCTGCGGTCGGACCGTGGAGGTGTGACATGAGCCATGAGTTTGATGACCATCTAAAGAGTTGTGGAATAGTTCCTCAACTCACTCCGTCGGGTACACCGCAAAGAAACGGTGTATCGGAACGGAGAAATCGGACCTTGTTGGACATGGTACGATCAATGATGAGTCGGACAGATCTACCTTTATCATTTTGGGGCTATTGTCTAGAAACTGCAGCGTTCACACTAAACAGAGTACCATCAAAGTCAGTAGAGAAGACACCGCATGAGATGTGGACTGGCAAAAGGCCAAGTTTGTCTTTTCTTAAAATTTGGGGTTGTGAAGCATTTGTCAAGCGACTTCAGTCGGACAAGCTCACGCCCAAGTCGGATAAGTGTATTTTCGTGGGGTATCCGAGGGAAACCTTGGGGTACTACTTCTACAACCGGGAAGAGGGCAAAGTGTTTGTCGCTCGAAATGGTGTTTTCCTTGAGAAAGAGTTTCTCAATCGGGGAGTCAGTGGGAGCACAGTGCATCTCGAAGAAATTCGAGAGGAACCGTCTAGGGGCGAGTCGGCAAGGGCCTTGGAGGCTGAGCCTGTCGTGGTACCTACACCGGTAACAGCACCTGAACCACGGAGATCTGCCAGATTACAAAATGCTCATGATGTTTTACTGTTAGACAGTAATGAGCCGGCAACTTATTCGGAAGCGAAGCTGGGATCTAATTCTGAGTCATGGCTTGGAGCCATGAGATCCGAGTTAAAGTCCATGGATGAAAATCAAGTTTGTAATTTGGTTGACCTGCCTGACGGTGCAAGACCCGTCGAGTACAAATGGGTCTTTAAGAAGAAAACTGATTGTTGGTACGCGTAGAGATAAACAAAACTTTTTCCCTACGCGGTACTTCCAAGATCTAGCCGAGGTAGAAGGCCACGATGATTACCACTAGACGTGCGGTTGCGGATTATCGATGAAGCACGTCGGTGCAGTGGAGTCCCGCGATCCGATCCGGCCGATCCAATCCCGCGAACCGAAGTGCTGAACGTACAACACCTCTGCTGGTATCCACACGTACGAGGAGGAGCTCCGACGGCGGACTGCTAGGTCCGGTGCGACGGCTGGACTGAGTGGGGCTAGGGTTCCCAACGCATGGGAGTGAACTAACGTGCCCGCTGGGCAACCTGCGACCCTCTTTATATAGCGAATGGTAGTGGGCTTCACAACACTTGTGGCCCATTCTTCTGTGAGTCCGACTCACAAATCAGTCCATTTCCGGTTCGGGTCCAACCCGACCAATACAATTGCTCCCGCTCTTAAGTGTGCGACCCTGCAGGCTCATGGCGACTTGGACACGATTGGAGTCCGACTCTCAATCGATCAATCGGTAGCGGCTCCTAGCAGAACGTGCCGACTCCCAAGTCCCATTGAGTCATGACGACATACCTTTCAATGTGATATTCATCTTAGTCCCTTTTGCCTCACGATATGCCTTGTCGAACTATAGGCGATGTATCGTCATCCCTTTAATAGTTCAACTCTCTTCTCGATACGTGATATGTGATTCATCTGACTAACTCTTAGTCAACAGATACAGTTAAAACTTAACTGAGTCGCGCATGGCCATGCTTCCTGAATCATATCACTCGAGAGGGCCCAGAGAATATCTCTCCATTTGGAGGGGCAAAATCCCATCTTGATTATCCACATCACGCAGCTTGTTTCTCATTCGACCCGAACTCTGCTTTTATAACTGCCTTGTCACAGAACAGCGTTTGACAGAACCTAAGTCGGTGATCCACAACTCGGATTGTGCGACAACCTCAGGTCTAAGGATTACATTGATTGAGACATGCAAATGACGACTTGATCGTTGCATCTCAATGTGGGTCAGTCCGACTTGCTAAACTCTTTAGCCAAGTCCGTGAACGTTGGAATGGCATCACCATGCCCATGACAAGTGGAACCGTTTCATCAACCAACACTCACATTAGTCTAGGGTTTGTGTCCAGCAGAACCTTAACGACCAAGGACAATTAGTATGAACAACATGAATACATAGTTCCACAATCGAATCACATATTCAATGACATATATTAGATGTTCAAACCAAAGGACAACTTAATAACTTTATGAATACATTGGGAATTACATCATACATGATTGCCTCTAGGGCATATTCCCAACACTGATATGGATGGAAATATTTCCGTCCATAAAGCACGACTTCTCGCGAAGGGGTTCCGACAGGTTCAAGGAGTTGACTACGACGAGACTTTCTTGCCCGTAGCGATGCTTAAATCAGTTCGGATCATGTTAGCCATAGCAGCCTATTTCGACTATGAGATATGGCAGATAGATGTCAAGAAGGCTTTCCTTATTGGAAATTTAACTGAGGACGTGTATATGATACAGCCCGAAGGTTTTGTCGATCCAGATAACGCTGACAAGGTATGCAAACTTCAAAAATCCATTTATGGGTTGAAGCAAGCATCTCGGAGTTGGAACATTCGCTTTGCTAAGGTAGTCAAATTGTTTGGCTTCATCAAGAGCGATCATGATTCTTGTTTATACAAGAAGTTTAGTGGGAGCAAAGTAAATTTTCTAATCTTATATTTGGATGACATATTACTGATTGGAAATGATGTCATGATGTTGCAAGAAACCAAATAATCATTGGAAAGGAGTTTCTCAATGAAGGATTTGGGTGAGGCAACTTACATATTATGAATCAGGATCTATAGAGATAGATCAAGGCGGCTCATTGGATTGAGTCAGAGTACATATCTGGACAAAGTTTTGAAGAAATTCAAAATGGAAGACTCTAAGAAGGGATTCTTACCGATGTCCCATGGTATGAAACTTAGCAAGACTCAGTGTCCTTTGACGACTGATGAGCGAAGTGGGATGAGTGTGATCACGTATGCTTCGGCAATCGGATCCATCATGTATGCCATGATTTGTACTAGGCCAGATGTTTCCTATGCTCTAAGTGTTACGAGCAGATATCAGGCTCACCCTGGCGAAGCCCACTGGGCAGCGGTTAAAAACATCCTTAAGTACTTGAGAAGGACTAAGGAAATGTTCCTAATTTATGGAGGTGATGAGGAATTCAGTGTAAAGGGTTACACGGATGCGAGTTATCTCACGGACTCAGATGATTCTCGTTCGCAATCTGGATACATGTTCGTAATGAACGGAGGGACTGTGAGCTGGAAGATTTCCAAGCAAGATACAGTGTCTGTATTTACAACAGAGGCTGGGTATATTGCTGCCTCAAAGGCTGCAAAGGAAGCTGTTTGGATCAGGAACCTCCTGATAGATCTTGGTGTGGTTCAGTGCGCATTCAATCCTTTGGACGTATATTGTGACAACAATGGTGCTATCGCACAAGCCAAGGAACCTAGACAACACCAGAAGAACAAACATATACTCATGCGTTACCACCTCATTCGCTAGTTTGTCGAACAAGGTGATATCAAGTTATGCAAAGTACACATGAATGCAAACATTGCAGATCCGTTGACAAAGGCGCTACCACAGCCTAAGCATGAGGCGCACATGAGAGTTATGGGCATTCGATGCCTAGGCATATGATGTCAGGATGATTGACTCTAGTGCAAGTGGGAGACTGTTGGGAATATGCCCTAGAGGCAATCATGTATGATGTATTCCCAATGTATTCATAAAGTTATTAAGTCGTCCTTGTTTTGAACATTTGATATATGTCATTGAATATGTGATTCGATTGTGGAACTATGTATTCATGTTGTTCATACTAAATTGTCCTTGGTCATTAAACGTTGTGGTGGACACACACCCTAGAATAATGTGAGTGTTGGCTGATGACACGGTTCCACTTGTCATGGGCATGGTGATGCCATTCCAACGTTCACAGACTTGGCTAAAGAGTTTAGCAAGTCGGACTGACCCATATTGAGATGCAACGAGCAAGTCTTCATTTGCATGTCTCAATCAATGTAATCCTTATACCTGAGATTGTCGCACAATCCAAATTGTGGATCGCCGACTTAGGTTCTGTCAAACGTTATTCCGTGACAAGGCAATTATAAAGGCAGAGTTTGGGTCGAATGAGAAGCAAGTTGCGTGATGTGGATAATCAAGATGGGATTTTCCCCCTCCAAATGGAGAGATATTCTCTGTGCCCTCTCGAGTGATATGATTCCGGAAGCATGGCCATGCGCAACTCGGTTAAGTGTTAACTGAGTATGTTGACTAAGAGTTAGTCAGAAGAATCATATATCACGGAACAAGAAGAGAGTTGAGCTACTAAGGGATGACGATAAATCGCCTATAGTTCGACAAGGTATATCATGAGGCCAAAGGGACTAAGATTAAAGTCACATTGAAGGTATGTCGTCGTGACTCAATGGGACTTGGGAGTCGGCACGTTCTGCTAGGAGCCGCTACCGATTGATCGATGGGAGTCGGACTCCAATCGTGTCCAAGTCGCCATTAGCCTGCAGGGTCGCACACTTAAGAGCGGGAGCAAATGTATTGGTCGGGTTGGACCCGAACCAGAAATGGACAGAGTTTGTGAGTCGGACTCACAGAGGAATGGGCCACAAGTGTTGTGAAGCCCACTACCATTCGCTATATAAAGAGAGGCATAGGTTGCCCAACGGGCACGTTACTCCACTCCCATGCGTTGGGAACCCTAGCCCCACTCAGTCCAGCCGTCGCACCGGAGCTAGAAGTCCGCCGTCGGAGCTCCTCCTCGTACGTGTGGATACCGGCAGAGGTGTTGTACGTTCAGCACTTCGATGTTCGTGGGATTGCATCGGCTGGATCGAATCGTGGGACTGCACTGCATTGACGCGCTTTTACCCATAATCCGCAACCGCGCGTCTAGTGGTAATCCTCGTGGCCTTCTACCTCGGCTAGATCTTGGAAGTACCGTGTAGGAAAAAGTTTTGTTTATATCTACGCGTTCCAACACTTGATCAATTCCCGTAGGAGTGAAGAGAGCGTTCGATTCACCACTTCGGTTTGGCCTTCCGTTTGTGGGTGGTAGGTGGTGGAGAAAAGTAGCTTGACGCCAAGCTTAGCCATCAAAGTCTTCCAAAAGTAGGATGTGAACTTGACATCTTGATCCGACACAATTGACTTGGGCACGCCATTTAGACACACAATTTCCTTGAAAAACAAGTTTGCGACATGTGAAGTATCGTCCGTTCTATTGCAAGGAATGAAATATGTCATCTTAGAGAAATGATCAACAACGACAAAATTGAGTTCATGTTTGTTTTAGTGCTTGGAAGTCCTAACACAAAATCCATGCTAATGTCACTCCAAGGAACATGTGGTGTAGGTAATGGCAAATAAAGACCATGGGGGTTGGAAGTAGACTTAGCTCGGAGACATGTAGGACATCTCTGGACGAGTCTTTCAACTTGGTGCCTCATCTTAGGCCAATAGTAGTGGTTGGAGAGCATGGCGTGGGTCTTGTCTCTTCCAAAGTGTGCCATGAGACCTCCTTCATGTGATTCCTTCAATAACAACAAACGAAGAAAGGACTCCGGAATACACAATTTATTAGCCTTAAAGAAGAACCCTTTGTGAAGATAGTAGTCATCAAAACCTTTATTGGGCAAGCATTTTTGAAAAATGGGTCCAAAGAAAACATAGGAAAAGTATAAGTCTTTGATCTCATCCAAACCAATCGCATTGATTTCTAGGCGGCTAAGAAGACACTCTTTATGAGACAAAGCATCTGCTACAACATTCTCTTTACCTTTCTTGTACATAATGACACAAGGAAAAGATTCAATTAATTCTACCTATTTAGCATGTCTTTTGTTCAAATTCGCTTGGATTTTCAAATATTTCAATAATTCATAATCGAAATGAATAAAAAATTCTTTAGGCCAAACATAGTGTTGCCAAACTTCTAAGACTCTAATGAAAGCAATTAGTTCCTTGTCATAAATTAGGTAATTAAGTCTAGCACCATCTATTTGTTCACTATGATAAGCAACGGGACGTCCATTTTGCATAAGAACGCCACCAATGCCTATTCCACTAGAATCACACTCGATCTCAAAAGTTTTCTCAAAATCCGGCAAAACAAGCAAAGGTGTTTCGGTCAAACATTTCTTGAGAGTATCAAAAGATTTTTGTTGAGCATTGCCCCAAACAAACGGTACATTCTTCTTTCTAACCTCAATTAAAGGGCAAGCAATGGTTGAAAAATCCTTCACAAAACGGCGATAGAAACCGACAAGACCATGAAAACGACTTATCTCACCCACGGAAGTAGGGTTAGGCCAATTTCTAATTTAATCAGCTTTCTTGTTATCAACCTCAATGCCATTGGAGGAAATCACAAAACCCAAGAAAACAAGCTTGTTGGTGAAAAAAATGCACTTGGAAAGATTTTCAAAAAGTTTTGCTTTGCGAAGAGCCAACAAGACTTGAGAAATATGTTCAAGGTGATTCTCCAAAGATTTGCTATAGAGAATGAGGTCATCAAAATAAACCACGACAAATTTGCCAATCAAAGGGCGGAAAACTTCATTCATAAGATGCATGAAAATGGAAGGAGCATTCGAAAGATCAAAGGGCATGACAAGCCATTAATACAAACCAAGTTTTATTTTGAGAGTTGTTTTCCATTCATCACCTATTCTCATGCGAATTTGGTGATATCCACTTTTAAGATCAATTTTTAAAAAGATAGTAGCACTACTTAATTCATCTAGTATATCATTGAGCCTAGGGATGGGATGTATATATCTAACTGTGATATCATTGATAGGGCGACAATCGATGCACATGCAAGAAGTATCATCTTGTTTACGGACAAGGATAACCAAAACGGCACAAGGGCTAAGGGATTCTCAGATAAAACATTTCTCAAGAAGATATTGGATTTTCTGCTCAATCTCCTTGGTCTCATCGGGGTTGGTGCAGTAGGGAGCACGGGTTGGAAGTGGCGCACCCGGAATGAGGTCAATGCGGTGCTCGATGCCTTGTAGAGGAGGTAGACCCGGGGGTAGCTCGTCGGGGAACACATCCGCAAATTCCTGCAATAAGGGCAACAAAGACGGAGGAAAACTTGTTATGGCGTTAGCTTCAAGTGCTTCTTCTTTGCACACGAGGACAAAGTGAAGTATGGATGGGTCATCTTGTAACTCTCGCATCTCTCTTTTGGTGGCAAGTAAGGCAAGGCCTTTGGGAGCACTCGAAATGTTTCCTCTCATGTTAGGCTTGTGGCTCTCACTTTCCTTGAGGTGGATCACTCTCTCACCACTCATCTCACGAGATTTGAGCTCTTCTTGTTTGCGTGCAAGGACCGTGGCGTTGTCGGTGACCACTTGGCTAGGAGACATTGGACCGAGCACAAGCGTCTTTTTATTCCACTTGAAGCTATAGTGATTGGTGCGTCTGTCATGAATACCACTCTTGTCATATTTCCAA
The DNA here is from genome assembly GCA_028641055.1 of Alopecurus myosuroides. Taxonomy (NCBI): domain Eukaryota; kingdom Viridiplantae; phylum Streptophyta; class Magnoliopsida; order Poales; family Poaceae; genus Alopecurus; species Alopecurus myosuroides. Next base: position 510,653,680 of record CM054059.1, read on the forward strand.
GGTCTTCCAAGAAAAAGGTGACACACGGTCATAGGCATAACGTCACACTCAACCGTGTCTTCATAGGGGCCAATCTTGAAGTGTATGGTGACCATGTGTTGAATCTTAAAGGTGCCAGAGTCACTAAGCCATTGAACTTGATAGGGGTGTGGGTGTTTCTTGTACGTAAATTGGAGTTTGTCGCAAAGCTCTTTGCTAGCCATGTTGTGACAACCACCTCCTTCGATGATAACCTTGATCGACTTGCCATTGATGCCGGCTATAGTTTGAAAGAGGTTGCACCGTTGGTCATGTTCATCTTGAGGAGAGGTGGTAAGAACTCGTGTCCGAACTAGCGAAGGATTCTTGTCTTCATCGCAATAGATACTCTCTTCTTCGTCGTTTTGCACATCGAAGGAATTAATAGCAACTTGGTGCAAGGCATAGTATTCACTTTCACTCATTGAGTCACGTTCACCATCTTGGTTGACGATCATGATCATCTTGTTAGAACACTCGAAAGACTTGTGTCCACTTCCACCATATTTGAAGCAAGTGATTGTGCTCGATTTGACTTGGGGTGCGTTAGAAGCCTTGATGCAAAGTAAGCCTTTTGCTTGTTGTACTTGAGGTATTCCGCAATTTGACGTTCGGCCTTGAGAGCTTGATGGAGAAGTGCAACGATGTTGTCATAGGGTTGATACTCGACAATCTTCCTTATGGGGTAGTTAAGGCCATTGAGGAAGCGGGCCATTGTTTGTTTTTGAGATTCCATCACATGAGCTCTTATCAAAGTGGTATCCATCTCCTTGTAGTACTCATCAACCAATTTCAATCCTTTTCGAAGCTCTTGTAGCTTTTTTAAGAGGTCACGCTTGTAGTGTGGAGGAACAAAGCGAACATTCATGAATTGCTTCATCTCATTCCAAGTGTCCATGGGGGCAATCCGGCTCTTGACTCTTTCCGCTTGGAGACGGTCCCACCATAAGAGTGCATAGCCTTAAAACTCCAAAAGAAGCCATAACAACCATCTTCTTGTCACTAAAGTTGTGGACCCCGGAGATCTTGTCCAACTTGAGGGCCCAAGAGAGATATTCTTTGGGATCGTTCTCACCATTGAACTTTGCGACGTTGAAGCGAAGGGCACTCATATTGTTGTCTTCATGTTGTTGGTGTCTCTCATGTGGGTCTTCATCATAGATAGGAGGTGAAAGGTCATATGGGTCATCCTCATTGACTTGGCGATGGAGGTCATGGTGAGGAGGATGACGCCGGTGGTCATTAGGATGGAGTTGGTGATGACGGCGTAGTCATGCTTCGCGGCGTTCACTATCATCATTGTCATGGTTGCGTTGTTGAGGACGCCCTTGTTCATTGTGGTTGTGTGGAGGAAGTTCTTTCTCTTTGCGGTCATTGTGGTGGTGACGCGCATTCTGCCTTGATGGCCTTCGATTTGGGCAAGCACCATCCACGAAATCATTGAGAATATAGTCACTAGCGGGGCCTTGCGGAGGTGGGTGATGATGTTGTCGAAGGTCCGGTCGTCGGGGTGATTTTGAAGAGGGTCACCACGGCCTTGGCGGTGTCGAGGAGGTGGTGATGGCGTTGTATCTTCATACCAACTTCGTCGAGAAGCTTGTGGAGGAGGAGGTGGTGGTGGTGGTTCTACTGAGGCTGTTCACCATCCTCCATGTGGGGTTGAGGATCATGGCGACGAGCTTGGTGATGAGCTTGAGGTTGGTTGCTTGAACGTCTCGACCTTGAGGACGATGAAGATCCATGGCAGTTGGCAAGGTTGGCCAAGTTGATGTTGATACGCGTCATTTGATCATTCAAGTGAGCCTCTTGTGCTTGGAGTCGACGTTCGTAGCGCTCCAATCCGTCTTGGACAATTTGGCGGAGTTGGAAGTGGTCGTTGCGGGTGACGAAGTTGTGGGCTTTGTCGTTGAAGAAGGAGTTTACTGCATCCTCCGAACTCGGACTTGTGAACACTCCTTCCCTAGCCATCTCAAAAGCACACAAGTGTGATATGAAGAATAGATGTCTCACTTACCAAAAGTTACCTTTTTTTGTCGTACTGAGGCTAGTGGACGAGACTAGGTGTAGGGCGGTATGTTAAAGGCGAGTCCAAAAAGATCGAAAAAAAACCGCAAACAACAACACACACACTTTATATGGAGCTCAAAATGGGTTAGGAAATTGGCAAGAAAAATCAACAAATCAGAATTAAAAAGTTTGTTGTCAAACGTAGAAATGAACCACAATGAAATGTTAGCAAAACAACCAAATCCTGTTGGAGGAAACAAAAATGGAACACACACGCGCAAGTGATAAATGATGTTAGTGCGGCCAGAGCACGAGCAGAGACGAAATGTTCCTAACGAAGATTAAGCTCAATGCCACACTAACGGAAGGAGGACGCTAGCTCAAACCGCAACCTTTAAGAGGCAACGAGATTCGCACCGTGGCAACCAGTCACTCTCTTCTCTTTTGCGACGCGAAGCTACACGTTACTACAAATGATAGCAATTGGCATCGATCTTTTTTGATTTTTTTGATTTTTCGCTTTTTGAAGATTTCAAAATGCCAATGCCTACTCGAAACTACGCTCTCACAAGTGCCAAACACGCACTCTCGGTGCCAGTAGTGCAATGCCAAGCGATGTAAAAGAACTAATACGAATGGGCAAGGTACGCAAACAATGGGTTAGTTCAAACGGAAACAGGTTATACCTATTTGACATGATACGAAATACGAGTGTGCAACCCCCTATATGCTTAATTATATAGGAAAATAAAATCTCTCACTTATTGTTAAAATCATGCTACTAGGATTTTATTATGCTAGGTTCAGGCTGGAAAAAGGTATCAGACATTTGTTGTTGAAGCTCGTTGTACTGAAACAGCAAAATGGCCTATGTATATTTGCATCGGCTAGAATACTATAAAAGAATCAATTTTGAGAATTAGGTTCATGATGATGAGTGTTTTTACGTAATTATGGAGAAATAGAGAGACACAGAGAGAAAGTTACTTAAATTTGTGATATAGATTAAAAAAATACTTGTAGTAACATGTACATTTAGGATCATAAACTCTTGTACAGCGTAGAATCGGATTTGCCATGCTATATGGATGTTCCATACAAGAAGAAGGAAAAGGAATAGAGATAAAAGCGGCGGAGATTGCTCTAGCCTGGAGATGGACTAGAAACAATAGGATTCTGATCTTGGGGTGATCTTGACGCCTTTGACGACGAGCCCTTTCTTGCACGTATCATCCGTCTGGGAGAAGGAGAAGAAAAGATCCCCTCTCTGTCCCTTGTGCGCCTTGATCTGCCCAACCGGGATGTCCAGCCACTGCTCCCTGGGTTTGTCGCGCAGATCCTCCGTACGCTCCTGGACGATGGACCCGTAGGGAGTCTTGAGCCGAATCTTGAGCGGCAAAGACCATCCGTAGGAGCTCTGTTTCATCATCATCTCAAGGACCACCCTGTAGACGACTCCCGGTGTGAGGTGGGACATCTCCATCTTCCCGTGGAACAGCAAGAGGTTCACCAACCGGAGCTCCGCCACCTCGGTTCCTTCCTCCTGCAGCTGCCTCCAGGACCAGTATCTCTCTACGTTGGAGAGCCCTCTTGCCAACACCATGAAGTGGTTCCTGTTCTTCTTCACCCAGTACTTCTGCAACACACACAGTTGGCCTTAGGTAATGCTAAGATATACTCCCTCCGTTCCATAATATAAGATGTTCTAACATTTGCCCACATTCATATGTATCAACATGTATGTAGACATGTATTAGTGTGTAGGTTCACTCATTTGTATCCACACCTAGTCATCATTTTGAAACGGAGGGAGTAGTATATATATTGGTTCATGTTGAGAAGCAACCTTTCTGTTCCCTTCCAACAAGTAGACCTTGCCTTCTAGCGCAGCTGGGTCAGGATTCCTCTCCTCGGAATCAGGAGCAGTCGCAATGATCTCTTTGAACATGTGAGGAGCTACCGGAGGAGGAGGAGGGGGTGCCTTGGATTCGGCCTGTTTTTCGCTATTATCTGAACACTGTACTGCACCCATCGCCGATCGATTCGTCTGAGCTAGTCCTCAAGTCCCTCCCTGCGGCTATATGGCCCAGTTCTTCTAGACGAAGAAGCCACCCCCATTCTATCTACCTATGTATATAGTGGTAGAACATGCAGATGCCGAGAACGATCGATCAATTCAAAGAATTAGATTCCTAATAAGGAAACCAGGTGCCAGTTTTCAGAGCCATATGTTTGGATGCTCTCTTTTCATCATGCATGCCAAACATAAGGTGCTCATATATATTTTAGGATTTTTCTTTTACGTTCGAAGCAAATTAGGCGGGAGAAATTTTGTACAATTATTGGATTTGTGATTAATTATGGCTATCCATTCTCAGCGTAATCCATTTTCTAATCAGTAAAGCCTGCCCATACTACTGTGAAAAAAATAGAGAATCACAATGTGGAATCTAATTCTTGACTTCGTGCATGGCCCACATCGGCCATATGTTGTACGTCTGCAAGAAAAAAACATTCATTTGAGACGGTGAAGTTTTTGTAAGCTAGAAAAAATCTGTATGTTTCACACGAACATACCTTTCAGCAAGGATAAGATGAGAACAAACCATGCTATTGCATTGATTCTTCTCCATGTGTCCCTTTCATGAAATTCTGGAAGGATAAGTGCTTAGGAACTCTCTGGAAACAATATCCATCTCTATATAATATTTCCCATCATCAAAGCGATATATTTACTACGGTGTTGAAGTCATCCCCATCAGAACTAGCAGGAAATAGCTTATAATAGCAGCTATTAGCAGGAAATACCTTATACTAGCAGGGGAGTGGCACGACATACAGTTGGCAATCGAAGACTACCTGGCATGGCCACCACCACCACCCTCCACCGCCGGCTACACAGGACATCAACATCGGCTCCGACTAGGCAGCCGCGGCCGCCACCACTTCTGCCGTCAGCCAGTAGCATCCAAGTTCCTCTTTTTAACGTGTGTCGTGCACCCGAATTACACTAGTTGCCAGATTACCGTTAACCAAGAAGGAAACTAATTATGCAATTCAGGGAAGCAAAATAATTGATTCATTTGAGCTAAGTCTCAGTCGACTGCTTAGTCGTTTGATGGGCATTGTGATTCGTTCTAGTCTGTGAGTTGCACAGTTTGCAACTGTGTGCAATTTGACAAAAATGGTCACATAGTATAAAATTTTTGTTCACCTAGTGCAATATTTTTATTCACGATGCTAATTTTTTTTTCACATAGTACAAACGTACGGTGCCATCAAGTGGACTGAGATGGTGTCGTTCCCTAATTCATTTTCAAAGTAAAGTAAGGAAGTCCGCTGGCAATCAGAAGAGGAGTCATTCAATTTTCGTGGCACAATACGTTGAGTGATTCTATCCCTCCAGACAACAAGCCTTGATTAAGAGTTAGGAAAAAAAACATCTGACTATGAGGCTCAGATTGGTGTCTTCACACAATTCCGTAACATGTGTTGATCTAGGTCGAGATGCAGAGTGTTCTTTGCAAGGATTAAACATCTCACTCCTGCTCTTGGTATTGGCTTGGTCTTTCTTTTTCTACAATTGAACAGTAAACAAGTTTATGCATTAAAAAACTGAAATTTGAACCGACAATGAACCATAGCCAATAACAGAGAATGAACTGATCATGATTCATGAAGATGTAAATGTGTGAATTTAAACTGGATAATATATCCTTTTACATGTAGGGGAAGAAGACCCCATGTGAAATTATCCTAATCATATTTCTCCTCTCCACTCTCCACCTACAGTCACTACTCACACTTATGGAAAAAGTGGAAGCCGGCAATGTTAGGAGCATGTTGCTTTCAAAATGCAGCTGCAAGTTAGTAGCAGTAACATGCCTGCCTAGATTTATTTTCTTCTTTTCTCTTTTGAATGGTCGTTTTCTCAGCACAAACTAACACAAGCAGCTGAGCTCAGATTGGCCCATGATTAAGATGGTTTGTACACTACTCTTTTACTGCCTCTCCTGCCACATTTTACTAGTAAACTTCTTCACATGACTCCAAAGTGAGAAAATCCAAATTCCAGGTTGGCATTCTGTAGTACCAATATGCTACTTATTTTTCAGTAGTGACAGAGCACTTTACTTGACCAAAGTTGGGATTGGTTATTGATCCAAGCACATGGGCTACTGATCAACCACTCCTCCCTGGTAGTACAAAGTAGCTAAACTAGTATTGATCTGTACTGACCCGTCACATGTCACGATGCCCCACTAGTATTGATCTGATACACTATTTCTAAGACTACTCTGAGTGTAGTCTCAAACATTTTTTACAAGAAGCCAAGTACTAGCAGAGGGAAATCCTCAACTGGTGAATTTTTTATTTGGTCATTGCAAATACAATGCTGAATTCTTGACCCGGCATTATCACTATCTTCGATGGAAATACAGGAGTAGCATTTGCAGCAGAGCAACATTTCTCATTGTGCTCTTAGCTTCTAATTGTTTACTGAAGATAGATATATGTTTGAAAGATCAAAGTATCATCCTGTACAACCAAACCAATCTGTCCAAAGAAATATAGACATGCCAGGCATTACAGGTTTATATCCACTGGTATCTATTCATGATAGTTTTAGAACAACAAGCTGACCTGATGCAAGCACAAGGAAGAAGGCAGCAGCAAAGGCCTGGATGTCACTGCTACTCTTTCATCTCTCTGAATTCTGAACTCTTGACTAATCCTCCACTGAATGAGCCTGCATGTGTCGATTCACAAAAACATCTGAATTAGTTTCAGAGTAATAGGCCAATTGCTGTAGTGTGACACAATCACACAACACACAATAAGCATCTGATCCATGGTCCTCGTTGCACTGATCACATTGATTTTAAGTAGAACTAACAAATCTTATTTCACGGAGGGGGAGAAGGGAGTTCACTACCTGCGTCGTCGTCGTCGTTGTGGAGGATCGGGGAGAGCAGTCACCGGCCACCAGGATTCGACGCCTCTGTCAATTCGACGCCGGCAAGCGGAGAAGTCGTCGCAGGGGATCGGGGAGAGCAGTCACCGGCAGGGGATTTCGACGCTGAATTGCTCACCGTTTCTTGGCCGGGCAGCAGGAGGAGGAGGGTCAGCGGAGGCGACCAAGATTTGGAGGGAGGACGATGCTGGGATGTACTGCTATTGCAGGTTGACGGCAGCGAACGGCGGGAGTGGGATGTGCAGCACGGAATCTGGAATCGGACATGGGGACGACGGTTGTTGGCGAATCGGACATGGGGACGGCAACCGAACAGAGTAGGAAGACGGCGCGGCCCCGAATGGCTCCAAATCTACGGGTTGAGCGTGAGCCTGTTTAACCCGCACCGCCCCAGGTCTCTATCCTAGTAAGCCCACACCGCTTCAGTCCATTAAGCGTGTGTTTTGGTAGCCTGGTTCTATTCAACATGGGTTTCTCGGTTGGGCCAAACTGAGCTCATCCGGGTTAGGACGAGAGTTTGCAGTGTGTTTGTTAGGTCATATGTGTCGAGCCGGGTTGACTTGAGACGTTGTTTGGTAGCATACACATATTGCAACAGGCTGAGACTAGAATCCAGAAATTTTAGTTATAAAAAGATCCAAAATCTTACACACAAGTCCCTAAACATAAATAAAAAAGCAATAGGGTACTCAATCACCGAACGGGGCGACGGTGTGTGGAACAGCTCGCCGGTGGCGGTGCTCTGGTCGTCCAAGGCAAGGCGAGGAGGAGGCGTCGTAACTCGGCGTTGTACGGCGTTTGGGGGCCTGGGAGCGGCGGCGATGGGCTGCACATGCGGCGTAGAGCTTTGCATGCGGGGAGGCGACGAGGTCCGGGGCCTTGTGTGCGCCAGCTACCAGCGGTTCGGGGCGGAGGTGCGGGACGACGTGCGGCGCGGAACCAGCAGTGAGGCGCGGAATTGCCGGTGCGAGGCAGAGGTATGGGACTGTCAGGCAGAGGAAGAGAAGAGAAAGAAGGAAATTGTTTGCTTGGGGTTGGGCTCGCGACAATCGGCAGGGCCCACGCGTGTGGTATTGTTTCTGTATGAGCTCGGCCAGGCTGAAGTGTGAACCTCGATTTCAGCTTCTCACCTCGGCAGGGTTGAGAGGCATTTTCGGGGCCATGTGGATATGGCTTGGATGGCAAATACGGGCTACCAAACACCCGGAAGTGGGGTGAGGCGAGAATTTCTGAGTCCACACAAGCAACCAAACACACCCTAATTAATAGCCACCGTTTCAGCCCAAACCAGTTGATCCCGCAACACAAACTGCACTAAAAACCGCAATTCAACCCATGACATTTCCAGCGTGACAACAAGGAGAAGAAATGGGGATTGGTACCCCCACATCTTATTTTCCCCAACCTCTCTTGTTTGGTCGATGCGTTGCCACATCCTCTCCCAGGCTTAGTTTTTTTATTAATTCTCATGGCACATGGGTTTGACAAGAAAAACACTACCTAAATTACCACTTGTTGATGAAAAGTTTGTAGTTTGGTTTTGTAGCGGTTACTACTCTCTCCGTTTTGAAATAGATGACCCGAGGGAAACAAGATAGTGCACCGAAAACAGGGTGCTTGGGCATGGTCCCGCACACCGCACTAGTAGAAAAAGGCCTTTCTGTGGCGCACCAAAATGGGATTCTGTGGCGCACCTAGTGGCCGGAGGGTTGCGCCACAGAATATACGCCATAAAAATTATTTCTGTGGCACACCGTGGCCGTGCGCCACAGAAATGTCAATTCTGTGGCGCACCTCAGCCGTGCGCCACAGAAATTTGCAATTCTGTGGCGCACCAAGGGGGGGTGCGCCACAGATTTTTTTTTTTGAATTTCAAAAAAAAAAGGCGGCCAGATCTGGCCGCGGGAAATTTTCGAAATTTCGTCGGATGCTCGCCGGAGTTGGTGGGTGGAGGATGGGGGTCACCGGAGTTGGTGGGGAGGAGAAGGAGAAGCTCGCCGGAGGTGGTGGTGGTGGTGGTGGTGGTGGTGGTGGTGGTGGTGGTGGTGGAGGAAGGAGGAGGAGGAGGAGGAGGAGAGGTGGTGGTGGTGGAGGAGGAGGAGGAGGAGGAGAGAGGAGGAGAGGTGGTGGTGGAGGAGGAGGAGGAGAAAGAGGAGGAGGAGAGGTGGTGGAGGAGGAGGAGGAGGAGGAGGAGGAGCTCGCCGGAGGTGGTGGTGGTGGTGGTGGAGGAGGAGGGTGGTGGTGGTGGAGGAGGAGGGGTGGTGGTGGTGGAGGAGGAGGAGAGGTGGTGGTGGTGGTGATGGAGGAGGAGAGGTGGAGGAGAGGAGAGGTAGAAGATGAGAAGTGGAGGAGAAGTGGAGGGGAGAAGGGAAGAAGAGGAGGGGAGGAGGGTAGAAGAGGAAGAAGAGGAGGGGATTTCGAATTCTGCCTCCCAATTCTGTGGCGCACCCCAGCTTGGTGCGCCACAGAATTTTTTTATTATTATTTTCTAGTCAAAATCTTAAAACGGCCATAACTTTTGTTCCTTTTGGAATTTGGCGATTCTAAAAAAAGCTCACAGGCCGAAGGCGAGTGAGGTTGGGTTTCTTTTTTTCTCTAGTTTTTTTTAATATCTTGATCATTTTTTTTTTACATCGTATGCAAAAGTTATGCCCATTTTACTTTTTTTAACGAACTTTTGCTCAGAAAGTCGAAATTCATATTTCAAAATTTGATAAAAAAAAGTAGACATTAAACTCTCCGTGCATCTATAAGGGATTTATTTTTTGATGCTTTTTAGACCGCCAACTCTTCCGTCAAAAACTAGAAAAGGCGTTCCCGGGGGGGGGTGGGTGGAGTTGGTGCGTGTGGGCAGAATTTTTTCGGATGGGAATTCTGTGGCGCACGTGGCAGTGGTGCGCCACAGAAATGTCATATTTCTGTGGCGCACTAACCACCATGCGCCACAGAATAGGAGTGTGGCAATTATTGGTGTGGGCCCCCAGCTCATTTCTGTGGCGCACCCCCATCCCGTGCGCCACAGAATTCCTCTTTTCTGTGGCGCACCACGGTCTCGTGCGCCACAGAATGTCTCTTTTCTGTGGCGCATGCCCACCCGTGCGCCACAAAAATATATTTCTGTGGCGCACCAAGAGGCCATGCGCCACAGAATCTGTTCCATAGAAAGGCACTTCTCTACTAGTGCCGGCGTCGGGCCCTTCGGGTCAGCACATGCAGAGCTGGTCTTCGCCAGCGCCTTGCTGCCTCTGGGCGATGGAGAAGGATTCTATCCGGGGACGCCGGTGGGCAGACGTCGCCGATGAGGATGATGCGGATGTCGCGGTTGAGGCCGAGTTGGCGGCTCGCTGCGTGCATCCGCCGTCTCCCACCCTCAACGACTTCATGGAGATGGCGCACCGGCTCCCTGTGCGACGATCTCGCCCGCGGCGAGGGGTACAGCGTCCGGTGATTGCGCCGCCGCGCGCTCGACATCCGCTGGAGGTTTTGGGGGATTGGGCGTTCGGCACCTCCGGTTGGTCGTGGCTAGGTGGATGTGGGGCCTCGTGGTGGGACTGCGTGCGCAGCCGCTAGGACGGTCTCCGGTGGTGGGTTGCACGGTGGGGCAGAGGCCACTCTGTCGCACTGCGGCCACCGGCGAGACCATCACTCGGGACGTCCGGCCTCCTGCCTCAAAGGAGACTCCTCCGTGCCCTAGGGCCATCCAGCATTGTGGACCAGGCCCTGCTGTATGGCCCACCTTGGCGTGGCATAGGCCGCGGGATCCTGGTCCTGGCTTGCCCGGCTCTAGATCGGGCCTGAGCCCACCTGGCTCACCGGATCCGTGGCTCTGGATACACAAAGGGGCGTCGAGCCTCGATCTAGGGTTTCCAGTGCAGCTGGACTCGATCCACTGGTTCGCTTCCCTGCCGCGTAGGGTTAGGAGAACCTAGCCGCCACCTCCCCTCAGTGCTACCAACGTCGCCGCCGTCATGACGCAAGCTCGCTCGGCCGATGACGAGGAAGACGTTCATCACCGCTGTTGCGCTCGGTCGCCTTCCTCCTGCTGACGCGCGCCACCAGGGCCGCATCTTCCTTACCCTCCCCCCCCCCCCGACGCTCGCCTGTGCAGCATACATATCTCCCGCCGGGACGACGTCGGGCATCCCCGTCCCGTCGGTCTCCTCGCCAACTGGGGCACCGCGGAGATGGGCATCGCCCCCCCCCCTCCATGCACTTGCTCCTCGCCTTGGGCCTTCCTCTATTCGCTCGCTGGGAAAGGGCCGGTCGCCGAAGGGCCACCGTAGGGAGGGGGCTCTGCACCCGAAGGATCTTTCCCGGCTGCCTCGCGAGCCACCTCGCCGCCTCGCCGGGGCGATGAAGACCTTCTCTATGCAGGGCGTGATGTTGGGTCAGCTCGGCCAGATGTGACTCGGGATACCGAGCGGGATGTCGGGCTAGCACGTGGGCTGCCCCAATCGTAGTGCTATCCGCCCCGGTCTCGTGTGTTTGCTCATGGCCCAGCCTCCATGAAGAAGAAGCCTAATAATAACAAGCGGAAGGCGCGTCAGATGGTGGATGGTCGTGGGAGGGAGCAGAGAGGGCTCCCACCCGCGTCGGATACCATCGTGCCGCTGTGAGACCCAAGTGGCCTGACCCGGGTGGGGTTGGACTTATCCAGACCTCGGGGGAGGGAGGGAAGGGCTCGCCATCCCGTACCCAGTGCTTCAACTATGGTGTGGTTGGGCACTTCCGTTCTGATAGTTGCAAGCCCATGAGTTGCTTTTGGTACGGAGACCCCAATCACCTTATGGGTGCTTGCACCGCGACGGCACCCAGCCCCACGGCCCTACCCTGGAGCTCCTGGGTCACTGGATGGAGCCAATCTTTTACTACATTGACCTTGGGGGTGTCGATGGTGGTCCCGCAGAACCTCACGGAGATGATGGTGTTTTCTCAGTAGCTCATGCCGCCATCTGTGGGGCTGACTATGGAGATCCTCGGTGACGAGTTGGGTCCTATTATGCCCGGTCATGAGTGGCGGGTTTGCGAGATCACCCCGACTGTGTTTGTCGTGGTCTTCCCCTCTGATGAGATGCTCCTCCTTTTCTCCATGGGCTCCACCTTCATGATCCCCACCAACAAGATTCAGGTTTCTATTAAGGCTTTGACTGCTGCTACCACTACTAGAGATTTGCTTATAGCAGCATATCCTACCACAGGCGAACAGGAAAGTTGATGCGCCTGGGCTACTTAGCGCAGGCGAACAGAAGAACTACGCGCCTACGGTAAGTCCCTTACCCCAGGCGAACCAACTAAGGAAGCGACTGGGGTAAAGTGTGGCAGGGCCACCCAACACCACCCCGTGGCTCTCTTCGTTTACCCCAGGCGAATAGAGCACATGTTCGCCTCCGGTATAAAACATACCCCAGGCGAAAAACGTACATCTGCGCCTGGGGTAAGTCCTCGCTGTTGCCGCACAAAAATGAGAAAACCTTTAGGACCGGTTTGTGATAAAAACCGGTTCTAAAGGATCTGTCCTCTGGGCCCCACTCGGCGCAGCAAATGGCCGCAAGGACTTTAGCACCGGTTGGTATCAAGAATCGGTGCTAAAGGCCTTGCGGCCATTTGCTGCGCGGAGTGGGGCCCAGGGGACAGATCCTTTAGAACCGGTTTGTATCACAAACCGGTCCTAAAGGCCATGAGGCCATTTGCGGCAGGGTGGGGGGCCCAGTGGACAGATCCTTTTAGAACCGGTTTGTATTAGAAACCGGTGCCAATGTGCTTAGCTCAATGCTTTAGTACTCTAAGTGACCAGATCTCACCCGCAACCGCACCCACACGCCGCCGCCGTCGCCAGTGTCGAGAGGAGCAGAGCAGGTCGTCGCCCACTCCGTCATCGCCCACTCCGTCGTCGTCGTCGTTGTTGATCCAGGTCAGCCCCTCTCCCTCCCATCCCGGCCCCCTCCATCCCAGCCCACTCCGGCCCTCCCGTCGTCGTTGTGGAGGATGTGCGCCTGCTCCTGGTGGCCGCGGTGCTCCCGACGTCGTGGATCCAGAGGAATGTGCATTATATCTCCAGGATTCAGTGCTCTTATCGGATCTTTGTAGTGCATTATATCTCCAACATGTAATTTTCAATAATGCGTATTTCCGTTTAGATGAATACCATAGAGTCAGGTTTCACTAGTAAAAAGGAATGTGAAATGTGAGATTAAATAGGAGTAAAAACACGCACAATAACAACATAACCAATTGTACTTGAAGAAAGTGTACTGTTGGAAGTATCACCTAAACTCTCCGACAGGTTCCATTTCGTTTGTACTGCTGTCAATTGCCTTATTACATTACTAGAGGTAGGTGCTGCCATTTGTCTTTGTTTTGTGATAGCTATGCTAATCTAACCTCTATGTGTACTTTCTTAATTTAATAGAACATTGCTTGCGAAGTATGTCGGTCCCGATGTGCCCAAGGACGATTCAGTGGGACTTCTTTTATGCTTCAGCTCCACGACGGTGACGTTGATTCGTTGGTAATTAACAATTCTTTTTATGTTAACTTGTTCTTTCGTTTTACTATCTAGCTTGAGACTTGTGTTTATTCTTTATATTTCTTTTTTAGATTCTACCATGCAATATTCGCCAAGAGTTCAACGAGTTAGTTGGCAATAATGTGGATTTGAATGTTCATGGGACCACCTACATTCATCGAGTGAAAAAAGAAAGAACGAAGACATACTTCTGCGGGGAACAATTGCAGGCTATCATCGCCACGTACAATTTAAGCGGAGGTGATTACATGCACTTCTCTATGGAAGGACCGCAACCTCATATCAAAATTCTGTATATGGGCGGGATTGCGAGCGAGAATGGCGGGAGTGAGGAGGATATTGGGAACACTGAGGATGATATGGACACTGAGGATGATATGGACGAGGAGGACCCATGGAAACATGTGGTGGTTGCTCAAAGAGCGAATCTTAGCGAGCTTGAGAAGGACCGTGTCCTTCAGAGACTTGCCCAGATAGATAGCTACATTGTAAGGACCCCAGACCGGCAGTCTGAAACCCTACGTATGCATACATTCACGATCCCAGAAAGATCAGTCGTGAACAACATACAAAGTTGGCACACAGAATACATCATCCATTACACGAATACATAACGGTATTTCACAAATGATCACATGATCAAGACTAAAACATCTGCCACGCAGGGCAGGCAACTTAACAAACACAGCGGAAGACAATAAAAACATAACGTAGCTGAGCCCATGTCACGCCTTAACCTACAGGCTGCTGACCGGGAGACGAGCCTAATTCGCACAGTCGTCAACTCCGTACTTCTCTTCATAGATACCCTTTGGAGGCTCCTTCTCCAAATCTGATAAGTAGATACCAGGGGCGAAACCATAATGAGTACGTTTGAATGTACTCAGCAAGACATCCATCATGTCACTTACCAACATGCAGATATGCTTATATGGTGGAATAGGTAAGCTATAAATAGGGTTCACTATCAATGGTGTTCATATATGATGACACCACAGTTGCAGTCAGGTTAATCTGTATCTTCGTTGAAGAAGATACTTCAGAAGAAAATAATATAGTTTTATTTCTCTTGTCGACATCACATGTACAAGAGTTTTTGTAAAGTTTTGTTAAAGAATATTTTCTCTTTGCAAAACTTCTTGGAATCAGTTTCCAGAATTCTTGCTTAGAGTAGAAAAGGTTTTCTTTGCAAAACATTTTGTTTTGTATAACAGCATCTGGCTTTCCATCAGCGGTACCTCCACGGTACAAGCTTTCCTTCCTTTCCGAACTTCACAAGTTCAACATTTCCTTTCCTCAAGTTCCTTTTCAAAAACTTCTTTTTGAAAACATTGACACAATGCTAGCTACATGGCCATTCAACCGTCCATATCCGAGGACGCGGCTATCTCGAAATAGTTTTACTCTGCAGAGGTGTACACATTTCCACCAGATCCAGAATCCGCCATGAAACACCCATGGACTGTCCTCAACCTATGAGAACATCAGATAACTGATCTCGACTATCCACTCTGTACAAGCTAGTACATGACTATCTCTTCAATTGGGGTTTCCCTCCCTGGCAAGCCATGTCACACACCGCTCAATCAGGAGACCCAACTGCTGCATCCGGAGGGAAAATTAATCCCACACTTTAGATGTCCCGTATACTCACTCCTAGCGACATTTCGGTTCGGAGGATCCAATCCCCTATAGCCTTTGAGATAGCTCACATACTAACCATAACAAGTTTTTAATCAAGCCCCTACCCATATTGGGGTAAAGTGGCAGTACGGTAAAGGTTGTCCAGCGAAGACTAGGTTATGTGTCATTTTTGAAAACACCACTTTCTCAAAAATGACCACTTCCACATTCCTCCGGAGAACAAGGATCCGCCTTTTCTCCGGGTTTTTCCGTAAAGCCTTTGTTTTGTAGAATCACAAATTTAGGGTGTCCACTTAGGGACTAGTATATTTGATGGTAATAAATACCATATGGTGGCTTATGGGCTTGGTATCACCAAGTTTAACTATTGGCATGATAGTAACCTATATAACAGTATAGTAATAATATTCCACATCAAAAATAGTTTTGATAATCAAGTTTTTGGTAAAACTTCAGAGGTAAAACATGCATGATAGATAATGGTAAGTATTGTATCAGCAAGCAATCAGGATGCTTGCCTGGTATCTCTTTGTGTCCCTGGTTGTTGGAGTGGCTGGAACTTGAAACAGAGCTCCCCGACACTTCCTTCCTCTTCGTTTTTCTAACGTCGTAAAAAGAGAATAAAGGACACACATTCAGAACCAAACAAGACAAACAAGGCTACAAGTAATACATACAGCAAGCAATCAAGAAGTACCACCCAAGTTCTCAATTTTTCCCTTAAGAAAAATTGGCATAAAAACTATAGTTGAAAAGTCTGCTTTTTTTTCCTAGTGTTTATGTGTGGCCAATTCAAAGATTCTTGGTTAAGAACACCATGGACCAGTGGGGTAAAGCACATGTTACTAGACAGTAGGGTGTCACATAAAACACATTTTGATGTCTAAAAATTCCCACAACAATCTCTATGGCTAGCACACATAATTTGCTAAATTACTCAAGTGGTGAAATAAGCTCATGACAACAAGTCAAACCTATTTTTCCACCATGAGGCAAACATACCAGTGGGTGCTCCACTAGAAAATATGCTCACCAAGAGGTTAATAAGCCTCTGGTCACTTTTATAAAAGTGCTCAAAACAAACAAACAAGCATCCAAAACTCCTACTCAGACTAGTAGAAAATTAGGAAAAATACTAGACTAGTTTAGGCTACACTAGTTAAATTTTATGCACAAGTGTGCAAGATAGCAGAGGCAAAATACTCCTCTAACCAGTACCATAAATGCTACTGGATCTCACAAAAATCTCATAAAAACATAGCTAGGAAACAAGGAAAAATATGCTTAAAATGCTTCACATGTGAGGAGATTTATTCCTAGTCACCCAAGTGCTACTCATGCTTTTGTGCTACTTAAGAGGAAATCTATAAGAGGTGAAAACCCTAAGGTAATAATGCCACAAGGACATTCCATCCTCTGGTTTCAACACCAAAGATCCATATTTTTCCCTAAGGGAAAACAAGACAAAAAGCATACATGAATATCCTAGTGTGAAATCTAGTCCTTAAGCATTTCTATTTTAAATCTATTTCAAACACAAGCACCAAGTATATAGAGGTGATACAACCAAAATAACAGTACCTAAATGGTACTGGTTCCATGAGAATTAATCTAGCAATAAGCCTAAAAAAACATTTAAAGATCTACTCAAAACATATATAAAAGAAACACATCTAGTGTGGGGGAAATAATGTTTCCACCAACAATGCAATGAAACCAGTGGGTGTTCCACTAGCATATCAAAGCATTAAGAGGTCACAATGCCTCTGGTCATACTTGACAAGAATTAGCAAAAACCTAAACTAGCACCTAGTGCAATAACAATACTAGCAGAAAACAATAGGGTGCTTAAATAAGCAAGGCAATGCTACTCCTGTTATTGTTTTCACACAAGTGAAAAATATAGGGTTAAAGTACTCATAACAAACTTATCAAAATGCTACTGGCCCTATGAGTACAACATAAAAATATGTGGTTTTACAACCACAATTTCTTATGTCAAAAATTCCACACATGAGGGAATTTATCCACAACAATCTCATAGCAATGACTAAATTACTCATGCTTCTCTACCAACTCAAATGCAAGCTAGCAGAGGTGATAACAACAAAATATAAGTACCAACATGGTACTGGATACAATCAACAATCCAAGCATTTGCACACAATTTCATCACTCAAAAATCCTATGCAAATATTTACTAGAGAATAAACATATGCTACTAGCAAAAATCATATTTCTTTTCCACTCAAGTCCACACAATCTAACATGCTAAAATAGCTAAGTAACACTTAGAAAACAAGTTCACACAACTTATACATGCTAGAAAACAATATTGCATCACAAAAATAACTCACACAAATTAATTTCCTAAAAATGCCAAAATGGCAGAAATAGGTGAAACAAGGATCTGTCCACCAAATTTTCTAGGATGCTCTAAAAATTAAACCCTTCTATGTTTGGATAGTCCTAAACATATACAAGGCCATCAAATTTAGTTTGCATCAAAATTCATCTTTAATTAATTTATAAAAATCACCAAAGTGCTCACTGGTGTTTTACCAATTTGCATGCCATTTCAAAAATACAATGAATTTGGAAACGAGGTTAAATGTTTCTGTTAGTAAATTTCAAGGGCTTTCCAATGCAATTGGCCTCACTTCATTCTGAGTTGTAAAATAAAAATGGTGCTCATTTTGGTGTTTCTGGTACCTGTTGCCAAATCATTTTTAATTTCAAACATGTTCATCCAAAAGTAGATCTACAAGTTGGAGGTGGTTTGGAATTAGTTGAGGTACCACTGTGAATTTTAGTTTGGTCAAAATCATCTTTTAGGTTGCCTTTTAGAGCCAAAAGCAAACAGGTAACATTCTGTAAAATTAAAATGGAAAAATAACTGCTGCAGGGCCAGATCTGCTAAATGGGCCGGCCAGATCTGATCTCACCGCGGGCGGATCCAGCCTTAGCCGCTGACCTGCGGGCCAGCAGGCCACGGTGGCTGCCACGCGTGCAGTTCGCGGCCCCACGGGCAGGTTCAACCGTACAGCGCGCGGTCAACGAGACCATGACGCCAGCATGCGTCATCCGCCGGCGGGAGGGGTCTCCGGCGAGCAAAATCCCGTTGATTCCGAGCACCGTTTAGCGATTAACAAGCATCTACACGTTGGTTTCGACGAGGGCTACCGAACGGTGGTGGTGTCGTTTCCGGGGAGTGACCAGAGGGCGGCGGCGACGGCGCGCGCGCGGCGGCCGGACGGTGACCACGGCGCGGGTTCGTTCTAGAGGGAGAGGGAGGGGGAAAAAGCTACGGGGTGGTTCCCCTGCTCACCACGAACGCAGAGGAGGAGTCGGTGAGGTCGGAGAGGACGCGAGGGCGCGGCAATAGCTCGCCGGAGCTGTCGCCGGGCTCGGGGAAGGTTTGGATGGCGCGGGCTCCACGATGGGCTTCGGCCCGATTCCTTGAGCACCGAGCACCACCACGACAAGGCGGAGCTGCTGGTACCAACGGCTGCCGGCGGCGTGCTCTCAAACGGCCGAATCGCCGGCGAGGTCTTGAGCTAGGGTTTCGGTTTGCATTTTTTTGTACAGAGGAGAGAGGAGCTCGAGTGGGGAGAGAGAGGGGGCAGGTAGAGGTCTCACATGGGGTTTTTATGCAACTAGGAGCCTTCTACTCGAAGCTAAGGAAGCATGGGCAGCCATGGCGTCATCTACAGGAAGAAGAAGGACACCATGTGACTAGGATTACATTTTGGTCCCTGGGTATTTACAAGTAGGTCCCTGTACTCTCTGAAAATGGATGTTTTCCCTAGGCAAACAAAGTTAAAATTTAATTTCCTTTTGCCCAAAATTCTAATTAGTTGAGATGCACAACATATATGAAAATTGGCTCCATTGGGTAAACTTTATAATTCAAAGTTATTCAAATTTGAATTCTGACATAAATGGACATTGAATTTATTAACCTACTTAGGAGCTTCCAAAAATGATAATTTTTGGCACACATTCCTTATTTGATGTGTTACTTATTTGGTAGAAAATTCAAGTCATTTAGAGTTACTTCATAGAACAAACTTGTTCAAATTTCAAAAAGGTGCTGTGAAGAAAACAGGGGTTTTTGGCAACTTAAATTATTCAAAAACTTGTGCCCTTTTGGTTTTCATCCTTATTTATGATATAGAGCATGTGGTATTTATTTCATGGCATTTGGAAAAAGTTTGTAGAACAAACTTGTTCAAAATCCCAAATGTTGCTGTGGAGAAAATTCATGTTTTCAGGACTTTAATGGATTCAATTTTTGGTCTCCTCTTGTGTGTGTTCCTTATTTGATATAAGGAAGCACTGGTATTAATTTCATCTCATTTTATGAAAGTTTCCAATAGTAACTTGTTTGAGTTTTCTGTTTCTAGAAATATTAGAATTTCTATTTAATAAAGCACTAGGCTTTTCTTTATCAATGCTTTGCCAAAATATTTATATGACTAGAGATAGCAAGTCAATGATCTCTAATACCTTTGTTTCTAAGCTTGCAAGGTTGGAAAAACATTTGATAATATTTTGGTGAAGCATCTAAGAATGCCTCCTTTTCTGATAATCTTTTAGGGAAATTTTATTTAGTGTTTCCTCTTTCTTAATTTAGAACTTGAAATAATATTCAACAGGTATGAAGTATGGGATTCATAAGATAGTTTTTGGAAAAACTCTTTGATCAATATTTACTTTAGAAAATATTGCCAAGGTCATTGGAACAATATGTTGAATATTTTTATCCCTGGAACAATATGTTGAATATTTTTAGTTCACTGCTTTGCTATCCTTTTAAGTTTGCAAGTTTATATAATTAGTTTGTTTAGTTGCACTTAAACAACCACAAACAAACACAACCAAGGTTTATTAGTAAAGCAATTAGCAAAACAACTGTGTTAACAGGTATTCTAAAATTGGGATGTGACAGGTCTTCCCCCCTTAAAAAGAATCTCGTCCCCGAGATTCACAAGCGAGGACTAAGGGAGGGCCAACAAACACAATGTTAGTGTTGGAGTGCAGGTGCTTCCCCCCTTTGACTTTTCTTGGGAGGTGGGGCACATCCCTAAATTAGCAAATTAACTCTAAAAAGAAGTACACCAGTACTTGTTTTAGGTCCAAAACTTTTGTTTCCTTGTTTGAACAAAAATTACGGTTAGTGCAGAAGTACCTGGAAATGTACCGTCAATTATTTACATGAGTTCCTAGCTATATCCCACATATTACATAACACATATGGAGTGGTGTACCACTCACATAACATGGTACATAATAAGCTAAAAATTATAGCTTGTGGGTGCAAAGGTTAGGTTGCTAAGGTAAAATAAACAGACAGAATAATACCCATGGCAGTGGGTATTACTCACCACAAGCAACTATCACTTAATGTGTTCATGATTTTAGTTGAATGTTTTACTTTCATAAGATACTCTTAAGCACAATCATAACACCAGTATAAACTCATGCTAAGATAAAACATTTAAACAACATCCAATAAACAAGCAAACAACACCACAGAGGAATAGATTATTTATTCACTAGGTTATTGTTTATTAGAGGTTTTGGAATCCATCAATCATGAAAAATTAGCAAACAACCAGTAGCTAAAAACCAAAGAATACAATCATAAAGGTACTCAAAAATACCATCTTTACACAAGATAAAACTGCTATTACACAGGCATAAAAAGGTCTGCACAAATAACACACTAGTATGAAAAATCTACACCAGCATGCTATAAGAGATAATCATATCCTATAACCATAGAACATGTAACTAAATAATTCATGGCATTATAACAGAAGTAATAACTTCCTAAACATGCTATATCAACACATATACTCATAAAATAAAAAGAGGGTAATACTAGAGCAAAAATCACCATTTTCTAGTGGTGAACTAGTTTCACTCTAGAGAAGCAAACAATGCTATCATGATGTTTAAACTTAAACAAGCAAGTCATGAACATAAATGTACCTAATAGCAGTACACAAAACTTACTCATGTTAGTAAGCACAAACATCAAAACAATTCCATGATACAACCATTAAACAAGCATAAATTAATTCTAGCAATTTATGCTTTTCTTAAACAATTACTAGCAAACAAGAAAGGTATAAATCACACAACCAGTAGCTATGTAATTAATGAAAAGTTATTTAAACCTTTTCAAAAATCCATATACTCAATTTAAAATTATTCACAAACAATCTACCAATCAAGAGGAATTTATTTTATTTGCGAACAATTTAATTTTAGCACACGATAGTGAAACGTTTCTTAACATGATACCCCTAAGGAATATTATGCTAACAAAAGTATCACACCTAAACATATTAGGATTTACTAATAATAAATAGACTTCTCACTTGCATAGGTGAGAACAAACCATTTATATTTTCCATGGTGGAAAATAGAAATCAATCACATAGTGAGACACGCTATTTTCACACATGTGTATGGTTGGGGATTTTCATCCTCAAGCCAAAATACAATGGGACCAGTGGGCTATGGACTACTAATACCAAGTAAAAATAGGTACTAAACCTCTGGTTACTCATGAAATTTTTTTTTTTTTGCATAAAAGATAAAATATAAGGCTATTTAATCTAGTGAAACATTACTAGTGCATATTGATAGCAATGCTTACACATGCTGTTTTATTAAAAGACATGCAAGCTAACATAGGTACAAGCATAAAAATATCAGTACCTAAATGGTACTGGACTCAAAGAAAACATAGCACAAAATTTATCAAAGCATTCACACAAAGATCTAGCTTTCACAATAATTGCAAATAATAACAACTGGAAAAATAGCAAATGTTACTCATGCTTTGCTATAAGATCACATGCAAGTTAATGAAGATAACAGCATATAAATAACAGTACCAAAATGGTACTGGATCTATCATAACCATAACAAAAATCTAGGTACAACAAATCTATAAGGATTTGCCCACTCAACAATCCAAATAATAAACTAGAAGGTAACAAATGCTATTCATTTTTATTCGAGTTTTCAATCATGCACACACTTTCTAGGGTAGATTTATTGTAATAAAACCACATAATAACAAGTCCTAACAACTCCACATAAGTTAGGAAGCAAGATTGAATAAAACACAAATTTATTTCAATCAAGAGCACACAAAGAAACAACAACAGGAAAACTGCTGTTTTCTAGAGCTAACATAACCATTCCATCGTTCACTTAATTTCTAAACCCCGAATCTCATAGTAACTACAGCGTCTATTAAGATTTGGTTTCCAAAATAGATACACATGATATCCTATTGACTAGTAAACGAATAGGTCATCATTTTATTTTCTCGTGACTTCTCCTTTTTACCAACTAGATTAAAAAGGTGTCTTAAGTCACTTAATTCCTTGGTTTAGAAAGAGTTGTCAGTAATTTGCATGCTTTGGTTAGGTGTCAACCTAAGATTAGGCAAAGCATGTTAGTCTTGTTAGCTTTCTATTAAATAATGTTTGTCCGACAAGATACGACTAGCGTCATACGTCGAATATTGAATTGTGCTCTTTTGTTTGGCTTTTTAGGGGGGTTGCGCATCATGGCATGTGAAAACTTCTTTTGCAAACAGACAAAACATAGAGGTTTTGGTCAGTATTGGTTGGTTTTCTTCACGCCTTTTCTTCTTTGAGGGCTGTCATTGTTGGATCTTATCTGTGGGAGTGCATCACTGGTAGCAACGCTATCAGCTCGTGTGGCTTGATGGTCCTCTATTATTAGGTACAACGGTGCTTTTATTGATGGTGGGGCAGATGGTGGTGGTTCACGACGGGTCGCATTATGAAGCGAAAACTAGTATAAGCCTAAGCAACAAATTCTTGTTTTTGAATACTATACAAACATTTTTGGCTTGCAAAAATTTAACATGAGGCGATTCAAAAACAAGAGCGGGGCAATCACAAATTTGCAAAATTTGAGCACCCCACAAACATATAGAAGCCTAGATGAACCAAATTCTACACCACACAATAGCACCAAGCCTTACGGACACACATAAGCAAGCCAAAACACACAAGCAAGGCTCCATTGGATCTACGTAGGGGGATGATCCAAAATCCTAGAAGTGGCTGAAGAACTATATCTACTTCTGACCATCATCACTGTAGAGCTAGGTAATTATTTTGGTCTCTCGGGACATCGGCAAGTATAAAAGTTTTTTGTATGGAAACAAGATAAATAGAAGTAAAGTTTTGATGAAACTTTATGCAACAATCTGTTTTTTGAAACTCCAACTATTTTCTGGACAGAAAACTTCAAAGACGAGAGAGGTTTCAAAAACAGAGCGGAGCAGTTGCAAACAAGTAAGAAATAAACTCTTAACCGAGAGAGATACTAACTCTGTAAGGCCCGCCCTTCGAAACACTGTTCAAGGACGCCCTTGATATGCATTTAGAATCTTTTTAAAAGATAAAAAGGAGGGGAAAATATACTAAAATTCCCTTAGATAAAAAAAAACAATTTAGATTGTAAAAAAGGTTTTAACTGAAAAATACTTTTCTTTCCTATCTGACGTCCATGCTAACTAAGGTCTCCTAAGGTCAGGATGGCTCTGATACCAACTCTGTAAGGACCCCAGACCGGCAGTCTGAAACCCTACGTATGCATACATTCACGATCCCAGAAAGATCAGTCGTGAACAACATACAAAGTTGGCACACAGAATACATCATCCATTACACGAATACATAACGGTATTTCACAAATGATCACATGATCAAGACTAAAACATCTGCCACGCAGGGCAGGCAACTTAACAAACACAGCGGAAGACAATAAAAACATAACGTAGCTGAGCCCATGTCACGCCTTAACCTACAGGCTGCTGACCGGGAGACGAGCCTAATTCGCACAGTCGTCAACTCCGTACTTCTCTTCATAGATACCCTTTGGAGGCTCCTTCTCCAAATCTGATAAGTAGATACCAGGGGCGAAACCATAATGAGTACGTTTGAATGTACTCAGCAAGACATCCATCATGTCACTTACCAACATGCAGATATGCTTATATGGTGGAATAGGTAAGCTATAAATAGGGTTCACTATCAATGGTGTTCATATATGATGACACCACAGTTGCAGTCAGGTTAATCTGTATCTTCGTTGAAGAAGATACTTCAGAAGAAAATAATATAGTTTTATTTCTCTTGTCGACATCACATGTACAAGAGTTTTTGTAAAGTTTTGTTAAAGAATATTTTCTCTTTGCAAAACTTCTTGGAATCAGTTTCCAGAATTCTTGCTTAGAGTAGAAAAGGTTTTCTTTGCAAAACATTTTGTTTTGTATAACAGCATCTGGCTTTCCATCAGCGGTACCTCCACGGTACAAGCTTTCCTTCCTTTCCGAACTTCACAAGTTCAACATTTCCTTTCCTCAAGTTCCTTTTCAAAAACTTCTTTTTGAAAACATTGACACAATGCTAGCTACATGGCCATTCAACCGTCCATATCCGAGGACGCGGCTATCTCGAAATAGTTTTACTCTGCAGAGGTGTACACATTTCCACCAGATCCAGAATCCGCCATGAAACACCCATGGACTGTCCTCAACCTATGAGAACATCAGATAACTGATCTCGACTATCCACTCTGTACAAGCTAGTACATGACTATCTCTTCAATTGGGGTTTCCCTCCCTGGCAAGCCATGTCACACACCGCTCAATCAGGAGACCCAACTGCTGCATCCGGAGGGAAAATTAATCCCACACTTTAGATGTCCCGTATACTCACTCCTAGCGACATTTCGGTTCGGAGGATCCAATCCCCTATAGCCTTTGAGATAGCTCACATACTAACCATAACAAGTTTTTAATCAAGCCCCTACCCATATTGGGGTAAAGTGGCAGTACGGTAAAGGTTGTCCAGCGAAGACTAGGTTATGTGTCATTTTTGAAAACACCACTTTCTCAAAAATGACCACTTCCACATTCCTCCGGAGAACAAGGATCCGCCTTTTCTCCGGGTTTTTCCGTAAAGCCTTTGTTTTGTAGAATCACAAATTTAGGGTGTCCACTTAGGGACTAGTATATTTGATGGTAATAAATACCATATGGTGGCTTATGGGCTTGGTATCACCAAGTTTAACTATTGGCATGATAGTAACCTATATAACAGTATAGTAATAATATTCCACATCAAAAATAGTTTTGATAATCAAGTTTTTGGTAAAACTTCAGAGGTAAAACATGCATGATAGATAATGGTAAGTATTGTATCAGCAAGCAATCAGGATGCTTGCCTGGTATCTCTTTGTGTCCCTGGTTGTTGGAGTGGCTGGAACTTGAAACAGAGCTCCCCGACACTTCCTTCCTCTTCGTTTTTCTAACGTCGTAAAAAGAGAATAAAGGACACACATTCAGAACCAAACAAGACAAACAAGGCTACAAGTAATACATACAGCAAGCAATCAAGAAGTACCACCCAAGTTCTCAATTTTTCCCTTAAGAAAAATTGGCATAAAAACTATAGTTGAAAAGTCTGCTTTTTTTTCCTAGTGTTTATGTGTGGCCAATTCAAAGATTCTTGGTTAAGAACACCATGGACCAGTGGGGTAAAGCACATGTTACTAGACAGTAGGGTGTCACATAAAACACATTTTGATGTCTAAAAATTCCCACAACAATCTCTATGGCTAGCACACATAATTTGCTAAATTACTCAAGTGGTGAAATAAGCTCATGACAACAAGTCAAACCTATTTTTCCACCATGAGGCAAACATACCAGTGGGTGCTCCACTAGAAAATATGCTCACCAAGAGGTTAATAAGCCTCTGGTCACTTTTATAAAAGTGCTCAAAACAAACAAACAAGCATCCAAAACTCCTACTCAGACTAGTAGAAAATTAGGAAAAATACTAGACTAGTTTAGGCTACACTAGTTAAATTTTATGCACAAGTGTGCAAGATAGCAGAGGCAAAATACTCCTCTAACCAGTACCATAAATGCTACTGGATCTCACAAAAATCTCATAAAAACATAGCTAGGAAACAAGGAAAAATATGCTTAAAATGCTTCACATGTGAGGAGATTTATTCCTAGTCACCCAAGTGCTACTCATGCTTTTGTGCTACTTAAGAGGAAATCTATAAGAGGTGAAAACCCTAAGGTAATAATGCCACAAGGACATTCCATCCTCTGGTTTCAACACCAAAGATCCATATTTTTCCCTAAGGGAAAACAAGACAAAAAGCATACATGAATATCCTAGTGTGAAATCTAGTCCTTAAGCATTTCTATTTTAAATCTATTTCAAACACAAGCACCAAGTATATAGAGGTGATACAACCAAAATAACAGTACCTAAATGGTACTGGTTCCATGAGAATTAATCTAGCAATAAGCCTAAAAAAACATTTAAAGATCTACTCAAAACATATATAAAAGAAACACATCTAGTGTGGGGGAAATAATGTTTCCACCAACAATGCAATGAAACCAGTGGGTGTTCCACTAGCATATCAAAGCATTAAGAGGTCACAATGCCTCTGGTCATACTTGACAAGAATTAGCAAAAACCTAAACTAGCACCTAGTGCAATAACAATACTAGCAGAAAACAATAGGGTGCTTAAATAAGCAAGGCAATGCTACTCCTGTTATTGTTTTCACACAAGTGAAAAATATAGGGTTAAAGTACTCATAACAAACTTATCAAAATGCTACTGGCCCTATGAGTACAACATAAAAATATGTGGTTTTACAACCACAATTTCTTATGTCAAAAATTCCACACATGAGGGAATTTATCCACAACAATCTCATAGCAATGACTAAATTACTCATGCTTCTCTACCAACTCAAATGCAAGCTAGCAGAGGTGATAACAACAAAATATAAGTACCAACATGGTACTGGATACAATCAACAATCCAAGCATTTGCACACAATTTCATCACTCAAAAATCCTATGCAAATATTTACTAGAGAATAAACATATGCTACTAGCAAAAATCATATTTCTTTTCCACTCAAGTCCACACAATCTAACATGCTAAAATAGCTAAGTAACACTTAGAAAACAAGTTCACACAACTTATACATGCTAGAAAACAATATTGCATCACAAAAATAACTCACACAAATTAATTTCCTAAAAATGCCAAAATGGCAGAAATAGGTGAAACAAGGATCTGTCCACCAAATTTTCTAGGATGCTCTAAAAATTAAACCCTTCTATGTTTGGATAGTCCTAAACATATACAAGGCCATCAAATTTAGTTTGCATCAAAATTCATCTTTAATTAATTTATAAAAATCACCAAAGTGCTCACTGGTGTTTTACCAATTTGCATGCCATTTCAAAAATACAATGAATTTGGAAACGAGGTTAAATGTTTCTGTTAGGAAATTTCAAGGGCTTTCCAATGCAATTGGCCTCACTTCATTCTGAGTTGTAAAATAAAAATGGTGCTCATTTTGGTGTTTCTGGTACCTGTTGCCAAATCATTTTTAATTTCAAACATGTTCATCCAAAAGTAGATCTACAAGTTGGAGGTGGTTTGGAATTAGTTGAGGTACCACTGTGAATTTTAGTTTGGTCAAAATCATCTTTTAGGTTGCCTTTTAGAGCCAAAAGCAAACAGGTAACATTCTGTAAAATTAAAATGGAAAAATAACTGCTGCAGGGCCAGATCTGCTAAATGGGCCGGCCAGATCTGATCTCACCGCGGGCGGATCCAGCCTTAGCCGCTGACCTGCGGGCCAGCAGGCCACGGTGGCTGCCACGCGTGCAGTTCGCGGCCCCACGGGCAGGTTCAACCGTACAGCGCGCGGTCAACGAGACCATGACGCCAGCATGCGTCATCCGCCGGCGGGAGGGGTCTCCGGCGAGCAAAATCCCGTTGATTCCGAGCACCGTTTAGCGATTAACAAGCATCTACACGTTGGTTTCGACGAGGGCTACCGAACGGTGGTGGTGTCGTTTCCGGGGAGTGACCAGAGGGCGGCGGCGACGGCGCGCGCGCGGCGGCCGGACGGTGACCACGGCGCGGGTTCGTTCTAGAGGGAGAGGGAGGGGGAAAAAGCTACGGGGTGGTTCCCCTGCTCACCACGAACGCAGAGGAGGAGTCGGTGAGGTCGGAGAGGACGCGAGGGCGCGGCAATAGCTCGCCGGAGCTGTCGCCGGGCTCGGGGAAGGTTTGGATGGCGCGGGCTCCACGATGGGCTTCGGCCCGATTCCTTGAGCACCGAGCACCACCACGACAAGGCGGAGCTGCTGGTACCAACGGCTGCCGGCGGCGTGCTCTCAAACGGCCGAATCGCCGGCGAGGTCTTGAGCTAGGGTTTCGGTTTGCATTTTTTTGTACAGAGGAGAGAGGAGCTCGAGTGGGGAGAGAGAGGGGGCAGGTAGAGGTCTCACATGGGGTTTTTATGCAACTAGGAGCCTTCTACTCGAAGCTAAGGAAGCATGGGCAGCCATGGCGTCATCTACAGGAAGAAGAAGGACACCATGTGACTAGGATTACATTTTGGTCCCTGGGTATTTACAAGTAGGTCCCTGTACTCTCTGAAAATGGATGTTTTCCCTAGGCAAACAAAGTTAAAATTTAATTTCCTTTTGCCCAAAATTCTAATTAGTTGAGATGCACAACATATATGAAAATTGGCTCCATTGGGTAAACTTTATAATTCAAAGTTATTCAAATTTGAATTCTGACATAAATGGACATTGAATTTATTAACCTACTTAGGAGCTTCCAAAAATGATAATTTTTGGCACACATTCCTTATTTGATGTGTTACTTATTTGGTAGAAAATTCAAGTCATTTAGAGTTACTTCATAGAACAAACTTGTTCAAATTTCAAAAAGGTGCTGTGAAGAAAACAGGGGTTTTTGGCAACTTAAATTATTCAAAAACTTGTGCCCTTTTGGTTTTCATCCTTATTTATGATATAGAGCATGTGGTATTTATTTCATGGCATTTGGAAAAAGTTTGTAGAACAAACTTGTTCAAAATCCCAAATGTTGCTGTGGAGAAAATTCATGTTTTCAGGACTTTAATGGATTCAATTTTTGGTCTCCTCTTGTGTGTGTTCCTTATTTGATATAAGGAAGCACTGGTATTAATTTCATCTCATTTTATGAAAGTTTCCAATAGTAACTTGTTTGAGTTTTCTGTTTCTAGAAATATTAGAATTTCTATTTAATAAAGCACTAGGCTTTTCTTTATCAATGCTTTGCCAAAATATTTATATGACTAGAGATAGCAAGTCAATGATCTCTAATACCTTTGTTTCTAAGCTTGCAAGGTTGGAAAAACATTTGATAATATTTTGGTGAAGCATCTAAGAATGCCTCCTTTTCTGATAATCTTTTAGGGAAATTTTATTTAGTGTTTCCTCTTTCTTAATTTAGAACTTGAAATAATATTCAACAGGTATGAAGTATGGGATTCATAAGATAGTTTTTGGAAAAACTCTTTGATCAATATTTACTTTAGAAAATATTGCCAAGGTCATTGGAACAATATGTTGAATATTTTTATCCCTGGAACAATATGTTGAATATTTTTAGTTCACTGCTTTGCTATCCTTTTAAGTTTGCAAGTTTATATAATTAGTTTGTTTAGTTGCACTTAAACAACCACAAACAAACACAACCAAGGTTTATTAGTAAAGCAATTAGCAAAACAACTGTGTTAACAGGTATTCTAAAATTGGGATGTGACATACATCGGGTCCCCTTTCGTGCATCGCATCACTAACACTAACATCTCCAATGGACATCTCATGGTATGTTTTTTAACATTTTCTTATTCCTATAGTTGCTTATGTTATAATGTGGCCGGTATGTGACATTGTGCTTTTATTCTTTCTTGGAATTGTGTGTTCTAGAAAATACCTATGGCGGTAGCGGAGAGTGCTGGCATGGAGCATAAAGGTACCATTGGAGTACGCCGTGGAGAATCAGGAGATGTCACCACAGTTCCGATCACCAGGGATAATGTTGATGGTCGCGTCATCCTCAACTCTCAAGCATGGAGGCAGTTCCATTCCGCAAGAGTTGGTATGGAGGCTGGCCGAGCTATTCTGATCACCATGAGGGATACTGACATCCCCAACTTGGACATGATGATGGTCATCCACTACATCAGCCCAAATTAGAACAAATAATCATTTTCATCTCACTAGCTAACTCCTGGATTTATTAATTAGTAGTATGGTTCTTTTCGAGACTATGTAATTTTGTTGAACTATGTGGTGATGATCGAGACTATGTGTTGATGATCGAAAATATTTCTGTTATAAAATTTAATTCTGTCATTTTGAGACTATGGTATATTTCTGTCATTTTGAGACTTATTTCTGTCATTTTCCTGTAATTCTGTTATTTTGATATCTTTTATATTTTGATACAGCAAAACCATACCCCAGGCGAACAGAATACGGTACCCCAGGCGCATCTCTTGTTCGCCACAGGTAAAAGTATTACCCCAGGCGCACAAGGCCTATTCGCCTGGGGTATGCCAACTTACCACAGGCGCATTTCACTATTCGCCTGGAGTACCGCTGTCGATATGGTCCCAGGCGAACCGAAATGCGCCTGTGGTAGCCCTTTTCTGTTCGCCTGGGGTAAGCTTTTCCCTAGTAGTGTACGGAGGCAGCCTCCATATTCTCCTCTTGGGTCCAGGTATTTGGACTACCAGATGAGGCCAAGAAGAAGGAGATTATCGAGCTGGTGGTAAGCCGCTTGGCAGGTTGGTGGCGATCGACGACAACTCGCTTGTTGGCTCCGATGCAGTCCACTTCAGGGTTCTCTCCCCGGAGCCGGACAAGCTTCACGGTCTGCTCCCGTCGTTCTACTTTGGAGGCCAAGGCGCAAACCATGGAGCCGTGCTTCATGTGGACCTTGATGAGGACTGGTCGTGTTCTCGCTTGTTGGGACGCGTAGCGATAAACAAAAACTTTCCTACACGGTACTCCCAAGATCTAGCCGAAGTAGAAGGCCACGAGGATTACCACTAGACGTGCACGTGGGGATTATCGAAGAAGCACGTCGATGCAGTGTACTCTCATGATCTGATCCAGCCGATCCAATCCCGCGATCGTCGAAGTGCTGATCGTACAACACCTCTGCCAGTATCCACACGTACGAGGAGGATCTCCGACGGCGGACTGCTAGGTCCGGTGCGGCGGCTGGACAAAGTGGGGCTAGGGTTCCCAACGCATGGGAGTGGAAACTTGTGCCCGTTGGGAAACATGTGCCCCTCTTTATATAGCTAGTGGGAGTGGGATCCACAATGCTTGTGGCCCATTCCCTCCATGAGTCCAAATCACTAATTTAGTCCATTTCCGGTTCGGGTCCAACCCAACCAATATACTTGCTCCCGCTCTTAAGTGTGCGACTCTGCAGGCTCATGGAAACTTGGACACGATTGGAGCCTGACTCCCAATCGATCAACCGGTAGCGGCTCCTAGCAGAACGTGTCGAATCCCAAGTGCCATAGAGTCATGACAACATAACTTCCAATGCGACTTTCATCTGAGTGTCTTTTGCCTCACGATATATCTTGTTGAACTATAGGCGAATTATCGGCATCCCTTAAATAGCTCAACTCTCTTCTCAGTCCGTGATATATGATTCATTTGACTAACTCTTAGTCAATAGGCCCGGTTAACACTTAACCGAGTCGCGCATGGCCATGCTTTTGGAATCATATCACTCGAGAGGGCCCACAGAATATGTCTCTCGGACGGAGGGGCAAGATCCCATCTTGACTATCCATATTGCGTAGCTTGTTTCTCATTCGACCCGAACTCTGCCTTTATAACTGCCTTGTCACGGAACAACGTTTGACAAAACTTAAGTCGGTGATCCACAACTCGGATTGCGCGACAACCTCAGCTCTAAGGATTACATTGATTGAGACATGCAAATGACGACTTACTCGTTGCGTTTCAATATGGGTCAGTCCGACTTGCTAAACTCTTTAGCCGAATCTGTGAACGTTGGAATGGCATCACTAAGCCCATGACAAGTGGAACCGAGTCATCAGCCAACACTCACATTAGTTTAGGGTGTGTCCAGCACAACCTTAATGACCAAGGACAATTTAGCATGAACAACATGAATACATAGTTCCACAACCGAATCACATATTCAATGACATATATCAGATGTTCAAAACAAGTACGACTTAATAACTTTATGAATACATTGGGAATTACATCATACATGATTGCCTCTAGGGAATATTCCCAACACCGCACGCACGACCTATTGGAGATGCACACACAGTCCGTCGGCGGCCCACACACAGCCGGTAGCCGCCGCCCAGTGCCGCGACCACGGCCACCGAATAGTGGCATGTAAAGCCGCCTCTTCGCGCCACCCCGGAGAGGCCAACCGCTGGCGACGATCTTCCCGCATGGCATAGAAATTTGCATAAATCTGAGGACCCAATTGCTTTTTATAATTATTTTTAGGGTCCTTTTTGTAAGAAATTGGACACAGTTGTAATTCCATTTACAGGACTTGGAGGACCTATAAGTAAAAACTGTGATATAATTTTTTTAGTTATAAAATTTTCTCTAGATTAAAAATTAAGATAATCTAACCACCTAATACAAGCATAATTGAAATCATATTAAATGGTAAAATGACTCGGCCTAGCTCACCGCATACAGCCCACCAAACAACATCTCATCTCGGCCTAGCTCAACAACAAGCCACCAAACACGTGATAAAATCTCAACCCAACCCGTATAACGTTAGCCTGTCTCAGTTGAGAAAGCCAATCTAGGGTGATACAGGCTATCAAACACAAACTAAGTAACCCATCAACCCAAGCAGCAATTTTCATGACATTAGGTACTGCATGATAACCCAAATCCACTTCTTACATGAGCTTGTTGAGTAACGCTCGTTACTCAACCCTTCTGTTGATCTTTTTCTTAGACATTGAGGAAGCTATCCATGACGTCAACGATCAAAGTACAAAGACCAAGAGTTATACTGTGAAGCCCTAGATCCATCAGAAGGAATAGAATGATGTGAATATATCATCCCGGATGGAGCCGACAATAATGAAGAAGAAGAACCAATGGAGTAGTTAAGCGAGTCTAGTCTAGTATTAGAAGGGAATCTAGCCGAGCAGCTCTAAAATCTAATGTGTTGAGCTATCATGGTTCTCTTGTTGTTGTTCTTATTAGACCGTCCACTGTCACATGTTGACTATGGATCTTTTAATCTTCCTCATATGACCGAGGAAGAGATTGGAGACTTTATTCGTTTTTGGCTTGGAATAATAAGTAGTGTGACCTAGTGGACCCGCAATATTTCTATTGTGCTACTATGAGGAATGTAATATTAATGAAGAACGACTTCCGTAAATTTTATGTCATTGTTTTGTGCACTACACGTGCAGTAGTGTACGGGGCACCGCAGTAACCCATCAACATAAGCACCATGCTCAAGTTTACAAGCTAAGTCCAAGATTTTGCAACATCCTAGATTATAAATGTAAGCGAGACATGATATGAAATACTGAGTGTGCAGCCCCTATGTGCTTAGTTATATAGAAAACTAAAATCTCTCACTTATGGCAAAAACATGCCACTACGATTTTACTAGATCAGGTTCGGGTTGGAAAAAGGCACGGGACATTTGTTGTTGCAGATCGTTGTATTCAAACAACCAAATGGCCTATGTATATTTGCATCTGGGCTAGAAGACTATAGAAGAATCAAGTTTGAGAATTAGATTCATGATAATGAAATATAGTGGTTATCTTACGCAATTATAGAGATATAGAAGGGGTTATTTAAAATAGGGATAAGAGATGAAATTAGATTAAAAAATAGTAGCAACCCATAAAAAAATTACATTTATCATCATAAACTCTTTTAGAGGTGTCGTAGCAATACCATGCTATATCATGCATGAACCTGGAATCGGATTTCCCATGCTATAACATGGATGTTCCATACAAGAAGAAGGAAAAAGAATACAGATAAAAAAGAACGGCGAAGATTTATCTAGTCTGGAGATGGACTAGAAACATTAGGATTCTGATCTTGGGGTGATCCTGACGCCTTTGACGACGAGCCAATTCTTCCACTTACTGTCCAACTGGGAGAAGGCGAAGAAGAGATCCCCTCTCTGGCCCTTGTGCACCTTGATCTGCCCAACCGGGATGTCCAGCCACTAATCCCTGGGCTTGTCGCGCAAATCCTCTGTGCGCTCCTAGACTAGGGAGTCTTGAGCTGAAGCTTGAGCAGCAAATACCATCCTACGGATCCCTGTCTCATCATTATCTCAAGAACCACCTTGTAGATGACTCCCGGTGTGAGGTGGGACATCTGTTATTTTATGGTGATCCAAATTCATATGAAGATAAAGGAAAGTTCGGCCTCCGCTACGCAGGGGCCCGTCGCCGGAGGCTTAGGGCCGAGTTGATACCGAGTCAGAGTTGGATACACCGTTACCGACCTAGTTAGGTCAGGACCGCCTTTATATACCTCTTGTAATCCGCCGCACGGGATAAGCCACACATTGTAAATCTCGGCGCGATTGTAACCTCACCCGAATATAGTGAAGTATTGCTGGCTGGCGCCCGTGGTTTTTTCTCTTCCTTGTTGGAAGGGTTTTCCACGTTAAAATCTCTTGTCCCCGTTGGTTCGATCTTGTTTAACTTCATCGTTGTTTTGCTATTGCGTGTAACAAGTGGTATCAGAGCCCTGTTTCAGATTAGGGATTCGCGATGGCATCGATGAAGTTTGATCTACCGTTGCTGGACTACAAGACGAGGTTTTCTCTGTTGCAGGTAAAGATGCATGCGGTTCTATCGCAAGCATCGGATCTTGATGAGGCGCTAGACGAGTTCAGGAATAAGGAAGCCAAGGATTGGACTGCCGAGGAAAAACGCAAAGATCGTAAGGCTTTGTCGTTGATTCAACTTCATCTATCTAATGATATCTTGCAAGAGGTGCTGCTGGAGAAATCCGCAGCTACGTTGTGGCTCAAGCTGGAATCGATCTGCATGTCAAAGGATCTAACCAGCAAGATGCATGTTAAGATGAAGTTGTTCTCGCTCAAGATGCAGGATGGTGGTTCTGTCATGAGCCACTTGTCGATCTTTAAGGAGATCGTGTCCGACCTAGTGTCGATGGAGGTAAAATATGATGATGAAGATTTAGCTCTTCTGCTGTTATGTTCGCTGCCTAGTTCTTTTACTAACTTGCGGGATACCATACTGTTAAGCCGCGATGAACTAACCCTCACGGAAGTTTGTGAGGCCCTGCAGACCAGGGAAAAGATGAAAGTTATGGTGCAGTCTAACACATCGTCCTCCAAAGGCGATGCATTGCAGGTGCGAGGTAGACCTGAGCAACGAGATAACAACTACAACAACAACAACAACAACAACAGAGATAAGAGCAGGGACCGTTCAAAGTCCAAAGGACGAGACAAGTTCTGCAGGTACTGTAAGAAAACCAATCACACCGTTGATGATTGCTGGAAGGTACAGAACAAGGAGAAAAGGAACGTCACATACCAACCGAAAAATAAATCTGACGGTAATGGTAATGGTACTAGTAAGGCTGCTGTTGTTGCTGCTGATAATAGTTCGGATGGTGAATGCTTAGCTGTTTTTGCTGCATGTGTTACCCGTGATGATGAGTGTATTCTTGATACTACTTGTTCGTTTCATATTTGCTATAACAAAGATTGGTTCAGTTCTTATGAAGCTGTGCAGACTGGAGATTTTGTGCATGTGGGAAACGACAACAAATGTCATATTGTTGGCGTTGGATCTATTCAGATCAAGACCCATGGAGGGATGACACGTACATTGACGGGAGTAAAACACATACCATCCATGGCGAGAAATTCGATCTCGCTGAGTATCCTTGATTGTGACGGGTACAAATATGCCGGAGGGGATAAACGCCTGAAGGTATCAAAAGGTTCTCTCATTGTTATGATTGGTGATATGAATTCTGCCAAGTTATATATTCTTAGAGGTAGCACTTTGTCTGGTACTACTGCTGTTATTACTAATGATGATCCAAGTAGAACTAACCTCTGGCATAAGCGACTTGGACACATGAGTGAACATGGTATGGCAGAATTGGTGAAGAGAGAACTTCTGAAGAACTGCAATATGAGTAAGTTGCCGTTCTGTGAACACTGCGTGTTTGGTAAGCATAAGAGAGTTAAGTTCAATGCTTCCGTTCATACCACTAAAGGTACATTGGATTATGTACATGTTGATTTATGGGGGCCTTCACGTAAGCCCTCTTATGGTGGTGCTCGTTATATGCTTACTATCATTGATGATTACTCTAGAAGAGTTTGGCCTTATTTTCTGAAAACTAAGGATGATACTTTTGCTGCTTTTAAAGAGTGGAAAGTTATGATTGAAATAAAAACTGAGAGAAAGGTGAAGGTGCTTCGTACTGACAATGATGGCGAATTTTGTTCGCATGCTTTTGATGATTATTGTGTGCAGGAAGGCATTGTCAGGCATCACACCATCCCATACACACCTCAGCAGAATGGTGTAGCCGAGCGGATGAACAGGACGATCATCTCCAAAGCTCGTTGCATGTTGTCTAACGCCCGCATGAATAGGCGTTTTTGGGCTGAGGCTGCCAACACTGCCTGCTACTTGATCAACAGGTCACCATCCATCCCTCTTGACAAGAAAACTCCTATTGAGGTATGGTCTGGTGAGTTGGCAGATTATTCACAACTGAAAGTTTTTGGTTGCACTGCCTATGCTCATGTTGATAATGGAAAGTTAGAGCCTAGGGCTGTTAAGTGCTTATTTCTTGGTTATGGTTCTGGAGCAAAAGGATATAAGTTGTGGAACCCGGAAACCAAAAAGACTTTCTTTAGCAGGAGTGTTGTGTTTAATGAATCTTTTATGTATGAAGACAGTTTGTCAACTGATGTTATGCCAGATTCTTCTGATGAGGATGAACCACGAGTTCGTTTGCAGGTGGAGCTAGACCATCTGGATGAGGAGGAAACTGAAATTGATGGGGAGGATATTGAGCCACCCTCACCTCCTATTGTGCAGCAAGAAAATTTGTCTATTGCAGAGCGCAGAGAGAAGAGGAATAAAGGACCTCGTACTCGTTTAATTGAGGAATGTGATATTGTTTATTTTGCTCTAAGTTGTGCAGAACAGGTGGAGAATGATGCTGAACCTGCTACATATAATCAAGCTATTGCTTCGGTTGATCGTGACAAGTGGATTGGTGCAATGCACGAGGAGATGCAATCACTTGAGAAGAATGGCACATGGGATATTGTGCGCTTGACTAAACAAAAGAAGGTCGTCCGCTGTAAGTGGATATACAAGAGAAAGGAGGGTTTATCTCCTAGTGAGCCTCCAAGGTTTAAGGCAAGGTTAGTAGCAAAAGGTTTCAGCCATATTCCAGGAGTGGATTATAATGATGTGTTCTCCCCTGTTGTCAAGCATAGTTCTATTCGTACTTTCTTTAGTATTGTTGCTATGAATGATCTTGAGCTTGA
Organism: Alopecurus myosuroides; assembly: GCA_028641055.1. Taxonomy (NCBI): domain Eukaryota; kingdom Viridiplantae; phylum Streptophyta; class Magnoliopsida; order Poales; family Poaceae; genus Alopecurus; species Alopecurus myosuroides. The sequence continues at coordinate 510,691,388 of CM054059.1, forward strand.
GCAGTTAGATGTGAAGACTGCGTTTTTGCATGGAGAACTTGAGGAGGAAATATACATGGACCAACCTGATGGGTTCATAGTGCCTGGTAAAGAGGATTTCGTGTGCAAGCTAAAGAAGTCTCTTTACGGTTTGAAACAGTATCCTCGACAATGGTATAAAAGGTTTGATTCTTTTATGATGTCAACTGGCTTTAAGAGGTCTGAATATGATAGCTGTGTGTACATTAAATTTGTTGATGAATCGCCTATATACTTGCTGCTATATGTTGATGATATGTTAATTGCTGCCAAGAGCCTGAAAGAAATCACTACATTGAAGAAATAGTTGAGTAGTGAGTTTGAGATGAAGGATCTTGGTCCTGCTAAGAAAATTCTAGGTATGGAAATTTCAAGAGACAGAAAATCTAGATTGCTATTTCTTAGTCAGGAGAATTACATTAAGAAAGTCCTTCATCGTTTTAATATGCATGATGCAAAGTCTGTTAGTACTCCTATTACTTCACACTTCAAGTTGTCAGCATTGCAATGTCCTACTACTGACAAAGATATTGAGTACATGTCACGAGTTCCCTATGCTAGTGTTGTTGGTTCCTTAATGTATGCCATGGTCTGTTCTCGGCCTGATTTATCGTATGCTATGAGTTTGGTCAGTCGATACATGGCTAATCCTGGTAAAGAACATTGGAAAGCTGTTCAGTGGATTTTCAGGTACCTTCGCGGCACATCCAATGCTTGCTTGAAGTTTGGCAAGACTGGTGAGGGACTCCCAGGCTATGTAGATCCAGATTTTGCTACCGACTTGGATAAGAGGAGATCCCTCACAGGTTATGTGTTTACAACTAGTGGATGTGCCGTTAGCTGGAAGGCTACCTTGCAGGGTGTTGTTGCACAATCTACTACTGAGGCTGAGAATATGGCTATTTCTGAAGCATGCAAAGAGTCAGTTTGGTTGAAAGATCTGTTTGTTGAGCTTTGTGGAGATGATACTTGCATTAACCTATTTTGTGACAGTCAGAGTGCTATTTACCTTACTAAGGATCAGATGTTCCATGAGAGAACAAAGCACATTGATGTCAAGTAACATTATGTGCGTGATGTTGTAGCACAAGGTAAGCTGAAGGTATGCAAGATTAGTACTCATGATAATCCTGCTGATATGATGACAAAGCCAGTTCCTATTGCTAAGTTTGAGCTTTGCTCAAGCTTAGTTGGTATCACTGCTTAGCCCAAGAGGCTATTTGGCGCCGAAGGTGTTTTCTTTGTGTGTTTCAGGTGAAGGTTCTCATTTATGCTACAAGAGGGAATTGGTCTCAAGGTGGAGTGTTATTTTATGGTGATCCAAATTCATATGAAGATAAAGGAAAGTTCGGCCTCCGCTACGCGGAGGCCTGTCGCCGGAGGCTTAGGGCCGAGTTGATACCGAGTCGGAGTTGGATACACCGTTACCGACCTAGTTAGGTCAGGACCACCTTTATATACCTCTTGTAAGCCGCCGCACGGGATAAGCCACAAATTGTAAATCCCGGCGCGATTGTAACCTCACCCGAATATAGTGAAGTATTGCTGGCTAGCGCCCGTGGTTTTTTCTCTTCCTTGTTGGAAGGGTTTTCCACGTTAAAATCTCATGTCCCCGTTCGTTCGATCTTGTTTAACTTCATCGTTTTTTTGCTATTGCGTGTAACAACATCTCCATCTTCCCATCAAACTCCAACCAGCACACACGCTTCAGCTCCGCCACCTCGGTTCCTTCTTCCTCCTGCAGCGGCTTCCACGCCCAGTATTCGGGGCTGCTGCCCCACACGATGGACAGCCCTCTTGCCAACACCATGAAGTGGTTCCTGTTCTTCTTCACCCAGTACTTATGCAACACACATAGTTGGCCTTAGGTAATGCTAAGATATAGTATATATATTGGTTCATGTTGAGAAGCAACCTTTTTGTTCCCTTCCAACAAGTAGACCTTGCCTTGCAGCGCAGCTGGGTCGGGATTCCTCTCCTCGGAATCAGGAGCAGTCGCAATGATCTCTTTGAACATGTGAGGAGCTGCCGGAGCAGGAGGAGGAAGAGGGGTGCCTTGGATTCGGCCTGTTTTTCGCTATTATGTGAACACTGTACTGCACCCATCGACGATACATTCGTCTGAGCTAGTCCTCAAGTCCCTCCCTGCGGCTAGATGGCCCGGTTCTTCTGGATGAAGAAGCCACCCCCATTCTATCTAGCTACCTATGTATATAGTGGTAGAACATGCAGATGCCGAGAACGATCGATCAATTTAAAGAATTAGATTCCTGATAACGAAACCCATATGTTTGGATGCCTCTTTTCATCATGCATGCATGCCAAACATAAGGTGCTCATATATATTTTAGGATTTTTCTTTTACGTTCGAAGCAAATCAGGCAGTGGAAATTTTGTACAATTATTGGATTTCCGATTAATTATTGAAGTTTTTGTAAGCTAGAAAAATTCTGTATGTTTCACAAAGAACACGAAGAACACAAGGGGAACGAGTGGGGGATCGGGGAGGGAAGATAACTAGCAAGAACTGAAAGTCCCGATCTCCCGTTAACTAAACCGCGACGGTCGTCTACGGAACAATCGATCCAACCGAACTCACCTTATCGGAAACCGCTTCGACACCACGTGGCCAGTCCACCATGACAATAGAACCTCAAGGGTTTGTTGAGATAGATTGGAAAGTCTCTAACTGGTTCCCATGGGGAAAGGATAGGTAACCTGGTGTAGCCTTGACACGATCCTAGATACAAATCATAGAAGTAGTTTTTATACGGCCCTAGATACAAATCATAGGAGTAGCCTCACAAGAGGGGTACAAGAGCAAAGCTCAAAAGTCTAAATTCATCTCTAAACCTAAATCTAGTCCAAGGAGCTCCTTTTATAGCCAAGGGGGTAGGTGGGGTGGAAAAGGAGGAGAAAACCCCCAAATCCTGTAGCTTTAGGGAAGCCGGCCTAGCCGGCCAATCGGGCCGGGGTGGGCGCAGCGGCAGGGAAGCCGGCCTCGGAGGCCGGCTCGGCTGGCCTGGGAGGCCAGGGTAGGAGCGCAGGGAGGCCGGCCTACCGTGCAGGGGAGCCGGCCGCTTCGGCTGGCCACCTGGCCTGGCGCGCAGGGAGGCAGGCCTGAGGCCGGGGTGGAGGCCGGATGCCTCTGGAGGGGGTCCCGCCTGGAGGCCGGCTGGTCGGGGTTTGAGGTCGGGCTCCCTGCACTTCTCCCTCTTCCTACTTCTCTTCTTCTTCCTCGATGTCTTATTCTCGGACTTCTTCCATGGCTTCTTGGGCATCATCTTGGGGCTCCATCGTGGGATCAAATCTCAGCACACATACGGTGGTTCCATGAGGTAGCGCACCATTCACCAAGTCATCGAATACATAGAGAGAGAGGATTGAGTTCACCTTGTCATGTATCGCCTTTGCTCGTGATCTTGTCATAGGTCCATTGGGTGTTGGGCTTGGTGGAATGGCGTGTGCTGCATCATCTCCCACCCCCCTTGAAAAATAGTCGACCTCGACTCGTGGTCTTTTTCATCACTAGGATATCCATGAAAGGTAGAGAGATCCTTGACGTTGAATGAGTTGTGGACAAAGGAATTGGATTGCGGTAAGTCGAGCTTGTATGCGTTGTTGTTGATGCGCTTGACGATGTTGAAAGGTCCGTCACCTGTTGGCTTGAGCTTGGAGTTGCGCTCTTGTGGAAAGTTATATTTGCGCAAGTGTAGCCAAACGAGGTCGCCTTCTTGGAACACCATGGGCTTCTTGTTCTTGTTCATCATGGATGCTTGGTGCTTAGCATGCTTCTCAAGTGTAGCTCTTGTGGATTCATGGAGCTTCTTTATGTAGTCGGTGCGCTTGTCGATGTCCATATTGACTTGTTCGCGTAGAGGCAATGGTAGGATGTTGAGAGAGGTGTTTGGGTTGAAGCCGTAGACGGTCTCGAAGGGTCTTCTCTTTGTAGCTTGGAGAAGTTCTCGATTGTAGGTGAACTCGCCATGGGGTATGCATTCCTCCCAATTCTTGAAGTTAGCCTTGATGTTGGGAATATGCCCTAGAGGTAATCATGTATGATGTATTCCCAATGTATTCATAAAGTTATTAAGTCGTCCTTGTTTTGAACATTTGATATATTGCATTGAATATGTGATTCGATTGTGGAACTATGTATTCATGTTGTTCATACTAAATTGTCCTTGGTCATTAAAGGTTGTGGCGGACACACACCCAAGACTAGTGTTGGCTGATGACACGGTTCCACTTGTCATGGGCATGGTGATGCCATTCCAACGTTCACAGACTTGGCTAAAGAGTTTAGCAAGTCAGACTGACCCATATTGAGATGCAACGAGCAAGTCGTCATTTGCATGTCTCAATCAATGTAATCCTTAGACCTGAGATTGTTGCACAATCCGAGTTGTGGATCACTGACTTAGTTTCTGTCAAACGTTGTTCCGTGACAAGGCAGTTATAAAGGCAGAGTTCGGGTCGAATGAGAAGCAAGCTGCGTGATATGGATAATCAAGATGGGATTTTGCCCCTCCAAATGGAGAGATATTCTCTGGGCCCTCTCGAGTGATATGATTCCGGAAGCATGGCCATGCGCAACTCGGTTAAGTGTTAACTGAGTCAGTTGACTAAGAGTTAGTCAGATAAATCATATATCACGGACCGAGAAGAGAGTTGAGCTATTAAGGGATGACGATAAATCGCCTATAGTTCGACAAGGTATATCGTGAGGCAAAAGGGACTAAGACGAAAGTCACATTGAAGGTATGTCGTCACGACTCAATCGGACTTGGGAGTCGGCACGTTCTGCTAGGAACCGCTACCGATTGATCGATGGGAGTCGGACTCCAATCGTGTCCAAGTCGCCATGAGCCTGCAGGGTCGCACACTTAAGAGCGGGAGCAAATGTATTGGTCGGGTTGGACCTGAACCAGAAATAGACAGAGTTTGTGAGTCGGACTCACAGAGGGAATGGGCCACAAGTGTTGTGAAGCCCACTACCATTCGCTATATAAAGAGAGGCGTAGGTACCCAGCGGGCACGTTACTCCACTCCCATGCGTTGGGAACCCTAGCCCCACTCAGTCCAGCCGTCGCACCGGACCTAGCAGTCCGCCGTCGGAGCTCCTCCTCGTACGTGTGGATACCGGCAAAGGTGTTGTACATTCAGCACTTCGACGTTCGTGGGATTGGATCGGCTGGATCGGATCGTGGGACTGCACTGCATCGACGCGCTTCACCCATAATCCGCAACCGCGCGTCTAGTGGTAATCCTCGTGGCCTTCTACCTCGGCTAGATCTTGGAAGTACCGCGTAGGAAAAAGTTTTGTTTATCTCTACGCGTTCCAACAGTGGTATCAGAGCGGTAGATTCTGATATTAGGCCCGAGATCCGCACATATGTGATATGTAGCTAGCGTTAGATTGGATCTAATTGATGTTTTGGTGGTCGTTCTATGAGATAGATCGGTTTTGTACAAGGTTGATTGGATCAATCGTACTCGGAGTCCATGGATGATCTGGTTTCCGTGATCATACTGCTAAGGTCGTGGAACAACTTACCCCTACCGGTCGGTTTCCGCCATCGGGGTATACCGTGACACATAAATCCAGTTACGGTGATCGAACATCAAAGAGTTTGATCGAATCGGAATACGGATCAGATTTGGGTAAAATCGTTTTATTCGATGAAGAAATCCATGTTCGGAATGCAGATGAGATCTGCGTTTTCCAAAATCGTCGGGCGCTACCCTGTCGTAGCGCCTTAGATGTCATTGCGAGTTTCACAACGCCGGTAGATATCGCGTCTATGCATAACTTGTTTTTGCAGGAAGTTGTGAATGTATGGCTTATGTGCATGTGATGTGTGTAATCCATACATGATTTGCGTATCATGTTTCTTGTCAGCCGGCTGGAGCCTAGATGCTGTCATTTTATTGTATACCGGCTTGCGTGTCGGATTCTCTATGTAATTTTTCGTTTACTAGCTAGTGTAGCTTGTTGAAGAATCCGGATGACATGAAAGTCGATGTACAAGTCGGCTACATGGAGTAAGATGGCACGTGAAAAGAGTTGGCACGAGTCGACTTACAAGCTTTGTGGAGATGGAGATCACCATGAAGAGAGTCATACCATTTCACATTATTTGCTTTATTTGTGTTATTATTATGTCTCTGTTTACCTCTATTTAGATAGCTGGTAGATTTGTAATCCCTCAAAGAAGGTCTAGTCGGTCGCGCCGCCAGTGCTGCACCATCACAAATGGGCCATTCTTGGTAGCGGGCTCATAAAATTGAGGTGCTACCAATTCTTTCCGATTAGGTGGGTTTGAGTCAGACTCTTACAAGCGGAAGCACTTGCTAAGCTAGACGAGTCCATCACAACGGTTGTGGGGCTCGGGGGGAGGTAGGTTGGGAGCCGGGGCATGTGATGCCACCCAACTAACAGGAGTAGTATTGGATACGATTGGCAAGGTGTTGCCTACCTAGATCACTTGACGGCTAGCGGTGATGCTAAACCTCACTAGTCGGCTTGCTTATTTAGGATCTTGAATCACTTAGCAACCATCGGAGGGGTGTTGGTTCTAGTGGGAGCATAAGTATTAAAACGTTTAATATGCCTGCTCTTTTATGAATACATGTCTTAAGTGTTTTGCATATTTTCTTTTGTAGATCAATGGCACCTAGCAACCTTCCTCGGTTGTCCACTTTTGCGTTGAGGTCAATCCTAGAGAAAGATAAGCTTAATGGAACTAATTTCACCAACTGGTATCGTCATCTGAGGATAGTCCTCAAGCATGACAAGAAAGAATATGTTCTAGAAACTCCACTTCCAGATGAGCCAGATGACAATGCGACTGTCGCTGTCATGAATTCCTACCGTAAGACTAGAGATGAGTCTACGGAAATTAGCTGTCTTATGCTTGCACACATGGAACCGGACTTGCAGCAGCAGTTCGAGAATATTGAGGCCTAGGATATGATCGAAAGCCTCAAAAGTATGTTCCAGGCTCAGGCAAAGACCGAGAGGTATCAAGTCTCTCAAGATTTGATGGGTTGTAAGCTCAAAGACGGCGATCCACTGAGTCCGCATGTAATCAAGATGATTGGTTACGTGCAGTCTCTGGATCGGCTGGGTTTCCCAATTAACGAAGAGTTCGCTACTGATATAATTCTGAACTCACTTTCTAGTGCGTATGGTCCGTTCATCTCGAACTACCATATGCATGGTATGGATAAGAGTATCACTGAATTACATGGGATGCTCAAAACGACAGAGGCTGATCTCAAGAAAAACGTCAGTCAAGTGTTGATTGTGCAGAATAAGGCTAAGTTAAAAAAGAGTTCTTGGACTAAGAAGAACAAGGATAAGTCAGGAGGTAGCTCCCATGGCCCTGTCGAGAGTGCTTCCTCAAAGACTAAGCCATCTCCTACAGTCGGAGCCAACTGCTTCTATTGCAAGCAGGATGGCCACTGGAAGAGGAACTGCACAAAGTATTTGGCTGACAGAGCCAAGACTAGAGGTGTGACTTCCAACTCAGGTACGCTTGTGTGCAATGTTATAGAAATTTATCTTGCTGATGCACCTAACAGTTCTTGGGTATATGATACCGGATCAGTCATTCACATATGCAACTCGTTGCAGGGACTGGTAAGAACTAGGAGCGTGGCAAGAGGAGAAGTTGATATTCGGGTCGGCAACAACGCGAGAGTCGCTGCGTTGGAAGTCAGCACGATGCAACTTTATTTATCTTCAGGATTCTTAATGGAGCTGAATAATTGTTATTATGTTCCAGTGCTTAGTCGAAACATTATTTCTGCCTCATGTTTGATGAGACAAGGTTATGAGTCGAATATTAAGAATAATGGTTGTTCTTTATATTTGAAAGATATGTTTCATGGATTTGCACCCGTTCAGAACGGATTATTTATTTTGAATCTTAATAGTGAATCGGTCTATAACATAAATGTTAAAAAGTTGAAACCAAATTATCTGAATATGTCTTACTTTTGGCATTGTCGGCTTGGTCATATAAGTTGGAAGCACATGAAGAAGCTCCATGATGATGGACTTCTAACTTCGTTCGACTTAGAGTCATTCGAGACATGCAAATCATGCCTACTAGGAAAAATGACCAAGACACCTTTTGCAAGGAGTTGTGAAAGGGCGTCCGACTTGTTGGAACTAATACATAGTGATGTATGTGGTACAATGAGCACGATAGCCAGAGGTGGTTATGAGTACTTCATTACCTTCACTGATGATTTGAGTAGGTATGGATATATCTATTTAATGAAACACAAGTCGCAAACCTTTGGAATTCCAGAGTGAAGTACAAAATCAGCTCGGCAAGAAAAAATAAAGTTTCTGCGGTCAGACCGTGGAGGTGAGTACATGAGCCATGAGTTTGATGACCATCTAAAGAGTTGTGGAATAGTTCCTCAACTCACTCCGCCGGGTACACCGCAAAGAAACGGTGTATCGGAACGGAGAAATCGGACCTTGTTGGACATGGTACGATCAATGATGAGTCGGACATATCTACCTTTATCATTTTGGGGCTATTGTCTAGAAACTGCAGCGTTCACACTAAACAGAGTACCATCAAAGTCAGTAGAGAAGACACCGCATGAGATGTGGACTGGCAAAAGGCCAAGTTTGTCTTTTCTTAAAATTTGGGGTTGTGAAGCATTTGTCAAGCGACTTCAGTCGGACAAGCTCACGCCCAAGTCGGATAAGTGTATTTTCGTGGGGTATCCGAGGGAAACCTTGGGGTACTACTTCTACAACCGGGAAGAGGGCAAAGTGTTTGTCGCTCGAAATGGTTTTTTCCTTGAGAAAGAGTTTCTCAATCGGGGAGTCAGTGGGAGCACAGTGCATCTCGAAGAAATTCGAGAGGAACCGTCTAGGGGCGAGTCGGCAAGGGCCTTGGAGGCTGAGCCCGTCGTGGTACCTACACCGGTAACAGCACCTGAACCACGGAGATCTGCCAGATTACAAAATGCTCGTGATGTTTTACTGTTAGACAGTAATGAGCCGGCAACTTATTCGGAAGCGAAGCTGGGATCTGATTCTGAGTCATGGCTTGGAGCCATGAGATCCGAGTTAAAGTCCATGGATGAAAATCAAGTTTGGAATTTGGTTGATCTGCCTGACGGTGCAAGACCCGTCGTGTACAAATGGGTCTTTAAGAAGAAAACTGATTGTTGGTACGCGTAGAGATAAACAAAACTTTTTCCCTACGCGGTACTTCCAAGATCTAGCCGAGGTAGAAGGCCACGATGATTACCACTAGACGTGCGGTTGCGGATTATCGATGAATCACGTCGGTGCAGTGGAGTCCCGCGATCCGATCCGGCCGATCCAATCCCGCGAACCGAAGTGCTGAACGTACAACACCTCTGCTGGTATCCACACGTACGAGGAGGAGCTCCGACAGCGGACTGCTAGGTCCGGTGCGACGGCTGGACTGAGTGGGGCTAGGGTTCCCAGCGCATAGGAGTGAACTAACGTTCCCGTTGGGCAACCTGCGACCCTCTTTATATAGCGAATGGTAGTGGGCTTCACAACACTTGTGGCCCATTCTCTCTGTGAGTCCGACTCACAAATCAGTCCATTTCCGGTTCGGGTCCAACCCGACCAATACAATTGCTCCCGCTCTTAAGTGTGCGACCCTGCAGGCTCATAGCGACTTGGACACGATTGGAGTCCGACTCTCAATCGATCAATCGGTAGCGGCTCCTAGCAGAACGTGCCGACTCCCAAGTCCCATTGAGTCATGACGACATACCTTTCAATGTGATATTCATCTTAGTCCCTTTTGCCTCACGATATGCCTTGTCGAACTATAGGCGATGTATCGTCATCCCTTTAATAGTTCAACTCTCTTCTCGATCTGTGATATGTGATTCATCTGACTAACTCTTAGTCAACAGATACAGTTAAAACTTAACTGAGTCGCGCATGGCCATGCTTCCTGAATCATATCACTCGAGAGGGCCCAGAGAATATCTCTCCATTTGGAGGGGCAAAATCCCATTTTGATTATCCACATCACGCAGCTTGTTTCTCATTCGACCCGAACTCTGCTTTTATAACTGCCTTGTCACAGAACAACGTTTGACAGAACCTAAGTCAGTGATCCACAACTCGGATTGTGCGACAACCTCAGGTCTAAGGATTACATTGATTGAGACATGCAAATGACGACTTGATCGTTGCATCTCAATGTGGGTCAGTCCGACTTGCTAAACTATTTAGCCAAGTCTGTGAACGTTGGAATGGCATCACCATGCCCATGACAAGTGGAACCGTTTCATCAGCCAACACTCACATTAGTCTAGGGTTTGTGTCCAGCAGAACCTTAACGACCAAGGACAATTAGTATGAACAACATGAATACATAGTTCCACAATCGAATCACATATTCAATGACATATATTAGATGTTCAAACCAAAGGACAACTTAATAACTTTATGAATACATTGGGAATTACATCATACATGATTGCCTCTAGGGCATATTCCCAACACTGATATGGATGGAAATATTTCCGTCCATAAAGCACGACTTCTCGCGAAGGGGTTCCGACAGGTTCAAGGAGTTGACTACGACGAGACTTTCTTGCCCGTAGCGATGCTTAAATCAGTTCGGATCATGTTAGCCATAGCAGCCTATTTCGACTATGAGATATGGCAGATGGATGTCAAGAACGCTTTCCTTAATGGAAATTTAACTGAGGACGTGTATATGATACAGCCCGAAGGTTTTGTCGATCCAGATAACGCTGACAAGGTATGCAAACTTCAGAAATCCATTTATGGGTTGAAGCAAGCATCTCGGAGTTGGAACATTCGCTTTGATAAGGTAGTCAAATTGTTTGGCTTCATCAAGAGCGATCATGATTCTTGTTTATACAAGAAGTTTAGTGGGAGCAAAGTAAATTTTCTAATCTTATATTTGGATGACATATTACTGATTGGAAATGATGTCATTGTCGGATATATACCAAATAGGGGTATAGAAGATGGTGGGCCAAGTGCCGGATTACCAGGGTGGCCTAAGTGGAAGTGGACTTAGGTCCATTAGGCGGCCCAGTAGTCCGACGCGCAGAAGCCGGATTCTAGAAGAAGCCGGATCACAGTCCATGTGATCTGGCTTGGAGGAGAAGACGGATTCCTTGCTTTCCAAGTTACAAGTTACCGTAGTTTTCTAGGTTTCCTATTCTGTAAGCCCTAATCCGGCTATTATATAAAGCCGGACGGGAGATAGACAAAACAACGAGAAAACAGAGAAGCTCTACGCCAACTCGCCGAGAAGCTTATCCTCGCCGAGTGGTTTAGATCTAAAACCCTCACATTGTAACCCTGTTTACGGGCTTTAGTCCCAATTAGTGAGAAGTGCAGGAGTAGGCACGTCGTACTGTCGCGACGTACCGAACCTGGGTAAAATCCTGTGTTCTGTGTTATTACGTTATCCCGTTACCCCACGTCTCTACCGTAGTCTCATGGCACCCCCCGTCTATGAAAACTACTACGATGTCTCGACAGTTGGCGCCCACCGTGGGGCAAACGACGTCAGGCGTAAAATTCCGATCTGGGATACTTGGCGGAATCGGAAGATCAATCACTGTCGGAAGCTTGGAGTTCGACAACGACGTCGGGCGCTTCCTCGACAACGGATCTTACATACCGGCGCAAAACCACCTGGTAAGTGCCTGCGTGTTACCGATAGGATCTGCTAACATCTTTATCGGACTAACTGCAGAAGCAATGGGGTTTTGCGGTGGAACCAAATTTATCCCACCCGCCCTATACCCAGTCGAAGATGACTATGATGTCGGATTCTGCTCAGATCGCCGACAAAAAAGTGATACACACTTTATCGGCATGGTGCAATCCGAAATCGCCGAAAACACGGATGACGGAAATCCCGTGCAAGAGGCAGACAACAACGCACCCGTCATGGAGACGGAAGATCAAACACCCGTCACAGAGGCGGAAGATCCGACATCCGTCAACAAGACGATGAACTCGGAAGCAGAATCCGTGCTTGCCGCCATTGAGGCGAGGTTGGAGTCGGAAACCGGATCGGATAACTTCGACTCCGAAGACGAAGATGAGGACGCCTTCGTAAGAAAGGTTAAGTCCTTTCAAGAGGGATTCCATGAAGTTCTAATGGCGAAACCGGCTGATACCACGGACGCCGACAGCCAGGAAAGCCCTAAAACCCCTCCGCCAGTGGAAGAGAGAGAAGACGGAGAAACCTCTCCGATATTCCCCAATGTCAAGGAGATGACAGAAGATGAGCCTGTCAAAAAACCTCCCTCTTCCAAGAAAAAGCACCGTGCTTCTAAAAAACTCCAATACAAAATCCGGAAGGAAAAATCAGCTGATCTCGCTGATGAAAACCTGGAAGTTGGAGATGTTAGCGGAACAAAGCCTGCGGAGAAGAAATCTAAGGAAATCACTGCTCCGCCAATGACGGAACAGGAAGAGCAAGAGTTATTGCAAACACCAGTGGGACCAGATGAACCCCCTGAGATGCTGGAAGCCAGGAGACAAGCTTTCCAACGGCAACAGCAACATCTACTCAGATCTCGGCAACATCTCCAACAAACCCATAATGACATCAAAGTCATGAAGGAAGAAATAGAGGAGTACGAGAGAAAGCATAGATCCGCGTTAAAACCTACTAGGTTACCCGGAATCGCAAGACCGGAAGAACTGCCGCCAAAAGAAAGGTTCCATAACCCATCTTGGCAAAAGCAGGTAAACGGCAAAGATGCCAAGGGCGAACCAATATACAAGACCGCAGCAGAAAACGCGGAAGCAGCGTTCGCGATTCTTAACAACGATCTGTATTCCAACGGGGAAAAACTCCAAGGGGTGTATGCTTTCCTAGGAAAAGCATTGCAACAACAACAGCGCGCTCAAGAGCGATCAGGGAGGCTGCATGATAACTCCTCCCTATGCAAGACAGCTACTTGCGCTGCTGGAGCACCTGGACCGGAAGAACCCGGAGATTCAGACAACTCAAAAGATAAAAAAGAGAATTCGAGAAAAGACAAGAAAAACCCCGACAACCGGGATGCAGCGTCTAAAACCGGATCCCATCTCCCGAAAGATGGGTATAAACCCCATGATCGGGAAGACAAACACCGGAAAGACGGCAAAACAATGCCACCTCCGAGAAACCCAGCTGAGAAAGCTGGAAGATACGATATACCTCACAGGCGTGAGAGATCCCGGACACCGCCTAAGGACAAAGAAAGGCACAGGAGTAGAACTCCGCCTAACCCAAAAGGGCGTGAACACGGAAGAGATAGAAACAATCCCGGAAGAGCGCGTTCGCGCAACAATGGTAGGGAAAGGAGCAGATCCCCTTCCGTCCATTCAGCCGGAAGATATTCTGCACACATTGACAGAGCAGAAAAAGATGATCTATACTTTGGTCCTAAATGTTTTACCGACAGGATCCGAAGAATAACGCTGCATTCTGGCTTTGCCAAGGTCGGTCCAACGTACCAGAAATACACTGGCAGCACAAACCCGGATACCTGGCTCTCGGATTACTATACAGCCATCCAGATCAACAATGGGACAGACCTGGAAGCTGTCAAGTTTCTTCCCCTAATGCTGCTGGATGGAGCCAGAGATTGGATCAATGGATTACCGTCACGAACAGTCGATAGCTGGGACGATATGGCTAGAGTATTTACTCAGCATTTCCGGGGAACATACAAACGCCCGAATAGCATCAACCAGCTAAACCGTTGCACACAATTTGAGGATGAACCATACGTGGATTTCATCTCCAGATGGACAGCAATGAAGAATAGTTGCTCTGGAGTAACTGACGTACAAGCAATGCATGCTTTCGTCAATGGCCTAAAACCCGGACTTGTACCGTTTATGGTTGGTTCCAAAAAGCACAAGGATCTCGGATCCATGCTTACAACCGCCAATGAGCATGCTGCAGCCGAGGATGACATCAGAGCAAGAGGAGGCAATATTGAATCGTTGATACTTGCCAAGAAAACCCCTCGTTCTGACAAAAAAGCTACTCCAGAAACAACGACAAAACCCAAAGAGGTGAACATAGCCTTTGGAGGAGAAAAGGGAAATAAGTGGAAAGGACGCAACCCAGATCCAATCAATTACACTCCAGAGGAGTGGGAAAGGATTAAGTCGGAACCTTGCGTTCACCACTCGCAATTTGGGAAACCCACCCATACAAACGCGCAATGCCGGCTGAATAAGCTCATGAAGGGCAGTGCAGGGTCCGGAAATAAAGGGAAGGGTTCCAAAAGGAAACCCGCCAAACAAAAGCCAGAAGCTGATAAAGAAGACAGTGAATCGGACACTGACGAAAAAATTCAGGAACAACAGCGTAAAGGCGAACCCAAGTTTCCGAGAGTTGATGGAGAAGCAATGCTAACTTTTTTAGCAACCCCATCAGCAAAGGTGGCAAAAAGAACACTTCGAGAGATAAACGCGGTTGTTCCGGCAACCCCGAAATTCTTGAAGTACTCCAGTACACCGATAACCTGGGATCAGTCTGATCATCCCGGAAATATCCCTGAACCCGGCACGCAAGCTCTTGTTGTAAGCCCTATTGTTCAAAATACTAGGCTAAGAAGAGTGCTGATGGATGGAGGATCCAGCATTAATATAATGTACCTGGATACACTGAAGCACCTGAAGATTTCCGAGTCTCAGCTCAACTACAGCAATATACGCTTCCATGGTATCGTCCCTGGCAGGCAAGCACGATCCCTAGGATAAATTTCCCTAGATGTCACCTTCGGAGATAAAGATCACTTCCGGCAGGAAAAAGTATCCTTCGAAGTAGTGTCGTTCGAAAGCGTGTATCACGCAATACTCGGACGTCCAGCTTTCACCAAATTCATGGCAAGATCCTGTTATATTTATAACAAGATGAAGATGCCAGGACCCAAGGGAGGAGTAATCACTATAGCTGGTGATTTTAAGCTGACAAATGAGTTGGAAAAAGAAAACGCCCTTTGCGCTCAGAGAGTTATAGCAAAGGAAGAACTGAAGGAATTAGCCAAGGAGGTATCGCCGTCAGAAATGCCGGCAGGAAAAGAAACTCGGAAGCCAACAGACAGCTTCAAGGCATCCGAGAATACAAGACAGGTAATCCTAGATCCCAAAGATCCGACAAAAATTTTCGTCGTAGGGACTGGGATGACTGACAAATAGGAAGGCGAGCTCATCAAGTTCCTCCGTGAGAACTGGGATATTTTTGCCTGGTGTCCAGCGGACATGCCAGGAGTACCCAGGGAACTTGCTGAGCACCAACTTAAGGTTATTCCTGGATCAAAACCCGTCAAACAAGGTCTCCGTCGATTTGACGGAAGAAGACGGAAGGCTATTGGCAAGGAAATTATCCGGCTTTTAGCAGCGGATTTCATCAAGGAAGTGATCCATACTGACTGGTCCGCAAATCCGGTATTAGTACCGAAGAAAGACACTACTGCTCTTAGAATGTGTATAGATTACACAGGTTTGAACAAATTGTGTCCGAATGATAGGTTCGCATTACCGCGAATCGATCAAATAATAGATGCTACAGCAGGCTCTGAGCTTTTGTGCTTTTTGGATGCATACTCCGGGTACCACCAAATACGCATGAAAAAGGAAGATCAAATTAAGACTTCTTTCATAACCCCATACGGGACGTATTATTACGTAACCATGCCGTTTGGCCTGAAGAACGCAGGTGCAACCTACCAGCGTTGCATGCAACGTTGTTTGCATAGTCAGATTGGAAAAAATGTCCATGTTTATGTGGACGATATTGCTGTCGTAACCAAGGAAAAAGATACACTCCTTGAGGATTTGCGAGAAACTTTCGAAAACTTACGCACCTACAAGATGAAGTATAATCCATCTAAGTGCGTATTCGGGGTTCCCTCAGGAAAACTTCTGGGTTTCATCGTTTCTCACAGAGGAATAGAAGTTAACCCGGAAAAGATCAAGGCAATCTTGAACATCACAAAACCTACCTGTGTCAAAGATGTCCAAAGATTGACGGGTTCCGCAGCTGCCGTTAGCAGATTTATTAGTCGGCTGGGGGATAAAGCATTACCACTATACAAGCTGCTGAAAAAATCCGACAAGTTCGAATGGACAGAAGAGGCCGATGCGGCGCTGACTCAGTTGAAGGAAACCTTGATGAAAGCTCCGATTTTGGCATCCCCAAAAGACGAAGAGCCCATGTTATTGTACCTTACGGCTACAAATCGGGTTATTAGTGCGGTAATCGTTGTGGAACGGTTAAAGGAAGAACAAAGCATACCAGACCAACATCCGGTATATTACATAAGCGAAGTTTTTTCCGAGTCAAAACAAAGGTACCCACACTACCAGAAACTGGCGTATGGTGTATTTTTCGCATCTGGAAAACTACGCCATTACTTCCAAGGGCATTCCATAACAGTGGTTAGTAAAGCACCACTAGGAGACATTATAAACAATGCAGAGGCAACCGGCCGAGTAGCCAAATGGGGCATTGAGCTGGCAGCCTTCGACATTAAGTACCAGCCAAGGACGGCCATAAAATCCCAGGTTTTGGCAGATTTTGTTGCCGACTGGACAGAAGCAATGGAAAAAACACCAATGCCGGAGTCCGAGTACTGGGTCATGCACTTTGGCGGATCCAAGATGAAGGAAGGAGCTGGGGCTGGCATAGTCTTAAAATCTCCTAAGGGAGACACAATGGAGTACGTGTTGCAAATACACTTCAACGCCAGTAATAACGTGGCAGAATATGAAGCTTTGCTTCAAGGCTTGCATATCGCAAAAGAAATAGGAGTGAAGCGCATACTGTGCTATGGCGACTCGGATTTGGTGCAGCATCAGCTCAACCAAACCTGGGACGCAAAAAGTCCTATAATGGCCGAATACCGGAGAACGGTAGACGAATTCGCCATCTGTTTCTTTGGATTCGAGGTCCTTCACATCAAAAGGGAGGAAAACTGGAACGCGGATGCGCTAGCCCGCATGGGATCAGAAAGGGTAAAAACCTTACCGCCAGGAGTATTCGTTCAGCACTTATATGAGCCATCCATAAAAGGTGGAGATGTTGATTACCCTCTGGCGTCTGAATCGATTGAAGTCATGACCGTTAAACCGGACTGGACAATTCCGTACTTAAACTTCTTAGTCAATCAGAAGTACCCGGAAGGAGCAGACAAAGTCTTGCAAAGACAAATACAGCGTCGATGCAAAGGATACACAGTAATTGACGGTTGCCTATATAAACGCAGTATTTCTGGAATTTTTCAGCGGTGCATTTCACCAGAAGAAGGAAGAGAAATACTGGAGGAAATCCACGCTGGCGATTGCGGACATCATGCTCAATCAAAAAGCATAGTCAAAAAAGCATTCCGCGCGGGTTTTTTCTGGCTAACAGCCAAGACAGATACCGAGCATATAGTTAATACATGTGCAGGATGTCAATATTACGCTAAGCAGACCAATTTGCCGGCCCAAGCACTTAAAAATATCCCCATTACGTGGCCGTTTGCGGTCTGGGGGCTAGATATGATGGGACCGTTCAAAACCGCAAGAGGCGGACTTACTCATTTGCTAGTAGCAGTGGATAAGTACACCAAATGGGTGGAGGCTAAGCCCATCAAAAAGTTGAATGGTGCAACTGCTAGAAATTTCATCATCGACTTGGTGATGAGATACGGTGTGCCACACAGCATAATAACCGACAACGGGACAAATTTCTCCATCGGAGAGTTGGCAAGATATTGCCGACAAACGGGAATTCGCCTAGATCTAGCATCTGTGGCACACCCGCAATCCAATGGACAGGTTGAGCGAATGAATAGCTCAATCCTGCAAGGAATACGCCCAAGACTCGAAACTCCTCTTCATAGAGCGGCCGGAGCACGGGTAGAAGAGTTGCCTTCCGTGATTTGGAGTATAAGAACGACGCCAAATAGGTCAACTGGGCAAACCCCGTTTTTCCTAGTTTACGGCGCGGAAGCTATTCTCCCAACATATATGATCCATGATAGCCCAAGAATACAAGATTTTGACGAATCAGACGCCGAAGAGGCACGACAGAATGCCGTTGATCTCCTAGAAGAGGAACGAGAGCTTGTGCTTCAAAGGCCCGCCATTTACCAGCAGGGTTTAAGACGTTACCATAGTCGGAAAATCAGGCATCGTTCTTTTAAAGAAGGTGACCTAGTGCTGAGGTTGGTGCAGCAAAGGAAGCACAAATTAGCCCCAGTATGGGAAGGGCCATTTGTCATAAGTAAAGCCATGAAAAATGGATCATACTATCTTGTTGACATTCGAGATACGGAAGACGATCCCGAGAAACCGAATCGCAAAAGAAAGAGAAAGATAGATGATGAGCTAGGAGAGACAAAGAGACCTTGGAGCATCCAACAGTTACGTCCCTTCTATACTTAGTTCAATATCTATGTAAACATCTTTTGAGATCATGAAATAAAGTCATTGGAATTCTGACATCCATGTTTTTTACAAGTTCATTATAGTAAAAGCATGTTTCCACCTTTTCTATTTCCCAATGATCTTACAAAATGCTCAATGTTAACCCGAATTGTGCCTGCGTGCTCGGCGTTAAAAAACTGAATGATTTCAGCCTGTTAATGGCTAAAGGAAACTCGGATTGTGCCTGCGTGCCCAAGTTTCAAGAAAGTTCCTTACAAATCTTTAAGCATTACCTGATCGAATATATGTTGGGTCACTGGATCTGGTTAGTAAAAATGCCTTTAGTATGGTCCATGTTTTCGAGTTCTAACTGATTGGTTATACCCAGTTACTCGTCATGACGATCATAATGCTATCAAGTCATTTAAAACACTAAAGACAGTCAAAACACATATGCCAGAGAACTTAGCAGATAAGGGAGCAATTCAACCCGACAAACTTGCAAGGAATTTCATAATTCAAAGCTGCAAAAGGCGGAGTTCTTGTTTTGACAAATGAAATAGAAGCGTTACAGTATGAATTACAGTGTAAATAGCGCTCCTATTATACAAATCCATCATCCAGGTTAGAGGCAGTCCTTCAAGCATCCGAGTCTTCCTCGCTGCTTTCATCTTCGGGGACCGCAGGAACCTCTTCTTCTGGATAAGTGATAGAAATGTTAACCATGGAAGCAATCTTGGTGGCGTGACCTTTGACTTCATCAAGGATGGCGGTTCGCTGATCCTCTGTATACCCTTGAGGAACACCAGAGGCCACGCACCAAGATTTCGCGTCAGGATAGTGCAGGCGCATAAGGCCTAGTGCCATGCGCGCACCACCTCGTGCAGCGGAGCGTAGGATGAATTCCTTTGATCCCGCAACTTCCATGATGGCACCCGGAAGTTTGTAAACTTCCGAGAAATCTATAGTACTTGCGGGAAGGAACTTATTAATCAATTGCATTCCTGCATTTCTGATCGCGTTCCATACTTCTCCAAAAGCTCGGATTTTCTCAATCCGAGAAATGCCTGGAATATTCCCTGTTTTGATGGCAGAAACAAGTTTAGGCCAC
Organism: Alopecurus myosuroides; assembly: GCA_028641055.1. NCBI lineage: Eukaryota > Viridiplantae > Streptophyta > Magnoliopsida > Poales > Poaceae > Alopecurus > Alopecurus myosuroides. Next base: position 510,710,953 of record CM054059.1, read on the forward strand.
AAAAGAAAAGGAAGTAAGACATGGAGAAATTGGTAAAAGGAACTAACTTACCAAGAACCTTGTCAATTTCGGTGTCTTCTTTCATGCGCGGGAATAGCATACTTTCAAAATCATGGATAATAGATTTATTTTCCGCCGCTTGCAAAGAAGCCTGGGATTGAGCAATCCCAAGGGCCAGATTACTGGCCTCCAGGTCTTTTTCAACTTTCGCAAGTTCCTTGCGAAGGCTCGAGTTTTCTGCACGGAGCCGAGATACATTGCTAGCGTCCTTGGCTATTTTGTTGGCTTTTGCTAAAGCAGCTAGGGGACACAAAAACATTTCGAGCTTATGAAAATTCGAGACAAATGTTATCCGGATAAAAACTGCAGAGGATACATACCTGTTGTTTTAGACAATTGTAGCTGAGATGACGCCAGCTCGTTCCTTCTTAACTCAATCATGGATTGAAGGGTTTTTACTTCTCTACTTTTGAGATTAAGCTTCTTAAAAACTTCCAAGTTTATGGCATCTGCTGAATGCTGAATACGGAAATGAAAGCCAAAATGCTTAAGTATGAACAAGCATATGATAAAACATTAAGAAGAATTCTGATTTTCAACTTAATGCTTGGGGGCTAGAGGTATCACCTGGCTCATTTCTCGCAAGTCGGCCAAGTTCTCGTTGAATTCTTTGGCATATTCAGTAAAAAGAATCCAAACGTGATGAAGGCCATCTTGTAAGACCTGGCGAGGGTTAAATACAATATCATTGCGAACCACTAATCCACCTTGTGGCCAAGGACGAATTAGAGGGGCAGGAGCGAAGAACTTTTTAGCCTCCGGACGAATATATCCGAGATCGTCGAACGGTTCTTCTTTTATCCGGATGTTACTGTCTAAATTGGAGACGGGTTCGTTTCCAGCAGAGGTCCGGAGATTTTCGCCTGTCTGAGCTTCCGTTCTATTCCTCGGGCCCATGGCTGCAGAAGAAGATTCTTCTTTGATAGCAGCCTTATGTTTCTTCAGCTTCTTTGTTTTCAAAGGAGTTGGGGCAAGACTGCAAGAAGAATATCCGAGAGTTAAAAATCTCGAAGAACTGAAGGAGGATGGTAACTAGGAAAAACCCGGTAAAATACCTGGAGGTGGCGACAGGAATTCCGTCAACAGTTACCATTTTTTCGAAAGTCACCTGCCTTTTGCGCTTCCGGTTATTGTAAAACCTAGCATGAATTTCGCTGAGTTCGGCATCGGAAGCAAGATCATTCCCTCCGAGTTCGTTGAACTAGGAAAGAATTCACAACATGATCAAAAGGTGGAGATACAAGTTAATCTGAGGAAAACTCGGAAACGAGGAAAGTACAAATACCTTAGGAACTCAATTTTCCACGTGATAAATGGCTAGGTTTTCTTCGATTTGGGCGCTGGAGGCAACTAGCTGATGAAGTCGCTTTATAAAATCTTTCTTGGTATAAGCTTTATCTGTTCCCCTCATGCTATCTTCTGGCCCTTGGTATTCGCAAAGAAGCCGGGAACGAAATGAAAGGGGTTGAATGCGACGTCCGAACCAGCATAAAACAGTGTATTTCCCAGTTAAGGAAGGTTTGGAAGAAGTAAGCTTGGCAATACGGCGCTTTATCTTCATGAAATGTTCCGGCAATGTCTCAACTGCTTCAGCTGTCCAACTCTCTTGAGGAATGGCGGCGGAATTAACGAATGAAGGAACCCCGATTTCCTTTCCAGGGAATGGGATGTCTTGATGATAAAAAAAAGGAACCCAGCCAGGATTTGGTGGGTTCTGGCATTTGTATTCTCGGGTACCAATCCTCTCTATTTTTCCGAAGAATAAAAGATATGGTTCCACAGATAGGGGAAATACCTTCTGTGATGTTATGTTTTACTTCAAAACAGTATTGCCAAAAATCTAGACTAGGATTTGTTCCGAGATATCCCTCAAAAAGGGCTTGGAAGCTAGCTAGATAGAGGATGGAATTTGGAGAAAGGTTATGTGGTTGGACGCCGTAATAGTTAAGGATGTCTATGAAGAAGGCGGAAGGCGGTAAACCCATACCTCGCGTAATGTGAGATGTAAGGAGGACACACTCTCCGTCGTTTGGTCTGGGCTCGAGTTCACCATCTGACTTTCGCCATTTGCCTTTAACTATCAATCCCTCTTTTGACATTTGTCGAAGGAGGACGAGGGAAGAGTTACTCGGACTCCAGTTGCCGACAAATTCTGCTTCTCCAGCGGCGGCGAGCTCGTCGCCAAGAAGTTGGATCTTCTCCTCCGCCGTTTCTGGAGCAAACGGCGGGGAGGCTGCAGAGCTCGATCCCGCAACGTCCGCGGCGGCGGAAGGATTTGCGTCACCCGCCGCGGAGGCCGTGGTCTTCTCCGGCTCGTCGCCGGTGTGCTTGGGCGATCCCAGTTGTGGATCTAGATCGCTGATAAGCTCGTTGATGGCGGCGCGGGTCGGCGATGACGGCGAGGAGGCCATCTTGTGGTGGTGCGTTGCGTTTCGGTGTGCTTGGATACTAAGAGCGCCTGGGACAAGTGCTTTGATCTCGAGCTCGTTCGCGTCAATGGCGTGGGCAGTGGGGAGTGAGGAAAGTTTTCGTTGAGGACGAGGACGGCTATTTATAGCCGGAAAACCGTTTAGATGCGTGCCAACGGCTATTTTGACCGTTGGATGTTTGCCGCGTGTCGCTCGCCGGAAAATCCGTGAAATGAAACGACGGAGTAATGATGATTATTTCCTCGTTTCCCGTGCGAATCTGTCAGAGATACGTTTCTGAGTTTTTTCGAGTAAATCTCAAACGTCGCTTACGTCAGTATGGTTGAGTGCGCTGAAGTAGGGAGTTTCTTCTCCACGAAGGATCGTGAGAAAAAAGCCGTATTTTCAGGATTCCGAGTTTCATGTCACCATCTTTTTCAAATGAAGAATAAGAAGAATCAAGACTGCTGAATCAGTATTTCTCGGACAAAGAACATTTGGCGAATAGCGGAGAATCAGAGTTTTGATCCTTCTTGGGGGCTACTGTCGGATTTATACCAAATAGGGGTATAGAAGATGGTGGGCCAAGTGCCGGATTACCAGGGTGTCCTAAGTGGAAGTGGACTTAGGTCCATTAGGCGGCCCAGTAGTCCGACGCGCAGAAGCTGGATTCTAGAAGAACCCGGATCACAGTACATGTGATCTGGCTTGGAGGAGAAGACGGATTCCTTGCTTTCCAAGTTACAAGTTACCGTAGTTTTCTAGGTTTCCTATTCTGTAAGCCCTAATCCGGCTATTATATAAAGCCGGACGGGAGATAGACAAAACAACGAGAAAACAGAGAAGCTCTACGCCAACTCGCCGAGAAGCTTATCCTCGCCGAGTGGTTTAGATCTAAAACCCTCACATTGTAACCCTTTTTACGGGCTTTAGTCCCAATTAGTGAGAAGTGCAGGAGTAGGCACGTCGTACTGTCGCGACGTACCGAACCTGGGTAAAATCCTGTGTTCTGTGTTATTACGTTATCCCGTTACCCCACGTCTCTACCGTAGTCTCATGGCACCCCCGTCTATGAAAACTACTACGATGTCTCGACAGTCATGATGTTGCAAGAAACCAAATAATCATTGGAAAGGAGTTTCTCAATGAAGGATTTGGGTGAGGCAACTTACATATTATGAATCAGGATCTATAGAGATAGATCAAGGTGGCTCATTGGATTGAGTCAGAGTACATATCTGGACAAAGTTTTGAAGAAATTGAAAATGGAAGAGTCTAAGAAGGGATTCTTACCGATGTCCCATGGTATGAAACTTAGCAAGACTCAGTGTCCTTCGACGACTGATGAGCGAAGTGGGATGAGTGTGATCACGTATGCTTCGGCAATCGGATCCATCATGTATGCCATGATTTGTACTAGGCCAGATGTTTCCTATGCTCTAAGTGTTACGAGCAGATATCAGGCTCACCCTGGCGAAGCCCACTAGGCAGTGGTTAAAAACATCCTTAAGTACTTGAGAAGGACTAAGGAAATGTTCCTAGTTTATGGAGGTGATGAGGAATTCAGTGTAAAGGGTTACACGGATGCGAGTTATCTCACGGACTCAGATGATTCTCTTTCGCAATCTGGATACATGTTCGTAATGAACGGAGGGGCTGTGAGCTGGAAGATTTCCAAGCAAGATACAGTGTCTGTATTTACAACAGAGGATGAGTATATTGCTGCCTCAGAGGCTGCAAAGGAAGCTGTTTGGATCAGGAACCTCCTGATAGATCTTGGTGTGGTTCAGTGCGCATTCAATCCTTTGGACGTATATTGTGACAACAATGGTGCTATCGCACAAGCCAAGGAACCTAGACAACACCAGAAGAACAAACATATACTCATGCGTTACCACCTCATTCGCTAGTTTGTCGAACAAAGTGATATCAAGTTATGCAAAGTACACACGAATGCAAACATTGCAGATCCGTTGACAAAGGCGCTACCACAGCCTAAGCATGAGGCGCACATGAGAGTTATGGGCATTCGATGCCTAGGCATATGATGTCAGGATGATTGACTCTAGTGCAAGTGGGAGACTGTTGGGAATATGCCCTAGAGGCAATCATGTATGATGTATTCCCAATGTATTCATAAAGTTATTAAGTCGTCCTTGTTTTGAACATTTGATATATGTCATTGAATATGTGATTCGATTGTGGAACTATGTATTCATGTTGTTCATACTAAATTGTCCTTGGTCATTAAACGTTGTGGTGGACACACACCCTAGAATAATGTGAGTGTTGGCTGATGACACGGTTCCACTTGTCATGGGCATGGTGATGCCATTCCAACGTTCACAGACTTGGCTAAAGAGTTTAGCAAGTCGGACTGACCCATATTGAGATGCAACGAGCAAGTCTGCATTTGCATGTCTCAATCAATGTAATCCTTAGACCTGAGATTGTCGCACAATCCGAGTTGTGGATCGCCGACTTAGGTTCTGTCAAACGTTGTTCCGTGACAAGGCAATTATAAAGGCAGAGTTCGGGTCGAATGAGAAGCAAGCTGCGTGATGTGGATAATCAAGATGGGATTTTCCCCCTCCAAATGGAGAGATATTCTCTGTGCCCTCTCGAGTGATATGATTCCGGAAGCATGGCCATGCGCAACTCGGTTAAGTGTTAACTGAGTCTGTTGACTAAGAGTTAGTCAGATGAATCATATATCACGGAACAAGAAGAGAGTTGAGCTATTAAGGGATGACGATAAATCGCCTATAGTTCGACAAGGTATATCACGAGGCAAAATGGACTAAGATTAAAGTCACATTGAAGGTATGTCGTCGTGACTCAATGGGACTTGGGAGTCGGCACGTTCTTCTAGGAGCCGCTACCGATTGATCGATGGGAGTCGGACTCCAATCGTGTCCAAGTCGCCATTAGCCTGGAGGGTCGCACACTTAAGAGCGGGAGCAAATGTATTGGTCGGGTTGGACCCGAACAAGAAATGGACAGAGTTTGTGAGTCGGACTCACAGAGGAATGGGCCACAAGTGTTGTGAAGCCCACTACCATTCGCTATATAAAGAGAGGCGTAGGTTGCCCAGCGGGCACGTTACTCCACTCCCATGCGTTGGGAACCCTAGCCCCACTCAGTCCAGCCGTCGCACCGGAGCTAGCACTCCGCCGTCGGAGCTCCTCCTCGTACGTGTGGATACCGGCAGAGGTGCTGTACGTTCAGCACTTCGATGTTCGTGGGATTGGGCCGGCTGGATCGGATCGTGGGAATGCACTGCATCGACGTGCTTTTACCCATAATCCGCAACCGCGCGTCTAGTGGTAATCCTCGTGGCCTTCTACCTCGGCTAGATCTTGGAAGTACCGCGTAGGAAAAAGTTTTGTTTATCTCTACGCGTTCCAACACTTGATTAATTCCCGTAAGAGTGAAGAGAGTGTTCGATTCACCACTTCGGTTTGGCCTTCCGTTTGTGGGTGGTAGGTGGTGGAGAAAAGTAGCTTGACGCCAAGCTTAGCCATCAAAGTCTTCCAAAAGTAGGATGTGAACTTGACATCTTGATCCGACACAATTGACTTGGGCACGCCATTTAGACACATAATTTCCTTGAAAAACAAGTTTGCGACATGTGAAGTATCGCCCGTTCTATTGCAAGGAATGAAATGTGTCATCTTAGAGAAATGATCAACAACGACAAAAATTGAGTTCATGTTTGTTTTAGTGCTTGGAAGTCCTAACACAAAATCCATGCTAATGTCACTCCAAGGAACATGTGGTGTAGGTAATGGCAAATAAAGACCATGGGGGTTGGAAGTAGACTTAGCTCGGAGACATGTAGGACATCTCTGGACGAGTCTTTCAACTTGGTGCCTCATCTTAGGCCAATAGTAGTGGTTGGAGAGCATGGCGTGGGTCTTGTCTCTTCCAAAGTGTGCCATGAGACCTCCTTCATGTGATTTCTTCAATAACAACAAACGAAGAAAGGACTCCGGAATACACAATTTATTAGCCTTAAAGAAGAACCCTTTGTGAAGATAGTAGTCATCAAAACCTTTATTGGGCAAGCATTTATGAAAAATGGGTCCAAAGAAAACATAGGAAAAGTATAAATCTTTGATCTCATCCAAACCAATCGCATTGATTTCTAGGCGGCTAAGAAGACACTCTTTATGAGACAAAGCATCTGCTACAACATTCTCTTTACCTTTCTTGTACATAATGACACAAGGAAAAGATTCAATTAATTCTACCTATTTAGCATGTCTTTTGTTCAAATTGGCTTGGCTTTTCAAATATTTCAATAATTCATAATCGAAATGAATAACAAATTCTTTAGGCCAAACATAGTGTTGCCAAACTTCTAAGACTCTAATTAAAGCAATTAGTTCCTTGTCATAAATTAGGTAATTAAGTCTAGCACCATCTATTTGTTCACTATGATAAGCAACGGGACGTCCATTTTGCATAAAAACGCCACCAATGCCTATTCCACTAGAATCACACTCGATCTCAAAAGTTTTCTCAAAATCCGGCAAAACAAGCAAAGATGTTTCGGTCAAACATTTCTTGAGAGTATCAAAAGATTTTTGTTGAGCATTTCCCCAAACAAACGGTACATTCTTCTTTCTAACCTCAATTAAAGGGCAAGCAATGGTTGAAAAATCCTTCACAAAACGGCGATAGAAACCGACAAGACTATGAAAACGACTTATCTCACCCACGGAAGTAGGGTTAGGCCAATTTCTAATTTAATCAACTTTCTTGTTATCAACCTCAATGCCATTGGAGGAAATCACAAAACCCAAGAAAACAAGCTTGTTGGTGAAAAAAATGCACTTGGAAAGATTTTCAAAAAGTTTTGCTTTGCGAAGAGCCAACAAGACTTGAGAAATATGTTCAAGGTGATTCTCCAAAGATTTGCTATAGAGAATGATGTCATCAAAATAAACCACGACAAATTTGCCAATCAAAGGGCGGAAAACTTCATTCATAAGATGCATGAAAATGGAAGGAGCATTCGAAAGATCAAAGGGCATGACAAGCCATTAATACAAACCAAGTTTTATTTTGAGAGCTGTTTTCCATTCATCACCTATTCTCATGCGAATTTGGTGATATCCACTTTTAAGATCAATTTTGGAAAAGATAGTAGCACTACTTAATTAATCTAGTATATCATCGAGCCTAGGGATGGGATGTATATATCTAACTGTGATATCATTGATAGGGCGACAATCGATGCACATGCAAAAAGTATCATCTTGTTTACGGACAAGGATAACCGAAACGGCACAAGGGCTAAGGGATTCTCGGATAAAACCTTTCTCAAGAAGATATTGGATTTGCTGCTCAATCTCCTTGGTCTCATCGGGGTTGGTGCAGTAGGGAGCACGGGTTGGAAGTGGCGCACCCGGAATGAGGTCAATGCGGTGCTCGATGCCTTGTAGAGGAGGTAGACCCGGGGGTAGCTCGTCGGGGAACACATCCGCAAATTCCTGCAATAAGGGCAACAAAGACGGAGGAAAACTTGTTATGGCGTTAGCTTCAAGTGCTTCTTCTTTGCACACGAGGACAAAGTGAAGTATGGATGGGTCATCTTGTAACTCTCGCATCTCTCTTTTGTTGGCACGTAAGGCAAGGCCTTTGGGAGCACTCGAAATTTTTCCTCTCATGTTAGGCTTGTGGCTCTCACTTTCCTTGAGGTGGATCACTCTCTCACCACTCATCTCACGAGATTTGAGCTCTTCTTGTTTGCGTGCAAGGATCGTGGCGTTGTCGGTGACCACTTGGCTAGGAGACATTGGACCGAGCACAAGCGTCTTTTTATTCCACTTGAAGCTATAGTGATTGGTGCGTCTGTCATGAATACCACTCTTGTCATATTTCCAAGGTCTTCCAAGAAAAAGGTGACACACGGTCATAGGCATAACGTCACACTCAACCGTGTCTTCATAGGGGCCAATCTTGAAGTGTATGGTGACCATGTGTTGAATCTTAAAGGTGCCAGAGTCACTAAGCCATTGAACTTGATAGGGGTGTGGGTGTTTCTTGTACGTAAATTGGAGTTTGTCGCAAAGCTCTTTGCTAGCCATGTTGTGACAACCACCTCCTTCGATGATAACCTTGATCGACTTGCCATTGATGCCGGCTATAGTTTGAAAGAGGTTGCACCGTTGGTCATGTTCATCTTGAGGAGAGGTGGTAAGAACTCGTGTCCGAACTAGCGAAGGATTCTTGTCTTCATCGCAATAGATACTCTCTTCTTCGTCGTTTTGCACATCGAAGGAATTAATAGCAACTTGGTGCAAGGCATAGTATTCACTTTCACTCATTGAGTCACGTTCACCATCTTGGTTGACGATCATGATCATCTTGTTAGAACACTCGAAAGACTTGTGTCCACTTCCACCATATTTGAAGCAAGTGATTGTGCTCGATTTGACTTGGGGTGCGTTAGAAGCCTTGATGCAAAGTAAGCCTTTTGCTTGTTGTACTTGAGGTATTCCGCAATTTGACGTTCGGCCTTGAGAGCTTGATGGAGAAGTGCAACGATGTTGTCATAGGGTTGATACTCGACAATCTTCCTTATGGGGTAGTTAAGGCCATTGAGGAAGCGGGCCATTGTTTGTTTTTGAGATTCCATCACATGAGCTCTTATCAAAGTGGTATCCATCTCCTTGTAGTACTCATCAACCAATTTCAATCCTTTTCGAAGCTCTTGTAGCTTTTTTAAGAGGTCACGCTTGTAGTGTGGAGGAACAAAGCGAACATTCATGAATTGCCTCATCTCATTCCAAGTGTCCATGGGGGCAATCCGGCTCTTGATTCTTTCCGCTTGGAGACGGTCCCACCATAAGAGTGCATAGCCTTCAAACTCCAAAAGAAGCCATAACAACCATCTTCTTGTCACTAAAGTTGTGGACCCCGGAGATCTTGTCCAACTTGAGGGCCCAAGAGAGATATTCTTTGGGATCGTTCTCACCATTGAACTTTGCGACGTTGAAGCGAAGGGCACTCATATTGTTGTCTTCATGTTGTTGGTGTCTCTCATGTGGGTCTTCATCATATATAGGAGGTGAAATGTCATATGGGTCATCCTCATTGGCTTGGCGATGGAGGTCATGGTGAGGAGGATGACGCCGGTGGTCATTAGGATGGAGTTGGTGATGACGGCGTAGTCATGCTTCGCGGCGTTCACTATCATCATTGTCATGGTTGCGTTGTTCAGGACGC